>JAUAME010000006.1:40744958-41129958 GCA_030820535.1 Quercus parvula | reverse complement strand
CTCACCCTAGTGCTGGTTCTCTTGTTCAAGCCAGCCCACAACTACCTCTATCACAGGCTCAATGTGAGCAATTTCTAAATTTTCTAAAATGCCATATGGCTGCTGGATCAAGCACTGATGCTAAGATAGGTCACCAAGCTGCTTCTGTTATGACCTCTTATCCTTCCATTCCACATTCTTCACCTTCCACATCATCTTCTCCTTCCACTTCATCATATTTTTCAGGTAATTCCTCTTGGACACCACCTAATTTTTCCCATTCTATTTTTGCTGCTCAAGTGGTTGATAGACAAGCTTATAAATCCAATACTTGGATCATTGACACAAGAGCAACAGATCACATGGTTCAATCTGTTGCTCAGTTGACTACAATTACCTCATTAGTCCACACCTTTGTCTATTTGCCTAATGGGGAACAAGCCTTAGTCACACATGTAGGCACAGTGACAGTGCACATTTCTTCAAGTTTAATTTTAACTAATGTCCTGTGTGTCCCTTCTTTTACATTCAACTTGATTTTTGTTAGCAAACTCACAAAATCCCTTAACTGCTGCCTCATTTTTCTTGGTGATTGTTGTTTTATTCAGGACCTTGCTCAATGGAGCATGATTGGTCTGGGTAAAGCACACAATGGCCTATATCTACTGCAAGAGTCAGGCTGTAAACCTTCTACATCTGCCCTTGCTGCTGCTGTTACATCTGTTTCTTCATCAGATTTATGGCATAGCCGATTAGGACACCCTTCTGCCTCTAAACTTCAATTGTTGAAGCAATATGTAAATGATGTTCATATTAATAAAACTGCTTCTTGTTGTGATATTTGTCATTTTTCAAAACAAAAGAAACTTCCCTTTTTAGTCAGCACTCATGTTTCATCTAATCCCTTTGATTTACTTCACTATGATCTTTGGGGTCCTTTTGCCACTAGCACAGTTGATGGTTTTAGATTTTTCTTGACCATTGTGGATGATTTTACTAGATGCACTTGGGTATATTTACTGAAAAATAAGTCTGAAACTCAAGTGTATCTGCCACAGTTTGCTTCTATGGTACTAACTCAGTTTGATTGCAAAATTAAAACTATAAGGAGTGATAATGGAACTGAATTCTATCTTAAAGAGTTTTTCCATTCAAATGGAATCTTGCATCAGTTGACATGTGTTGATACTCTTCAACAAAATGCTGTTGTTGAGAGAAACATCAACACATTCTCAATGTTGCAAGAGCCTTAAGGTTTCAATCACAACTTCCTTTATGTTTTTGGGGGGATTGCATTCTCACTGCTGTTTACCTTATTAATAGACTTCCTTCCAAGTCTTTAGGTAACAAGAGTCCTTATGAGCTTCTTTTTAAATCACCACCACCTTATTCTCATCTTAAATGCTTTGGTTGTTTGTGTTTTATTTCAACTCTACCTCACAACCGAGACAAGTTTGCACCTAGAGCTAGGAAGTGTGTGTTCTTAGGCTATCCCCAAGGCATTAAAGGCTATAAGGTTCTTGATCTCACTTCCAATACCATCCACATCTCCAGAAATATTTTTTTCTATGAACATATCTTTCCTTATGTTGATTCCTCACACCCTTCCACTTCCTACCTAGATGATTTTATTTTTCCTCATTGTACTCTTGATTTACCTCCTTATGTTGATCCTATTAACCCTCTTTCTTCCATGGATTCCCATATTTCCATTCCCAACACCTCACCTGCTACATCATCCAATGCAACCTCTGCCCCTTCTAATGCAGCACCTCCTGCCTCTAGTGATGCACCTAGTGATGCACTTGATGCAGCACCAGGTGCTGCACCTAATGCAACATCCAGTGCACCACCTAGTGCTTCACCTGCTTCTGCAGATCTTAATCTTGCTACCATTCCTTCACCATTTACCTTGCCTGCAACTTCCAATACCACTCTTAGAAGATCAAATAGACCTCATAAGCCTCCTCCTTACCTATCTCAGTATGCTTGCAAATCTGTCAGCTCTAAGCCCAATTCTGGCCTGCCATATGATATTTCAGCTTATTTGGATTACTCTCACCTTGGCCTCACTTTCAAGTCTTTTGTCATGGCAGTTAATTCAACTCCTTCAGACCCTGCCTATTTCCATCAAGCAGTACAATATCCTGAATGGAGGGCTGCCATGGACAAAGAGATAGAGGCCTTAGAGGTTACTAATACATGGAGTTTGGTTCCTTTGCCTCCTAGTAAGAGGCCTATAGGTTGTAAATGGGTATATAGGGTCAAATATCTGCCTGATGGCACTATTGAAAGATATAAGGATCGGCTGGTTGCTAAGGGTTTCACACAAAAATTTGGTTTGGATTATTCAGAGACTTTTTCACTAGTGACTAAGTCTGTCTCCGTTAGAATTGTCCTCACTTTGGCTGCTGTGAAAGGCTGGTCACTTCACCAGATGGATATCAACAATGCTTTCTTGCATGGGGACTTGGTTGAAGATGTGTACATGTGTCTCCCACCAGGCTTTCACAGCAAGGGGGCTAATGTGGTTTGTAAGCTAAACAAGAGTCTTTATGGACTTAAACAAGCGTCAAGACAATGGTTTGACAAATTTTCCAAGACTATTTTTCAAATGGGATTTTTTCAATCCAAGTCTGATTATTCAATGTTTACTCACACTCAAGGAAATTCCTTTACAGTGCTTTTGGTGTATGTTGATGACCTATTGCTCACTGGAAACAACCCGGATTGTGTGAATACTTTGAAGAAGTTGTTAGATGATAAATTTGGACTGAAAAGCCTTGGCTCTTTGAGATATTTTTTAGGACTTGAAGTTGCAAGAACTTATGCAGGTATCAGTTTGACACAGAGAAAGTATGCACTTGAGATTTTGAAGGACACTAGTTTTCTTGGATCAAAGCTAGTTAGATTTCCTATGGAGCAGAATCTAAGGCTTTCAAAACATGAAGGGAAGCTATTGGAAGATCTTGCAATGTATAGAAGGTTGATTGGAAGACTACTATACTTAACCTTGACCTGGCCTGACATCACCTATGCTGTGCATAGGCTGAGCCAATTTGTTTCACAGCCTAGAGAGCCTCATTTGCTTGCTGCTCACAGGATTCTTCAGTATATAAAAGGATCACCAGGGAAGGGACTCTGCTTCTCAAGCACATCCGATTTGCACATCAAAGCATTTTGTGATGCTGATTGGGCTGGATGCCCTGATACAAGGAGGTCCCTAACAGGCTATGCAGTATATTTTGGGGAATGTTTGATAGCATGGAGATCAAAGAAACAATGTGTAGTTTCAAGATCATCAGCAGAGGCCGAGTACAGAGCAATGGCCAGCGTAGCATGTGAAATAACTTGGGTACTTTAGCTGCTTAAAGATCTAAGAACTGAGCATCCCAAACCAGCTATGCTCTTCTGTGATAATCAGGCAGCTTTGTACATAGCTGCTAATCCGGTTTTCCATGAGAGGACCAAACATATTGAAGTAGATTGTCACCTGGTACGAGACAAAATTTTGGAAGGTATGATAAAGACTTTCCATGTGAATTCAAATGCTCAGGTAGCTGATGTATTCACCAAAGCTTTAGGCTTCAATTCTTTCACGAGATTAACACAAAAGTTAGGTTTGTGAGATATTTTCATGACATAACAACTGTTAAACGAATTGCAAAGTGACACTCAGCTTCAAGTCCATGATCCTCCAGTTCAGGACTTGAGGGGGAGTATTAAACTTGAAGAAAGTCAACATTGGCAACACGGTGAAAACAGAGCACAGCAGAAAGAAAGAAAGGCTCAAGGGAATTACACATGTCAAAGAGAAAGGAAGAAGCAAGTAGAAGCAACAGGTGTTTGGAAAGAAGAAGAAACTAGTAAGAAGAAGAATCAAATGGAAGGGACAGATGTCACATTGTAATTGGTTGCTAATAATTAGTTAGTTTGTTATTTTTGGAGGAAAAATCGGTTACTCCCTGTTTACGTGTATATATAGCATGTTAGGTATCTATTCTGTAACTAACTCCTTCATTTTTTCAATCCATCAAAGAATTGATTCAGCAATTCAACCTTTTCTCTCTGTTTTTCTCTTTGTTTTTAATAGATTCGGGTCAATAACTGGCGTTAGTGATCACACTATGGTCAAGCATGGTTTCTGACCACTGTGTCCAAAAATGGAGTGTGGAAACTTGTTTTCAAACGTGCTTGAGCAGCACAAAGCTACTTATGATATTCATATTTCAAGATTGTATAGTTCTTATTCATTTGCTTAATTTACCGTTAATGAATGCAGGAAGCTCGAGCACTTCAAGCCTTTTAAGAACTCCAAGAAGTATGTTTATGCTAAAAGTATGCTAAAGTATATTTGAACAAGGTATATCATAATTCAATTTTTTTTGTCTAAATATGAAATTTGATAATGATAATAGTAATTATTTCTTGACATTTATTATAATTGTGTTTGTATTCGGAATTATATATTAATACATTAGACATTTATTATGTTTATATTTGTATATAGAATTATATATTCTAGTATTTAAAATTAATATGATGTAACAAAATTTGAATAGAAGGGTTTAATTAAGAAAAATAATTTAAATTCAATTAAAAATATAAATGAGAATAATGATTTTTTTTTTAGGCCTCAAAAGCTTATTTATATAGCACAATATTATGAGGTCAATCAAAAGTCATTTCCAATAAACTTTTCAATCAAATAAATGTCATATTTATCATCTAATTATATGTTAAATATTTTTTGAACTAAAAAATAATTAGTGTTATGAAAAAAAAAAAAAAACTTCTCGTACTTTTGATTGGTTGTATTTAAATTACACCTAGTTTAACCAAATAACTTTTTTCGTTAGAATATTTGAAAAACCTCATCGTTGAATTACATGTTATGTTCTCTATATTCTTAAGAAGAATACTAAAATTTATGTCAATCAAATATTATTTACTATTTGATCTAAAAACTCATATTTTATTCACAATTTTAAATATAAAAAAATATTTAAATTTAAACACTTGACGAAGAATATAGTTATTGATATAAGATTACCTTGAAATTTTGCAAACATATAGAATATAAGAAAAAATTTTAATCAAACAATAGATTTATTCAAATTTATATCCAGTAAAAGGATATTAGGTAGTCCATGTTTAGCTATTATTCCATCTTTGGGTGCAAGTAGAACGTCTTCTATTTGACCCTCAAAATTTTTGTTGGTGTCAACCGTGAGTGTAGTTTATAGATAATTTTTGGGACCCATCTCAAATGGAGAGAATATACGCTGATTCTTCTGGAATGAAGGTGAGGGTTTTGGCGTTTTGGGTTTGAGGACGTGGGGAGCACGTACTGTCCAGGAAAAGAAGAAGAAGGAAATTACAAGGAAATCTTAAGCGGAATACAAAGAGGCGAGCAAGTTTCCTAATTATTTATACGCACGGAAACTCCCTATCTTCCACAATTGTTGTAATTTTAGTTTAAAACATTTACCGAAATTCTAGTCTATTGGAACTTGGAAACACTCACCACGTAATGATTTAAAAGAAACTTTTAGTTGAATGAGAGAATTGAAATTCATACTATATTTGATTTCATAGTTGTTGGTTATATTTATAAATTCTCCACCTTTGGGTTCTTTGATGAGATCAATTTCATAGCGACAGTCTTGCCACCAACCAGGTCTCAGTCTGAGAGTTCATAATCCAATAATAGACACCCAAAACCACAACTGTCTCATCCCATACGGTCAATTTTCCAGCCAACCAAGTCACATTCTAATGGGTTCTGATAGCCTGCATAAATTTTCTTCTTCTACTTCTATACAAGCACATTTTCAATCAAATAAATTGGAATATTGAACCGCTTAATCAATCCAACAGTACTGTACTTCAATCTGAATGGCGGAACCTGAAAGAGTTCTTCTAATTGAAGAAAGGCTGAGCAGAGATCAGATTGAGCAGCTGATACATAAGCTCCAAACCATGGTTTCAGCCAATTTTGTATCAGGGGCTGTTTTGATTTGCACAAGGGAATGAAATTATTTCAATACCAGTATATATCATTTCAAAGTTACCATAATTTTAATAAATGAGAATTTACTAAACTAAATGTTTTTTTTTTTTGACAAAATGCTAAAGATACTACAAATTTTACCACATAACATTTTTAAATTAATGTAATAATAAATATGATTGGTAAATGTCAATAACATAATAAGCAAATGTTAAAATTATTATTTTTAATTAATGACTTATTAATTTGTAAAGATTATATAATAAAATTAATAGCATCCCTTACATCACATAAATCTTTTTTTACTCAGCCATTCTGCCACCGCTTGTTTTTAGCTTTCTTTTTTTTCTTCTCTATTTTCTTTCTTTTATCGCCCCTTATGATTATCCACTTAAGTCTTATCTCATTTTACTTTTATAGGTCATCACTTGTTGGGGAACATATCTTTGGGGGGACTCGAATTAAAGGATTAATATAACATATAAAGACATCATTTGACCCAAAAGTTTAAACTAAAGAATTTGGTTCCAATTATGTTATATTAACATCTCATTATCTCCTTAATTAGTATTCAATTTGGGACTATTCTACTTAATCATCCACACCATGTACACGTGAATATATTACAAGCATATTTAACCAATTAAACCTGCAAGTCACCAGATTTGTAAATAAAAAATAGATAACACAAGATATAGTGACAAAAAGGAAAACTAATGGAGAACGCTTGACAAGGAAAACCAAAAAACCACTACAAAAATGACTCGTCTCAATTAAGACAAATCTATTATAAAAAGGAGTTTACAATATATAAATAAAAGCCAGGTTACAATTCCAAAAACGAACCTAATATTTTTGGCGTTTTGGGAGTGAGTCAATGAGGACGTGGAGGCACTCCTGAGGAAATTACGAAGGGAGCTCCAATGAAATCTCAAGAGTTATCTTAGCTATATATATTTTTAGAAATGCTTATTAGTTTTAATTTTCATAATATTTTTATAATACTTTTATAACAAATAACAAATTATTATTAGTTGGCAAAAAAATAATTTCAATAATTGATTTAAATTAAAACTAATAAACAATTTATTGCCTACAATTTATTATATAAGTGTTATAAAAATATAGTAGGTGAAAGATACTTTCAGGTAAATTCTCACTACTTTTCTTGGTCATTGTTTTTTCTTTCTTTAATTGGTGGAAGACTTTTGATCACTTGGCTTGCCTTTTGCTTTTATATGTACGATCTTTGTTTTTATTCTATTATTGATATGCACGGCAACTCCATATGTGGATCCCTACTAGTTAGTACTCGCATCAATCTTCCCTAGATGTTATCGAAGTTTAGTCTGTTGGAACCAATAAGGCAAGAACCACTCATGAGGTAATGATCTAAAAGCAAGTTTTAGTTGAATGAGATATTAATTAAAATTCATCATTTATTTGATTTCATAATTGTTGGTTATTTTTGTTTTCATTTGAAGGGAGATGGAAATCATGGACGCATTTGAAAGATATGTTTAGAAACCGATTGCGTTTATAAATTATCCACCTTCGGGTTCTTTGATAGAATCAATTGCCCCACTTACCATGTCTCAGCCTAGTAAACCAATTAGTGAAGTTCCAGAAGCTTCCATAGCTTCAATCTTTCCACCAAACAATTCTGAGTCTTCTGGTTCAGCACCTAATGAAACAATTCCACAAATCTCTCATTCCATAGCATCAGTCTTCCCACCAACCAAGTCTCAGTCTGAGAGTTCAGAATCCAATGAAAGAAACCTACAACCACAACAGACTCATCCCATACAGTCAATCTTCCAGCCAACCAAGTCGCATACAAGCAGTTCGGATAGCCTGCATAAATGTTCTTCTTCTACTTCAATACAAGCACATTTCCAATCAAATAAATTGGAACATTCTACTGAATCAATCCAACACAGTACTTCAATCCGAATGTCTGAACCTGAAAGAGTTCCTCTGAATAGAGTGGAAGAAAAGCTGAGCAGAGATCAGATTAAGCAGCTGCTACATATGCTTCGAGTCATGGTTCCAGCCAATTCAAAAACGAGCTTGGAATGCCTCCTTGACAGCACGAAAACGTATATAAACGAGCTGAAGGGGAAGCACCAGAGTTCGGAGTGCCATAAGGAGTACTTGCAGAAGCAGTTGGAGCGCTTGGTTAATAATATCAACGTGGGGATAGCGGGAAGGAATGCGACGATTTTGATCCAATGTAGTAAGAATCACTCACCCTCGACCTTAATGTTGGCATTGATGGAGCTAGAGTTAGATGTGTTCAATGCGACCTGGACAGTGGTGAACGATTTGAAGATGCTACATGCTGTGGTGAACATGGAAAGTGGATTTTACACACGAGCAGCTCAGGCTAGCGTTATTGGCCAAACTTGGCCTAGCATTCTTTCAGTAGTAGCAACTAGAGCTGCTCTTCATCTTCTTCTTTTTTTCCTCAAACTTTCTACGAATAAGCCAATAAGATTTTATTTGGTTATTTAGCTTATTTTCAATGCTTGAGCAATGAATAAAAATCTTTTGTATCATTTTTTGTGTTTCTCTAATTACAACTTGCTATATGTTTTTTTTTTTTTCATTTTAAATTTTGACTATTTTATAAAGAAAGTTAAACAAATAAACGATAAATTGTGATTGGAGGAACATAAACTGGAACACATAAAATACTAAAATAGTACACAGGATTTGTATTCTTGAGCAATTGCCTCAATTAACCCTCAAATAAAAAAAGACAAGCTCTCTATAATACTTTTTGTATACCACTTTATATTCCACCAATTACAATTTGCTATGTGTATGATTTTTTTTTTTTTTTCATTTTCAACTTTAGTTATTTTATATATTACTTTTTATTTAGAATTTTTAGATAAAAAAATATTATATATATATATATATATATATATATATATCCTAAAATCACATGTCATGTGCTCAATGATTTATGTGCACGTACTACATGAATATTATATGAAAGTATGAAATAATTTTTTAACAATTTGCTAATAGTAGGTAACACTAAGATTATGATTAAATCAATTATAAATCATAAGTATGTGATGAAAACAGTTGAAATTTAAATGGCATAATAAGAAAGGAATCAATGTTAAAGACATATTGCATTTTTCACAAAAACCTCTTCTTCTAAAATTATCATCTATCGGGCATGTATATATTGGGAGGGTTATGATATAATTTGTTTGAGTATTCTATAAATTTGCTTAGGTTAAAAGGAATATCAATGTTTAAAAATTTTGAGTGGATTGAATGATAATTTTCCTAAAAACTACTTTAAAATATAATTATATTTTAAAAGAAATTAAAAAAAAAAAATCAAAATTTCTGGGCCCATTCATCCCCGAAACTCCAAAAAGGCAAAAACTTTTAAAGACTGGTATTTTAACAAATATTTTTGAAATTAAAATACTTAAAAAAAAAAAAATCAGAAATGGCCTGTGAGATCGGTATTCCAGAAGCAACTTGCCACTCAGCAATAAAAAATAAAATAATAATAACAATAATAATAAAAGTTAATGTCCATGTAATTTTAAGGAAGTTTCTTGTAATTGGGTTAATAGCAAAATCCAAGTAAAGGTCCATCGCAAGGGCCAACGTCTCAGACCCGGTAGTCAGTAGCGCGTAAAAGCATTTTTTGCATTATGGTCATAATTTGACGAGGAAAGTCATGGTTTTTTATTTTTAGTTTTTAATACACCGGTATTTTCTAGTGTTACTAGACGAAAGGATGAGTTTTATAAGGACCATATTAAAATTTTAGGGATTCAAATTGATAGTTAAAGGCAAATTTTGAAAGAAAAAACTGTATTTTATGATTTTATCATTAAATATGGTCAGAATTGTACTACAAAAATTATGTAGATATGTGCTACACATGATGAAACTCTCTCTCACCATCGCCTACATTAGGTGAGTTGGTACTTCTCTAAGCTTTTAAAGGCTTGAAGGGTTTATGGACCCAAGTGGTTTCAAGGTGTGGTTATATATTGTCAATTGTCAAAAAAAAAAAAAAAAAATAGGCCTGTCTCTCTTCTTCTCTTAAAATTTCCTTCCGCGTTGAGGGGACCGAAAGCATCAAAGCATAAACCGTGTGTAGAAACTAAAAACTACAAATTTCTCTTTTTGTCTTTCATATAAATTATTAACACACTTTAATTATTGACTGACTTTTAGCTCTGCAATCTGCAGCTACATTCTTGTGCTGTGAATTCACATAACTCAAGCTCACAACTCCAGTCAACCCAATCCAGTCCACTCTGTTGAAGCCCTTGTCAAACTAAAGCATCAAGAGTGTCCACTTTACAACACCTTTGGAGGTTGTGATACCTCAATTTGATTGATTATGTGATGTATGTGGGTGTGTGATGAGTCCTACATCAGGTATTTACTAGGTAGATCTGGGCTTTATTAACAACTACAAGGAGCCTCAATTGTGACTAGTCCTTTTGAGGTATAGCGCAGATGTGGCTAGCGCTTTTCTTTGGGTTGTTACATATGGTATCAGAGCCAGGTTGGTAATCCCATGTGGGCTCGGAGACACTACCCCACAAAGTGGGCCCTAATGAGGACGTTAGGGATTTAAGTAGAGAAGATTGTGATGCTCCAATTTGATTGATTATGTGATGTGTGTGGGTGTGTAATGAGTCCCACATCAGGTATTTACTGGATTGAATTGAACTTTATTAACAACTACAAGGAGTCTCAATTGTGATTAGTCCTTTTGAGATATAGCGCAGATGTGGCTAGCGCTTTTCCTTGGGTCGTTACATATGGTATCAGAGCCAGTCCAGTAACCCCGTGTGAGCTCAGAGACACTACCCCACAAAGTGGACCCTAACGAGGACGTTAGGAATTTAAGTGGGGGAGGTTGTGATACCCCAATTTGATTGATTATGTGATGTGTGTGGGTGTGTGATGAGTCCTACATCGGGTATTTACTAGGTAAATCTGAGCTTTATTAACAACTACAAGGAGCCTCAATTGTGACTAGTCCTTTTAAGGTATAGCGCAGATATGACTAGCGCTTTTTCTTATGTTGTTACATGTAAGTTATATGTGTTCCTTGTAATTTGGTCTTAAAGTCAAAGACCATGATGAGCTCTTTTCTATGCTAATATTTTTCTTTTTATTTTATGACTTCCTGGCAAGTGGCAACTCCTTTTCGGCCATGGGAAAGTTTACTGTTCATTGTCATGTATAAATATATTTTTTGTAATTTTCGATGATACTCAAAATTTTTTTTTTTTTTCCTTTTATTGTCCTAGTATATACTTTGTTGATCTTTAGGTCATAAAATAATGAAAAGTCACATTAGATGTTAATTGAAAACAAAAATGAGTTATTTTGAGAGATTTATTGAAAATTTTATTTCTTAAAATAATTCTTGATTAGTGCATAGTTTTGTTATTTGTAAGTGAAATAATTTTTATAAAATTTGTTAGTCAAATTATTGTTATATATGTTAGGAATCTAGTTTATATATTCAACATGTTTGTTAGTATTCCAAATGTTGTAGAGGATGAAAGTTTTAATAAAAAATATATATCATAACACGTGAACAATTAATTAAAGCTAGAAATATATTATAGACACCACGTAAATTCTCAATATATATATATATATATATTTGTAATATTGAGTATATATATATACTCAATAATATATTACTTATTCAATTTTCTATTAAAGAGAGGATATAATCCCAATCATATGTTGTACAACATATGTTATTATGATATGAAAAAAAAAAAAAAAAATCGAATTAAGGATATCTCTTAAAAAACATGAAAATTCCCAGTCAACTATTCAAGAAAAATAGAAAACTCATACATGAATTGTGTATATCTATAATATATATAAGAGGATTTCCCTCTTTCAACTAGACTTTTATGTGGTTCAAAAATATTCTCATTAATTAAAAGTAACTTAATTTAGAAATAATGTCATAAATGTCAAATAACAAATTTCATTTTGAATTTTTTTTTTAAATCCTAAAATTTATGATTTTTTTTTTCTCTTCACGTTTAAAAAAGAAATTATAGTTACCACTTATCTCTAAAGTTTATCATTTTTATTTGTTTGAAAAATAAAAATATATATTTCTAAATTATAATAGATGCAAATTATTAATTTTTACAAAAAAAAAAAAAAAAAAAAAAAAAAAAAAAAGAGTTTTTGAGCACGCACAACATGCGTCTTTAAAGGCTAGTGTATGTATAGTATAATTTAATTTTGAGTCAACCCCTTAAAAAATATTTCTAATTCCATCCTTAATTATTGGTCTAGATGAGAATGAACCTTCATTTTCTACAATGGATTTAGCGATCCGACCTTGGCTACGTTTAAGAGCTCCCGGATTTGGTGAATTACAATATTGTTCCCTTAGTTCCGGACACTACCTGGACTAGAGTTCAACACTCAAAATGCCGTGAGAAATAACACCAAATTCCCAACTTACACTCACGAAAATGCATAGGCTTGGTTCATGATTTTGAAGTTTGAAGAGAAAAATCCTCAAATCTCCTTGCTGTAGGTGTCAAGTTTCCTAAGAAATCAGATTGTTTTAACGTCTTGGCATTGATGCTTAAAGTTTTTGATAGGAAGTTTCAGTAATTTTGCCATATTTACTCAAGAAATAGAAGAAGAAGAAGTAAGAAGTTGTCCTTGTCCTCCTGTTTATAAGTGTTAATTAATTATGAGGAAAATAGGATTTGAAGGCTTTTTTTTTTTTCTATAAAAAGAGCCCATTTGCTTCATTAAGGGTGTGGGCATTAAGTGCTTAATGTCTCAATGGCCCGATTGATAACCGTGGGCTTGGGTGTCTCGTCATAAAATAAGCCCACTTTCTTCCTTGTCTTCTAAATATCATGGGCTTATTTTCTACCCATTCGTCATTTTGCATAAACAAAGTGTACTGATTGTGGGATCCGAGTTGTGAAGAGAGATAGAGAACATGGGCCGTAATCTGCGTTGAGGAAAATGTTAGCCATGAACCTAATCTGTGTTTTAAAACTTTATTAAAGCCTAAATTGTTTCCCATCAAAAAAAAAAAAAAGCCTAAATTGTTGGTGCCTCGGTGGGTCATGACTCATGAAGCAGAGATCATAGTATTTAGTCTTATTCCCTCCCCCCTCTGACTTTATACATGTTGTACATTAAATTTTTGTATTGTGGAAACCATTAAAGGGACCAATAAAAACGGCTAATGGCCCCAAAAAGGACAAAAAAAGTCCTCCACTACATTCATTAGGAAAAATACTAAAATTATTATCAATTTCACTTGAAAAAGATTTACAAATTAATAATAAGTTCATAACTATAATTGATATCATCTTAATAACATTTAAAAAAGAAATTATGAAAAGTATTACATCCATAACATTTTCATAACACTTTTACACCATTGAAATTATTTTTTTACCCACTAATAACAGTTAATAATAATCTGTCACTTAAGATTTATTGTAAATAGCATTTCTCAAAAGTCAATTACCTTTTTTTTTTTTTTTTTGAGAAAAAGTCAATCACCTTTTTATTTTATGATTAAAACACGTTAGATTGAGACGACTTTCGGTTTGTTGTAAGTTGTAACTATACAATTATTGGAAAAAAAAAAAAAAAATCAAGGATGATGTTTTTGATACTTCAACAGAGTAAAAATTGTAGTATTGCTGACATCATAAATTGTCTTTTGGTGGGTATGAGTCTTCCGGTCTAGAGAGATTGTCTTGCGATGAGTATGGGCCTTTCCAAGTTTCCATATCAATACCTTCCGATGAATTTAAAATGGTGTTTTCGTGTCAAATAAATTTAAGATATATGGCTTTGTTCAAGAAGAATGAAGTGGATGGTACACTCCAGATGCTCCATTAAATGTCTGGTATTGTTTTTGTACCTAATTAGTCTAATTTGGTTGTTATTATCAAGTTTAAATGAGGGAATTCACCCAAAAAGAGATGTTAATCATGACCATAATTAATATGTGTTTTGATTCTCTTAGTAATTTCCTTCAAGTCACCAAAATTCATATATCATCGTTTAATTTCATTTGTTTTGAAAATTTTTACCAAGCTTTATTCTTTTCTGAACTTCTTGCATATTGACTTACGATGTTTTCTTTATTTAAGGAAAGTCTATGTTATCTATTCTACAATAATTAACAATTTCACAATGTTCAAATTCTCGTGGTTTATGGCGGTGAGAAATGTATTATTGGAAATCTATTAAGATTTAAGAGTGACTTACAAAAGAAAAGTGTAGGGATAAAATTGGATGGTTATAATAAATCCAAAACTTATGATTTCGAGCACAATGCAGAGGAAGCGAAGGCAAATGCTAAGGAAGGTGATCGGACCCTCTTGAGTGCAAGTTGAACACCTGACCCTCAAACTTTTTGGTAATGTCAATTGTCTTTGGCTTTGAAATGCTTTATAGATGACAATTTTTCTGAATCCATTTCAATAGGAGAAGTGAGGATTTGGGGGACACTGTCAGGGAATAGAAGGAAGGTGCAACGAAATCTCAAAGAGGAATAAGAAGAGGCGAGGAAGTTTCCTATGGATTCTCATTACTTTTGATTGATCATTCTTTTCTTTTCTTTGGAAGAGTTTTTAAAAAGTGACTTGCCTTCTGGGAGCGGAAGACTTTTGACAACTTTGACTGCCTTTTGATTTTAGGTTAATAGGTTATGTTATTGGATGTCTTTAGGGTAATTGTTAATAAATTATTTTAGGAAAAAATTTTATACTACTTGATGATGCCAAGATCAACAGTCGAGATAACCGTCCAATTGGATTGCTAACCAAGATCTTCTAAAAGCCCTGCAAGAACAAATAAAAAGAGAGAACACCAGTGCGGTGCCTGCCACAAGGCCTCCGATGGTTAAGTTAGATAGCTAAGAGAGGAAGGAAAGTTTTGATACCAAAATGTCAAAGTTTCTGTATTAGAATTCTGTACCTCTTTAGGTCCTGAGATACTTGTATATATACTTGCTTCCTTTTCCTAGCCGTTGGGGGTCCTCTAATGGTGGTTTAAATGTGGTATTTGTAATGCTTCCTTGAGGTGTTAATGAGAGGATCTTTGTCTCTCCAACGGTAAGGAGACTTATTGCAGTCCTGTAACGTATTGCCATTATTTATGAGCTGATGGCCCTTCCTTCGTCCCATGGATTAGGGTAATGACAGAGTGGAATGGTTCCTTCGTCGACTGGCCCTTCTGCTGGACGAAGAGGTTGCTCGAGGGAGTTGTGATCGTCCATCACTACTTCTATGAGAAATTGAAAAATCTATCAAAACATTTGATGAGTACTAAAATTACAGGCTCGTCCATGCAATAGACGAGCATTAAATCTACAGGCTCGTCTAGGCAGATGACAAGCATCCAATCCATAGGACCGTCCATTTTACTTTTATAGGTCATCACTTGTTAGGGAACATGTCTTGAACATATCTTGGGAAGACTCCAATTGAAGAGCTAATATAACATATAAGGACATCATTTGACCCAAAACTTTAAACCAAAGAATTTGGTTCCAATTATGTTATATTAACTACTTATTATCTTGTGGGTTCCAACTAGCTCAACTGGTAAAGTCTCTGATAATTGTATAAGAGATCTGAGGTTCAATCTCTAGCTACACCAAAAACTAATTGGTTAAATATGTCTGTACTAATATTTATTCATGTGTAAGTGGTGTGATTGATTAAGTAGTATAGTCTTGAGATATGGTGACAGAAAGGAAACTGAGATTACTTTTTACTCCAGTAATAATAACTAGTAAAAACCTGTCACTTGAGAAAAGTAATTTTAATGGTTGGTTTAAATTAGAACTAATAAACAACTTACCAATTAATATATATTGTGAAAATTTTATAAAAATGTTGTAGATAATAGATATTTTTTGGGTAAATTTTCACTACTTTTTATCTTGGTCATTGTTTTTTCTTTCTTCAATTGGTGGAAGACTTTTGATCACTTGACTTGCCTTTTACTTTTATACATATGATACTTTTTTAAAAGTGATTATGTAGTATGCATTTATTTAAAAACCATGTAAAGTATGCATTTATTTAAAAACCATGTAAATCTTACATCGATAATAGAGGGGGCTTCTGTTAAATTGGGGGTCTTAAGACATTGCCTAAGTGGCCTAGTAGAAGAGTTGGCCTATTTTAAAGGTGATAAAAAGGCCAACCATATTGATTTCTCACCTAAATTAGGAAAAATTGTCTATAAATGTAGTGTACTGGGTTTTTATGTTGTTTTTGTACAGAGAATTGATTAAATCATTACATCATCAGTTGCTTCGTCATCTGTAAATCCTTCCATGTGTGTCGGTAAAGAAGAAGGAAGGTGCAACGAAATCTCAAGAGGAATAAGAAGAGGCGAGGAGGTTTCATGTGGATTCTCATTTGGGTAATGGAAGACTTTTGATAACTTGACTTGCCGTTTGCCTTTATATGCACTGTCCATTTCCTAATCCTTGATATGCACCTCAATCTTCAATTATCGTTGTCAAATATTGGTCTGGAATCTCATGTGGCAGCAGGGGATTGATCCCAAAGTCTAGTCTGTTGGAATTTGGAACCACTCATAAGGTAATGATTTTAAATTTAAAGTTTGTTTTAGTTGAATGAGATTATTTAAATTTATAACTTACTTGATTTCGTAATTGTTGGTTATGTGTGATTTTATTTGAAGGAAGTTGGCAATCATGGACACAGTTGAAAAGACATGGTAGAGATATAAGGCAAGAAATTTGAAAACTTATATTTTGTTTCCTAATATTTAGAAATTCTCTACCTCTCTGGTTCTTTGATGGAATCAATTGCCCCACCCACCAAATCTCCTCCTGGTAGCCCAATGAGTGAAGATAGAGTTCCACATGCTACTCCTTCCATAGCTTCAATTTTCCCACCAAACTATTCTGGGTCTGGTGGTTCAGCGTCTGATCAAACGATTCCACAATACTCTAATTCCATATCGATAATCTTCCCACCAACAAAGTCACAGACTGAGAGTTCCGAATCCAATCAAAGATTTGGACAATTCTCACATTCCATACCCTCAATCTTCCCGCCGACCAAGTCTCAAACTGATCAAAGTTCAGAATCCAATCAAAGACTAACACGATTCTCTAAATATTCCATATCGTCAATCTTCCCACCAACAAAGTCTCAGACTGAGAGTTCAGAATCCAATCAAAGATTTGGACAATTCTCGCATTCCATACCTTCAATCTTCCCACCGACCAAGTCTCAAACTGATCAAAGTTCGGAATCCAATCAAAGATTTGGACAATTCCCACATTCCAAATTCTCAATCTTCCCGCCGATCAATTCTCAAACTGATCAAAGTTCGGAATCCAATCAAAGATTTGGACAATTCCCACATTCCAAATTCTCAATCTTCCCGCCGATCAATTCTCAAACTGATCAAAGTTCAGAATCCAATGAAGGACTAACACGACTCTCTCAATATTTCATATCGTCAATCCTCCCGCCAAACAAGTTTGATATTACAAACAGTTTGGATAGCATGCCTAAAGATATGCAGAATACAAAAGAGAGTATAGATGTGCCTGAATTCAAAGATCTTCATTTGAGTAGAGTTGTATGTCCTTACAAGCAAACCCTTCAAAGGCGGCTCCAGTGGCTGATTGAGGACGACGTCCACATGAAATGGACCTATGCCGTCTTCTGGAAGTTATCGCACGACTATTCTGGTGAGTCAATTTTGGCCTGGGATTTCGGATACTACCAAGGCAACAAAGACAATCTTAAGGACAAGACAACATCTGAGGTGGAACAGGAGCATGTTAAGAAGGTGTTGGTCAACCTCAGTTTGTTGAACTCGGGGTCTGTTGACGAACAAGAGCTCACTGACACCAAGTGGTTCTTCTTGGCATCGAAAATGTTGTCCTTCGTGAACGGCAGCGACCTCCCAGGCAAGGCTTTTACCACTTCAAATCCAGTTTGGGTGGCTGGTGCGAGCTCACTGGCAAGCTCGCCATATGACCGGGCTCGTCAGGGCCAGCATTCTGGGCTCCAGACCATGATGTACGTACCCTTCAAAATTGGCGTTGTGGAATTGGGCTCTACTGAACTTCTTTTACGGGAAGAAAATTTAGATAGTCCCAGAGCAGTACTTCGGCGAAGTACTCTCACATCAGGAGAAGCAGTACTTCGAATTCTCACATCGGGAATGGATCCTATACTTGCAATCCAACCGTTAAATTTTCAAATTATATAGATATATTAATGTTTTTTAGCAGGACTTGTAGTGATTGACTAGAATAAAGTTTGTAACCAAAGTTTGTCGTAGTTTAATTTGTTTGCTATGGTAATTTGTAAAATGGATAAAGTTTAGCTACAAAATTAATTATAGTTTAAGGTTATAACTTTACTCAATAAAATAAACATTACTACATATTTTGAAAATTTAACCGTTGAATAATATGTTCTTTATACTCTTAATACACATGTCAAATTTAATATCAATCGGATATTATTTATTATATGATTTATATGCTTATATTTTATACGTAATTTTAAACTACAAAAACTTTCAATTTAAACAATTAATTAATGACATAGTTATTAATTTTCTAGAAATTTTACTAGTATAGAGGATATAAGAAAAAAATATAATCTAATAGTGGATTTGTTAAAATTCATTTTCAATAAAAAGATGTTGAGTAAAGTTATAAACTAAAGTTACTATCAATTTTGTAACTAAATTTTGTCTTTATAATAATGCTTTCTTGCTTTACGCATTTCTTGCATATAGAATTACAGCAGCCTCTCTATTCAAGGAAAATTTGTTGTCTGTTCTACAACAATTGACCATTTTAATCTCCCATTAATTTGGCTAGCTTCTTTTTGATGGAATCAAGTACACCGCCTGCCAGCCCAACAACTATCAGTGATAATACAGTATCCAGTGAAAGACTTCCACCATTCTCTAACTCCATACTGTTAATTTTCCTGCCAACCAAGTCTCAGATTGAGAGTTTAGAATGCAAAGAAAGAGATAAATCCATTGAAAGATACAAAATATACTCTCATTCTAAACGGGTGAAAGAGAACAATTAAGGTCCCACTGAACAGTTCCGAAATCGCCGTTACTACGCCAGAAGAGTATTCTTGGAAGAAATCCGGTCAGAAGTAGATGAAGAGTCAGCATTTTATATTCCATCAAATCCAACGGTTTAGCTATTAAATTATTATTTATTCTCATTTCTCAAAATGACATTTTGATAACGAATAATTTTAGAAAAGTTTTGATACTACTTTTATGAAAATATAAAAGTTTTTTTTTTCACAAAATTTTTTCTAAAAATGATATATCCCAATTTTTAATTTTGACTTTGTTAATTGGCTTATGTTGATCATGTATATGTTGATCCTCATAGTAATTCCCTTCAAGTTACCCGAGTTCACACATCATCAATTAATTTCATTTGCATTGAAAATTTCTACTAATCTTTCTTTTCTTTCTGAACTGCTTGCATATTGACTTACGATGCTCTCTTTATTTAAGGAAAGTCTGTGTTATCTATTCTACAACAATTAACAATTTCTCAATGTTCAAACTCTCATGGTTTATGACAGTGAGAAATCTATTATTGGAAATTTATTAAGAGTGGCTTACAAAAGAAAAGAAATAGTGTAGAAAGCTTATGATTTCGATCACAATGCAGAGGAAGCGAAGGCAAATGCTAACGATCAGACCCTTCTTGGGTGCAAGTTGAACAGCTGACCCTAAACATTTTGGTAATGTCAATTGTCTTTGGCTTTAAAAAGCTTTATGGATGACAATTTTTCTGAATCCATTTCAATAGGGGAGAATAATAATACTTTCTGGAATGGAGGTGGGGGTTTTAGACCTTTTGGGTTTGAGCCTTTGAGGATTTGGGGACACTGTCAAGGAAAAGAAAACATAAAATTGTCCTTTGACTAAAACTTGCTTTTCAGTAAAGTTCGGGATCAATGCCTAGCTGACATGCGAGATTTTGGGACAATCAAGTTATCAAAAGTCTTCTACCACCCAAAACGCTAGTCAAGTTTTCAAAACTCTTCCAAAGAAAAGAAAAAAGTGCTCAAAAGAATCCACAGGAAACTTCCTCGCCTATTCTTTACTCTTTGCATTTAATTACTGCTGTGTTGTAATTAAATTATGGCTTAGACTAATTTGTTTATTTGGATATAGCTTATATTTATCACTCTGCACATCTGAAAAGGGAAGGCAACAGGGTTGCCCATGAACTTGCAAAAGTTGCTAGGATCACTGATAAGTCACAGGTTTGGGAAACGACTATTCCAAGTCCTGTTGAGCATATTGTTATTGAGGAACTCTGTAATGCTTTTGCTTTTTCTTTGTTGTATTTCAATCTCAGTTCAATGAAATTCACATGTTTCCTATCAAAAAAAAAATATATATATATATATATATATATATATATATAAGCTTGTGTTGGTATTTTTGAAATTGGGGGTCTAAACATTTATTAGTGTTTTACACACTAAGTGAGCTTTCAGTTGATATGCACCTCAAACTTCAACCATCATTGTCAAATATTGCTTCGAAATCTCATGTGGCAGCAGCGGATTGATCCCAAAGTCTAGTCTGTTGGAATTTGGAACCACTCATAAGGTAATGATTTTAAATTTAAAGTAAGTTTTTAGTTGAATGAGATTATTGAAATAATTCATAACTTATTTGATTTCGTAGTTGTTGGTTATGTGTGATTTTATTTGAAGGAAGTTGGCAATCATGGACACAGTTGAAAAGACATGGCAGAGATATACGGCATGAAGGTTGAAAACTTAAACTTACAATATGTTTCCTAATAATTAGAAATTCTATACCTCTTTGGTTCTTTGATGGAATCAATTGCCCCACCCACCAAATCTCCTCCTAGTAGCCCAATGAGTGAAGAGAGCATTTCACATGCATGCAATTATTCCTTCCATAGCATCAATTTTCTTAGCAAAAGATTCTTGTTCTAGTGGTTTAGCACACAATGAAACGATTTCACAAATTTCTCATTCCATATCAACAATCTTCCCACCAACCAAGTCGCAGGCTAATCAGAGTTTAGAATCACGTCAGGGCTGCGATGAACAAGGATTTTACTCATATTTTGAAATAGTAGAACGTGGTCAGAATTATAAGCTTTTGTACATAAATTCATTCTAAAAATTTTCTAAGTGTTGAGAGGTCATCCAGACGCTTTCTTGATGGACGACCTTCGTACCCACGAACAACTTCCTGACGGTGGACGACCTTCTTATGTTGGGTTAACCTTTTTGGTCCTAGACGACTCTTATGGACGAATTGGAGATAGTTCGATTTTAGTTCACCATCAACTTCAATATGCTTAGTTTTTGTAATTATATAGTATTCAAATATGTTTTTTTTTTAATCTAGTATTTTGTTGATCTTTAGGATATAAAAGAGTGAAAAGTCACATGAGATGTTAAGTGAAAAAAAAAAAAAAACAAGTTATTTTGAGATATTTATTTCTTAAACTAATTCCTGATGACTGTATAGCTTCGTTATTTGTGAGTCAAATAATTTTTGTATACATATTAGGAACCTAATGTATTTGACATGCTTGTCAGTATTTCAAATGTTGAAGAGGATGAAAGTTTTAATAAAACAAAAATTATCTCATACAAATTGAACAAAGTTAGAAATATACTATAGATACTATGTAAATGCTCAATTTAAATTTGTTTTTTAATATTAAACTTTCAGATTTTTTATTACTCGGTAATATGAATTTTAAAAAAAATACTCAATTATATATTACCTTTTCAATTTTCTTTGAAAAATAGTATACATTCCCAATCACAACATATGATATTATGATGTAATAAAAAATCTTGATGAGTACTAAAATTATGGGTTCATCATATAGCTAACGAACCTTCAAGCCACAAGCTCGTCCACACAGATGACAAGTACACAATCTACAAGGTTGTCATATGAGAAGGCTGATAGGCCACAAACTGAATGACCTCTTGTGATAGGAATTAATTAATTAATTAGCCAAGTTATCAATTAATCAATTTATCATGCAAACGCGTGGTAGCACAAACAAATCACCAATAAACTAAGAATGCAGCGGAAAATAAATGACACGATGATTTGTTTACGAATGGGGAAAAACCTAATGGCAAAAACCCCACCGGGTGATTTTCAGGTCACCACTCCTGAAACTCCACTATTATCACAATAAGCGGTTACAAGTAACCTTACCAATCTACAGTTGAATCCTTACCCCAATACCCAATCGGACTTGTTCTGTAGTGACAGTTCCCCTTTCTGTTGCACGGCCCCCAAGTATGTGACTAATGGTTACGCGGATCCCAGTACGCGACTTCAAAACACCAATCTGAAAAGATTGTTGGCTGCAAAGTTCTTTAGTTCATCCACACGATGAAGATCAAGAAAATTCTTGGTCACAAAACCCTATGGTGCAAATACACAGCAACTTCTCCAAGAAAGAAATGAACTAGGTCAAGAACTTTGTCTCCGGTCACAATTTGCTTGAACAGAGTTTGCTCAATGCTTGTGTAACTTGTGTACCATTTGACGGCTCTTAAAACAATCCTTTTATATGTCTAGGGTTAGGAGAAAAGAAAGCCCATAGACAGATTCAAGGATCCCAAGAAAATTAGAATTGAAATCTGAAATTCTTAAACCTCAACAGATAGGAGGTGTCGAGCAGGTATCGACCAGCCGTCGAGTTTTAATGAATTTGCACTCTTTGCTTGATTTCTTGAACAGACTTGAAGGCTTCAACACTTGATCTTAAAACGTGGTTTTTTGAAGTAGTTAAACACATCCTAAGTCTACCCAAATACAAGTAAAGTGCGTTTTGTCAAAGGATAAACCAATTATATAGAATCATAACATATGTTCTATAACATGAGAAACACATATGTCCTAACAATCTCCCCCTTTGGCAATCCGTGACAAAACCACAACTAACAAATGAACATATGAGAGAAGTCATAAATCACTTAACTCATATTCACTTGTTGAATACAATAAAATTTATCCTAACACAAACTCTTGAAAAATTTTGCAAGAAGAGAGTTTATGGCAAGTAGACTTTGATAACCTGTATTTCTGAAACACTTTAAACAAAACTCATCAAAGCATCTTTTTGTGAAATAGAAATAATAGATTGCATACAATTAATCAAAAGCATGTGTATAAAGAGAGAAAAGAAACAACACATGAAATGGTAGGTGAAAGAAAAACATACATCAACAATATAGAAGAGAAAATAAGTACAATGTATGTCTATAAATGGTCATAAGACCTCATGTACAAGAACAATGTATCTAAGAAAGAAAGAAAAGAAAAGAAAAGATACATAATATCCTCACTACATCCCTCAAAAGAAAAAGATAACAACACTCCCCACACTCCCCTTAACACAATGATCCCAAAAACTAACTCTCCCCCTAAGAGTGACTACTCTCATATCCAAATCTACTCCTCATTTTTGTCACGAGTGACAAAGGGTAGAGTGTCAAGTAGACATCTCATCGGTAGAGATAGCATCTCCATCATCACCATCATCATCATCATCATCATCACCATCATCATCATCATCATCAGCAGCATTAGAATCAGAAGCAACTGGATGGGGTGGTGAAGGAGTAGGCTCAGGTGCAAAGCCACCCATAGTCGCCTGTCGTCGTGCAATACGACCGACACGAACGTTCACCTGATACAACTCCGTAGAGAGTGTATCCAGGCGAGCATCCTTGCATTGCAGCTGCACCATGACGTCTTCTAAAGACACATCACTAGAAGAGGAAGGAATGGATGCAGATGGAGTAGACCGGGATGGTGTAGAACTAGAGGAGGGTGCTGTTGAATCCATCTGCCGCAACCGAAACTAGGCCTCGCTACGTTTAACAGTAGCGTAATCTATGGCACACATGACAGTAAAGTGGTCGGAAGAGGGAAAAGGAACGGAAAAATGGCGTAAAATCCTCGTGATAGCGGAAGGAAAGATGAGATTATCACGGGACGCCAAATCTAAATAAACATTTATGATAGACAGAATGAAGTGAGAGGGAAAATCTATAATGAGATACTCAAGAAGAGATAGCAAAAATCGAGCACGAGGCTTTGTGATGGAGTTATAGTGAGAAAGAGGATGTAAAACAAATGTCATCACCATGTTCATGAATCTAGGACCTTTAGCAAAAGGTCGACATGGTGTAAAAAGACGCTCACCCCAAGCAATAGGGCACTCACAAAAAGAAGACATGAGCTCATCGCTGGACACTGTCCTCAGACGCTTACAACTAGGATAATCAGGAAACTCTATCCTAGGGATACGAAGCACATTCACAACCAGCTGCGGTGTGACAGGAATGCACGTACCTCAAACGCGAGTGAAAATGAGAGGTACTGAACGATTAATCCCGTGCATGTTGGAGTAAAACTCCCGGATAAGCACGAGAGAACATGTGACCGGGATGTCACACAGTGACTCCCATCCCCTACTGTGAATGATAGAGGGAAGGTCAGTGTCGGCAAAGTCTGACAGAATGACTTGGAGTTCCGAATCAATGCCTTTTCTGGAGAAGTTCTCCGAAGATGCCTTAAAGGCATCATCATCATGGAACCGAATAGTAGAAGGAAAAGGATCAGTAGATGAAAAGGGCAGGAGTGGATTTACGTTTATGTGCCATAGACACGACTAACATAAACATATTTAGAGGGAGAAGAAGAAAAGAACAATCAAAAAAGTCCCAAGCAATTCAAATATATCAAATATATGAAAAGAGAGTACGTATGCATGGGAAATGCATGAACATGTGACATGCAAAACAAAAAGACATCATAGACTCAGCCCAATCCAATCCTACCAGCACACAAGCATATTACACAAATCTAAATGCATGAAAATACCATTAAAATGCAAGTGGAATGCAATGTATGAGGTTTTAAACACATTTAAATGAAAACCCAACCCAAAATTTCATTAAACATTCATCAATTTTGAAAAACCCCAAAAATTAAAAAAAAAAAAAAAAAAAATTCCCAAAACCTAGGTTTTAAAACATGAAATGCATGAATAAAGAGGGATTAGACACTTACCAAGTGTAGAAAAACTTGAAAAAGCTTGAAGAAACCTTGAGGAAGAGGTTGGGAATGAAAAAGATAGTGTTTGGGAGATGAACAGGCGCGAACAGATCGAGAGAGATCGAAAAAATGAGAGAAGGATCGCAATGGAGGTTTAAATAGGACCATCAGTAATGCTCGACAGTTGAGGTATCGAGAGGTGTCGAGGAAGCTGTCAAGGGAGGTGTCGAGAAAGTGGTCGTCTACAGCTGAGGTATTGAGCAAGTATCGAGCAACAAAGAATCAGTTTCAAGAACAGAAGCTCGATCGATCCACCAGGTGTCGAGAAGCTATCGAGGAGGCAGGAACTTTCTCAATCGATCCACCAGGTATCGAGGAGGTGTCGAGATTGCGTTAAGAAAAAGGCTTGAGAAGCTTGACAGATAGCAAGGTATCGAGGAGGTGTCGAGGAGGTGTCAAGCCAGTTTTTCAAAACAGTTTTTCAAGAGAAGAAAAACATAGATATGAATGCAATCCAACATACAACTCAACCAATGATCCAATCAACAAAATCTCTCAAAATAGTCTCTCAATCTAAAAAAATTTGAGCACAAGGATCTCCAAAACACACACACACACTAAACAAGTCTAACCAATTTTATATTTCAAAAATAAATCAAGACAGTTTAGTGAATATACATTAACACATGTAAAACTTGTGATAGCTAAATCACATTGTATTTGCACATGTATCAAGAATAGCAAAGAATATTGCGTGTTGTGTGTGAAATACATCGCAAGATTGCATAAGTGTATACATGTTATGAAGATTTGAGATATGAGAAAATCGCTTTAACTCACACACAATCAATGCGACCTGGACAGTGGTGAACGATTTGATGATGCTACATGCTGTGGTGAACATGGAAAGTAGATTTTACACACAAGAGCAGCTCAGGCTAGCGTTATTGGCCAAACTTGGCCTAGCTTTCTTTCAGTAAGAGCAACTAGAGCTGCTCTTCTTTTTCTTCTTTTTTTTCCTCGAACTTTCTATGAATAAGCCAATAAGATTTTATTTGGTTATTTTAGCTTATTTTCAATGCTGGCTCAATCCTGAGCAATTAATAGAAAACTTTTGTATCATTTTTTGTGTTCCACTCATTACAATTTTTTTTTTTTTTTAATTTTAAACTTTGACTAATTTATAAGGAAAGTTAAACAAATCACTACAAAACACGCGAGTCTTAGGCCGCGTTTTTTTAAGCCGCGTTTAAAAAAACGCGGCCTAAGACCAGATAAAGCCGCATTTTTTTTAATGCGGCATAAAGAGCGCACCTGAGGCCGTGTTTTAAACATGCGGCCATAGAATGCGTCTAAAGCCGCATTCAAAAAGGTTGTAGCTGCATTTTTTATGGTGGAGTTATGGCCGCGTTTAAAACACGCAGCTATAGGACCTTCATAATACATGGTAAATTGTAATTGAAAATACTTTCAACTTTAGTTCTTTTATATATTACTTTTTATTTAGAATTTCTAGATAAAAAAAATATTTTATATATATTCTAAAATCACATGTCATGTGCTCAATGATTTATGTGTAACACATGAATATTATATGAAAGTATGAAATAATTTTTTAACAATTTGCTAATAGTAGGTAACACTAAGATTATAATTAAATCAATTATAAATCATAAATATGTGTTGAAAACAGTTGAAATTTAAATGGCATAATAAGAAAGGAATCAACGTTAAAGACATATTGCATTTTTCACAAAAACCTCTTCTTCTAAAATTATAATCTATCACATGTATCATCACCTGACGTATATATTGGGAGGGTTATGATATAATTTGTTTGAGTATTCTATAAATTTGCTTAGGTTAAAAGGAATATAAATGTTTAAAAATTTTAAGTGGATTGAATGATAATTGTCCTAAAAACTACTTTAAAATATAATTATATTTTAAAAGAAATTTTAAAAAAAAATCAAACTTTCTGGGCCCATTCATCTCCGAAACTCCAAAAAGGCAAAAACTTTTAAAGACTGTTATTTTAACAAATATTTTTGAAAAATACTTAAAAAAAAAAGAAAAAAGAAAAGAAAAAAAGAGATTAATGGCCCGTGAGATCGGTATTCCAGAAGCAACTTGCCACTAAGCAATAAAAAATAAAATAATAGTAAAAGTTAATGTCCATGTAATTTCTAGGAAGTTTCTTGTAATTGGGTAAAATCCAAGCAAAGGTCCTTCGCAAGGGCCAACGTTTCAGACCCGGTAGTCAGTAGTCGCATAAAAGCATTTTTTGCATTATGGTCATAATTTGACGAGGAAAGTCATGGTTTTTTATTTTTAGTTTTTAATACACCGGTATTTTCTAGTGTTACTAGACGAAAGGATGAGTTTTATAAGGATCATATTAAAATTTTAGGGATTCAAATTGATAGTTAAAGGCAAATTTTGAAAGAAAAAACTGTATTTTATTATTTTATCATTAAATATGGTCAGAATTATACTACAAAAATTATGTAGGTATGTGCTACACAAGATGAAACAAGCATATATATGCATTTTTTACATCATTCTGTATTGAAATACCCTAACATATTATTATTACAAAATAAAATGTTATACTAAAGACTCTCTCTCTCACCATCATCTACATTAGGTGAGTTGGTACTTCTCCAAGTTTTTAAAGGCTTGAGGGGTTCATGGATCCAAGTGGTTTCAAGGTCTGGTTATATATTGTCAATTGTCAAAAAAGAAAAAGAAAAAAAGAAGCTGTCTCTCTCTTCTTCTCTTAAAATTTCCTTCCGCGTTGAGGGGACCGAAAGCATCAAAGCATAAACCGTGTGTAGAAACTAAAAACTGGAAATCTCTCTTTTTGTCTTTCATATAAATTATTAAAACACTTTAATTATTGACTGACTTTTAGCTCTGCAATCTGCAGCTATATTCTTGTGCGGTGAATTCACATAACTCAAGCTCACAACTTCAGTCAACCCAATCCAGTCCACTCTGTTGAAGCCCTTGTCAAACTAAAGCATCAAGAGTGTCCACTTTACAACACCTTTCTCACTTGTAAGTTATATGTGTTCCTTGTAATTTGGTCTTAAAGTCAAAGACCATGATGAGCTCTTTTCTATTTCTTTTATGCTAATATTTTTCTTTTTATTTTATGACTTCTTGGCAAGTGGCAACTCCTTTTCGGCCATGGGAGAGTTTACTGTTCATTGTCGTGTATAAATATATTTTTTGTAATTTTCGATGATACTCAATTTTTTTTTCCCTTTTTTTTGTCCTAGCATATATTTTGATGATCTTTAGGTCATAAAAGAATGAAAAGTCACATGAGATGTTAATTGAAAACAAAAACGAGTTATTTTGAGAGATTTATTGAAAATTTTATTTCTTAAAATAATTCTTGATTAGTGCATAGTTTTGTTATTTGTAAGTGAAATAATTTTTATAAAATTTGTTAGTCAAATTATTGTTATATATGTTAGGAATCTAGAGTTTATATATTCAACATGTTTGTTAGAATTCCAAATGTTGTAGAGGGTGAAAGTTTTAATATAAAAAATTATCATAACACGTGAACAATTGATTAAAGCTAGAAATATATTATAGACACCACGTAAATTCTCAATCTTATTATTATTTTTTTTTTTTTGTAATATAAAACTTACAGATATATTAATTACTATGTAATATATATGATTCTTTAAAAAAAATTACTCAATAATATATTACTTATTCAATTTTCTATGAAAGAGAGGATCTAATCCCAATCACAACATATGATATTATGATATGAATAAAAATAAATAAATAAATAAAAGGAAATTGAATTAAGGATCTCTCTTTAAAAACATGAAAATTCTAAGCCAACTATTCAAGAAAAATAGAAAACTCATACATGAATTGTGTATATTTATATATATAAGAGGATTTCCCTCTTTCAACAAAACTTTTATATGGTTCAAAAATACCCTCATTAATGAAGGGTAACTTCATTTAGAAATAATGTTATAAATGTCAAATAACAAATTTCATTTTAAATTTTTAAAAAAAAAATCCTAAAATTTAAGATTTTTTTTTTCTCTTCGCGTTTAAAAAAGAAATTATAATTACTGTTTATCTCTAAAGTTTATCATTTTTATTTGTTTAAAAAATAAAAATATATATTTCTAAATTATAATAGATGCAAATTGTTAGCCATTTTTAATATAAAAAAAAAAAAGGTTTTTGAGCACGCACAACGTACGTGCTTAGAGGTTAGTGTATATATATATATATGACTTTGAGTTTCATAATATAATTTAATTTTGGTTCTAGAAGTCAACCCCTTAAAAAAGATTTCTAATTCCATGCTTAATTATTGGTCTAGATGAGAATGAACCTTCATTTTCTACTATGGATTAGCGATCCGACCTTGCTACGTTTAATTCACAATATTGTTCCCTTAGTTCCGGACACTACCTGGACTAGAGTTCAACACTCAAAATGCCGTGAGAAATAACACCAAATTCCCAACTTACACTCACGAAAATGCATAGGCTTGGTTCATGATTTTGAAGTTTGAAGAGAAAAATCCTCAAATCTCCTTGCTGTAGGTGTCAAGTTTCCTAAGAAATCAGCTTGTTTTACTGTCTTGGCATTGATGCTTAAAGTTTTTGATAGTAAGTTTCAGTAATTTTGCCATATTTACTCAAGAAATAGAAGAAGAAGAAGTTGTCCTTGTCCTCCTGTTTGTAAGTGTTAATTAATTATGAGGAAAATGGGATTTGAAGGCTTATTTTATAAAAAGAGCCCATTTGCTTCATAAAGGGTGTGGGCATTAAGTGCTTAATGGCTTAATGGCCCGATTGATAACCGTGGGCTTGGGTGTCTCGTCATAGAATAAGCCCACTTTCTTCCTCGGCTTCAAAATATCATGGGCTTATTTTCTACCCATTCGTCATTTTGCATAAAGAAAGTGTAGTGATTGTGGGATCCAAGTTGTGAAGAGAGATAGAGAACATGGGCCGTAATCTGCGTAGAGGAAAATGTTAGCCATGAACCTAATCTGTGTTTTAAAACTTTATTAAAGCCTAAATTGTTTCCCATAAAAAAAAAAAGCCTAAATTGTTGGTGCCTTGGTGGGTCATTAAGCAGATTTTCTTTTTGGGGAGGTTAATTCTTGGACTCAAACAGTCAAACCCGCAATTTGTCAATTTTTTTGATAGGTTTTAGTAGATATGGTAATATGGGTCAGAATATTTTGACTCGAATTGAAAAATACCTGACCCAAACCCTATTTTTTTTACCCGAAGCAAAAACGGGTTGACCCGTGACCCAACCCAATTTTTTGCGGGTCAACCCAACTCGACCCATTAAAAAAAAATCACTAAAAAAAAATATTTAAACTACGTCATGATATTAAGTGCATAAAGCACAAAGTATCAAAACTAATAGTCAATATATTATAGATATAAAGTTATAAACAAGTCAAGACATGACATGAGAGAATGTCTATTTGAGTTTTTTTTTTTTTTGGTGCTGAAGATTATTTCATCACAACCGATAAGAGCTCACAAATCATGAACATGAGTGATGTGAGAGACAAAACAACACAAGGCTCAAGGCTGTCAAGAAAACCATTAAAAAAAAAAATCTCATTCAATAGAATCAATACTAGCTGCAAACGGTGATAAGTTTTGTCCAAGGTCAAAAATTGGTAATAAATTACAAGGATTAGCTCCTTCCTTTTGGGCAGATGCTTTAAATGTTTTGCTGACTTGGCTTAGGTGGGTGCAAGGTATTCATGCACTATGCCAAGCTTTTATAGTATAGACAATTATCTAACTTTAGATTTTTTTTTTTCCTAAAATTAAAAAAATTAAAAAAAAAAAATGAAAGCTAACTTTGGATTTACTTTGGTTTGCAAGCGTAATTGTCAAAACATGAATCATGTTGTAAATCAATTTTTTATTTTTTTTTTTGTGTCGTATATAATAAGAATAAAAAACTCTTAATAAAAACTAGCATCATCATATGCACTCCACACGTGCGATGAGCCTTTTTTTTTTTTTTTTTAGTTTAAAGTAAATTTTCAATTCGAATTTTCTATTGTTAGTGAATTTACACAAGAAGAAATTTTTAAGAAACTAAAATTTAGAATTTGAAATCGAGTAAACTGCTGGTTTAGTGTTTGCTACTTTTAAGGAAAAAATGCATCACGTATGTGAGATATATTTATAGAGAGTGCTAATTTTTAGGAAAAAAAGTTTCTCTAGTAGTTTTTTTTTTTTTTTTTGAATTTTTTTGAATTACAATTTTAACCCCATTTTTTATTTTTTAGGAATAAGAATTGTCTGATTAGATTAGGGGTATTTTTGACATTTTTTGAAACCATTTATAACTTTTTAAATCGTCTTAATATATAGAGATTATTAAAAAAATAAAAAAATAAAACTATAGGTATACATATTCAAAGGGTATATTCATTATAAATTTTGAATATATTCAACTAATGACTAATTTATTCATCGCTTATATAATAATTGTAGGGTCACGGTTTTCGGACCGAGCCCATTACAATGAATTTGTAGAGAGTGGGGCCAAAAGTTGGGCTATGATGAGACAATGGCTTGTTTTGGGGATGAAAGGCACACAGAATCGAGCGGCCCAATCGTCCCAAGGAGAAGGGACCCCTTGCTCGAGGACGAGAATGCGCTAACCCCCTCTTAATCACACAGGAGCCTCCCTCCTGTTTTTGGGCCTCCCTCCTCCTTTTCGCGCCCCCTCTTTGGGTGGTTTCTATTGTTATTTATTCCTCTCTTCCGTTTATCCTCCTCCTACACTTGTCAGTCATCCATGCCTATCCTCAAGTGCACGTCCCCTCAGCCATTCTTTCTGGCGCTCTGTGAGCTGCTGTGGCCCCCATCGCCCTATCCAAGGGTCACATCCACATCAAAGGAGGTCAGGGTGTTAGTTGTGCGTATTTAATACGGAGGTGACAACTTTTCCTGGAGGTGACAACTTTTCCTAGGGCTGCCTCCCCACCTATTCCCCTATGGCTAGCTCATATGGCTTGGAATCTCTTTGGTGATCCTCGAGTGGATGTCCTCGGGCAATGTGGCAGCTTTTTCTCCCATGATTTTGGCCTGCCGAGGACAGGGTCGTCCTCGGCAGTACGTTCTGGCAGTTTGGATTCCCTTCGTTTCGTTTCCGGGCATTTCTTCCTCCTCGGCGTGGGCCTTGGGTTTAAGATGGAATGGGCCGAAGCCTCTAGGACCTTCTGGCCCCACAATAATATTTAACTAGCTAACTAAATAAATTTAATTAGCATGTGTTTATAAGTTATAACATACACATTCAAATTGACTAAACTTAGCGGTTACCTCAATTGGTAAAATCTATGATGGTTGAATAAGTGATTTGGGTTTCTTAGAAGCCAATGAATAGTGGCCATTACGAATTACAAAGAATTTCTCCGTTCATCCATAAAAAAATATGCCTTCACCTACACACCAAGCTACAAAAAACCTTGTTCCTTTTTTTTTTTTTAATCTGTGCTCCTCCTTTGATCACAATCTATCACCTCCAAAAGATCCAAATCTTAATAATAAAATAAAAGAATTTCATACTTCAAAAAACCATAAAAACATCCAAAAGAAAGAATATTAACAAGTTGTTACTTTGCTGGCTTGCTTGTTTTGTTTGTTTTAAGATTTATCTCTTTTTGAAGATGTAAACTTGTAATTATATGCATTTTGACATTGAAATATTAACATTGAAGACTTTTTCCATCATGAATTTATGACTATAAATAATTTTTGTCATGCTCAAAACTGTTAGAATTGGAAGGATATTAACAAGTGGCATTAAGTGCAATTCATTTGCTTAATTGATTTTATTCATTCTCTCTAAATAGGTTATCATTGATTTGTTTTTGTAATAAATAAATAAATAAATAAATAAACTTGTTTGAAAAATACGGGTCAACCAGACCTGACTCGCAACCCGATTGACCAGTTTAAAAATGACCTATTTTGACCCACAACTCGTTTGACCTGTCGACTCGATTGACCCGACCCGCCTGTTTTGCCATGTCTAGGGTTTTAGGTAAATAGTGCATTGTCTTTTGCCTCAAAAAAAAAAAAAGGGTTTGATAGTTAGGGAGGTGGGGTTGTAATTACATAGGTAAAACGTTACCAAAAATGTTATTATCACTTGTATATCACTTGAACTTGATAATTGAATTTTTCTCCCCCCAAAAAAAAAGCTTGATAATTCAAACAATTAAACGTCCTGAAGCTTGACTTTATTTACTAATCATAAAATTTAACTGTTGAAGTGAGGTATATTTAACTCACTGGATGACTTGTATCATGTAGAAATTCAGGTTGGTTAAAACGCATGAAAATTACTGTATGCTCTAGGAGTACCATAAATGCGTACTCCCCCCTCTCACATGAATTGTGAGTCCCACCATAAATTTAATTGAGCAAGACTTAGGCACAGTACTTAAATACTGTTTTTTAGGTTCCCATTTTAAGATTCTGTCATGTGGAATTTTTCTCATGAGATAGAAACGTATTTTTTAGTTAAGTAGCCACATGACTGAATCTTAAGAGAGGAACCTAAGGAACAGCACCTAAGATATTGTACCTAAGTTGTGTCTAATTTAATTAGTAAGACTCACAATTATGTAAGAGGGAAGAGTGTGCATTTATGATACTCTGGAAGTATTGTATAATTACCCTAAAGCGCATGCTATGTAGATGAAGTTGGAGTGATTGGCTTAGACTTTATACATGTTGTACAATAAATTTTTGTATTGTGGAAACCATTAATGGGACCAATAAAAACGGGTTACGGCCCTGAAAGGACAAAAAAGTCCTCCACTACATTCATGAGGAGAAATACTAAAATTATTATCAATTTCACTTGAAAAATATTTACAAATTAATAATAAGTTCATAACTATAATTGATATCATCTTAATAACATTTTAAAAAAAATTATGAAAAGTGTTACATTCACAACATTTTCATAACATTTTCATATTACTGAAATTACTTTTTTACCCACTAATAACAACTAATAACAATCTACCACTTAAGATTTATTGTAAAAATGTTATATATTGTACATAGTATTTCTCAAAAGTCAATTACTTTTTCTTTTTTTTGGGGGAGAAAAAGTCAATTACCTTTTTATTTTATGATTAAAACACATTAGATTGAGACGACTTTCGGTTTGTTGTAAGTTGTAACTAAACAATTATTGAAAAAAGAAAAATCAAGGTTGATGGTTTTGACACTTCAACAGAGTAAAAATTGTAGTAAAATTATAGTATTGCTGACATCATAAATTGTCTTTTGGTGGGTATGAGTCTTCCGGTCTAGAGAGATTGTCTTGCGATGGGTATGGACCTTTCCATATCAATACCATCCGATGAATTTAAAATGGTGTTTTCGTTTCAAATAAATTTAGGATATATGGCTTTGTTCAAGAAGAATGAAGTGGATGGTACACTCCAGATGCTCGATTAAATGACTGGTATTGTTTTTGTACCTAATTAGTCTGATTTGGTTGCTATTATCAAGTTTAAATGAGGGAATTCACCCAAAAAGAGATGTTAATCATGACCATAATTAAGGCCATGTGTTTTGATTCTCTTAGTAATTTCCTTCAAGTCACCAAAATTCATATGTCATCATTTAATTTCATTTGTTTTGAAAATTTCTACCAAACTTTATTCTTTTCTGAACTTTTTGCATATTGACTTACGATAGTTTCTTTATTTAAGGAAAGTCTGTGTTATCCATTCTACAATAATTAATGTTGAGGGCCATTTGTGAGAATCCAGGTAGAATGAAGAAAAGCCCAATAACAAGAGCAACAAAGAATTGGCAAGCAGATAGCAAAACCATTAGGCTCAAGCGGTAGGAATAATGGATCACAGGCCCATTAAATAAACAAATAGGCCTTGAAGAGGCAAGTGGGCTTAAAGAAGCCCGGAAAGAGAGAAATAGCATCCCATGGGCAATGTATAATGTAGAAAAGTGATAAAGCACCGCCGCAGGCCCAAAAAAAATGCAAACTAAGAAAGTAAGGGGTTTATGACAGGCCTATAAACCCCAAGGATGAGAATAAGGTAATTGGGCCGAGGAAGCCCAATGAAGTTAGTAAAGGCCCATGAGAATATAGAATTAGTAAAAGGGCTAAGGAAGCCCAAAGAAAGCAAATGGGCCAAGGATGCCCAAGAGAAAGACAAAAGGAACACAGGAGCCCATAAGTAAGAAAAAACCAATGGCCATACCAAGCCACTAGGGGAAAGAATAAACGGCTGGCTAGGCCACTGGGGGAAAGAATAAATGGCTGGCCTAAAGAGGTCCAACAGGATTAAGTCATTACAGCAGGAATAACAGAACAATATGGCAAAGAATGAGGGAAATCAAGAAGTGGGCAAAAGAAATATAAGGTCCATCAACAAATAAGACCCAGCTCCTAAGAGGAATGGGAAATCAAAAAGCAACTCACATAAAAGGTCAAGGAAAACGGATGACAGGTTATGCAGGCAAGCCTCTAAACCACGGCAAACGAATGGGCAGCAGGCAGATTTTGGACACCTATGGAACGAAGGCACGCACAAGGCCCAGGCACCACCAGCCTGTACCCAACCAATACAGGGCATGGTGAGGTTGAGGGTCAGAGATTCAAAGGGCATGGTTTGGTGGTGATGAGAGGGGAAGAATCTATTTTTGAGGTTCCAGCTCAAGCTCTTTCGGGAGGTGTCCTGCTGGGATGACTTACTACCCAAAAAAGGCAAGCTGAGTTGGAATCACTAGATGCAGGCCATGAGGGATAGGGAGAGAGAAAGAAACAGACCGTAGCAAGAAAGGGTGCCACGGCAGACAAGCAAACAAAATATCCTTCTTTGTCTGGTGATAGGGGGGGTGGCACATAGACGGAACAGTGATAGTTGGCTAGTACACCCAGACCAGACAAAGAAGGTTAAGGGCTAAAACAGTAAAATCCGATCACGGCAGGCACTATAAAAAAAGGGTCTTACCGTGAACAAAAGGGGGGAGGAGGAAAAAAGGGGAACCTTGACTAAGAAATAGGAATTTGAAAAGAGAATCCAGGGAATAGAAAAAGAAACGAGTGAAAGGGAAAGAAAGAAAATAACCAGAAAGAAAATAAAGTGAGAATTAGAATGGCAGGCATGCACTGGTAGATTGATTCCCTCTCTCCCTCATGAAATCTTGCTCTCTGTGAAAACCACAAGGAGTCTCTGCGCATAAACCACTCAGGTCCGTTTCCCTCAGGGCAGTTAATCTCCACGGCAAGACTTTTCCTGAGAGATTAATTGCGTTGAGAAGAAACATTCTTTCTTCTCTGGCTTTGCTCCTGTGGACCAAACTTTAGTTGATTTCCTAACGTTCTGATTAACCCATACATATTAATACTTGTTCATTCCTGTTCTGTTCTTTCCCTTTCGTAAAATTGATTATTATTGCTGCTGTAATTGTGTGTGAGGGTTGTTTGGTCATTTCCCACTGAGTGGCCAGATATTTTATTTATCTTATTGTTATTATGTTTGTCTGCCGCAACTTGTCTGAAACAGTTCTGTCTGCCGTAAGCACATTCCTGGCAAACCTGGCCTAGTTTGCGCACAAGCCAGACCAACTTGAGTTGCAGCTGGACCGGTCCCAACTCCGTTATCTAGAAAACTTGGGCCTAGTGCAGCAGGAAGCAGCCCAACACCACTAGCACAGCCCAACACCTACAATTAACAATTTCACAATGTTCAAATTCTCATGGTTTATGGCGGTGAGAAATGTGTTATTGGCACTGTTTTAAAAACCGGACCGGACCGGCCGGTCCGACCGGTTCAACTGGGAACCGGGAGCTAGTCCGGTCCGGTTAAAAGCCTCAAAACCGGTCAATAACCGGTCAACAACCGGAAAACCGGCCAAAAACTGGTCAAAAACCGGGGTTGAACCGGAAATTTAAAAAAAAAACGGTTCGATACCCGGTTCGGTTTTTAAAACCATGGTTATTGGAAATCTATTAAGATTTAAGAGTGACTTACAAAAGAAAAGTGTAGGGATAAAATTGGATGGCTATAACAAATCAAAAACTTATGATTTCGAGCACAATGCAGAGGAAGCGAAGGCAAATGCTATGGAAGGTGATCGGACCCTCTTGAGTGCAAGTTGAACACCTGACCCTCAAACTTTTTGGTAATGTCAATTGTCTTTGGCTTTGAAATGCTTTATAGATGACAATTTTTCTAAATTCATTTCAGTAGGAGAAGTGAGGATTTGGGGGACACTGTCAGGGAATAGAAGAAGGAAGGTGCAACGAAATCTCAAAGAGGAATAAGAAGAGGCGAGGAAGTTTCCTATGGATTCTCATTACTTTTGATTGATCATTATTTTCTTTTTCTTTGGAAGAGATTTTAAAAAGTGACTTGCCTTTTGGGTAGCGGAAGACGTTTGATAACTTTGACTGCCTTTTGATTTTAGGTTAATGTTATATTACTGGGTGTCTTTAGAGTAATTATTAATAAATTATTTTAAGAAAAAATTTTATACTACTTCTATGAGAAATTGAAAATATAAACCCTAAAATTTTAGTACTCGTCAAAACATTTGATGAGTACTAAAATTACAGGCTTGTCCATGCAACAGACGAGCATTAAATCTACAAGCTCGTCTAGACAAATGACAAGCATCTAATCCACAAGGCCGTCCATTTTACTTTTATAGGTCATAACTTGTTGGGGAACATGTCTTGAACATATCTTAGGAAGACTCCAATTGAAGAGCTAATATAACATATGAGGACATCATTTGACCCAAAACTTTAAACCAAAGAATTTGGTTCCATTTATGTTATATTAACTACTTATTATCCCTTTTAGTATCCGATTTAGGACTACTACTTATTCAACCATACCACTTACATATGAATGAATAATAGTACAAGCATATTTAACCAATGAAACTAGCAAGTCACCAAATTTGTAAATAAAAAATAGATAACACAAGATATGGTGACAGAATGGAAAATTGATGGAGAACGTTTGACAAGGAAAACCAAAAAACCACTGCAAAAATGACTCATCCCAATTAAGAAAAATCTATTATAAAAGTAGTCTACAAAATATAAATAAAAGCTAGGTTACAATTCCAATAAACGAACCTAATTTTTTGGCGTTTTGGGAGTGAGTCAATTAGGACGTGGGGGCGCTCTTGAGGAAGATGCGAAGGGAGCTGCAAAGAAATCTCGAGTTATCTTAGCTATGTTTTGTTAAAAGAAGACGTTCACAATATTTTCACAACAAATTAGAGGTACTTAATTATTATTGGTTCAAATTTGAACATATCATTGAGATTACTTTTTACTCCAATAATAATAACTAGTAATAACCTGCCACTTAGAATTTGTTGTGATATTTTCACAACATTTATAACAAAGTGGCAAATTGTTACTAGTTAACAAAAATATAATTTTAGTGGTTGGTTTAAATTAGAACTAATAAACAACTTACCAACTAATATATATTGTGAAAGTATTGTAAAAATGTTATAGATAAGAGATATTTCTTTTGTAAATTTTCCCTAATTTTTTCTTGGTCATTGTTTTTTCTTTCTTTAATTGGTGGAAGACTTTTGATCACTTGACTTGCCTTTTACTTTTGTACGTATGATTCTTTTTTAAAAGTGATAATGTAGTATACATTTTTATTTAAAAACCATGTAAATCTCACATTGATAATAGAAGGGGCTTCTGTTAACTTGGGGGCTTAAGACATTGCCTAAGTGGCTTAGTGGAAGAGATGGCCCTAGTTTTAAAGGTGATAAAAAGGCCAACTATATTGATTTCTCACCTAAATTTGGAAAAATTGTCTATAAATGTACTGGGTTTTTATGTTGTTTTTGTACAGAGAATTGATTAAATCATTACATCATCAGTTGCTTCGCCATCTGTAAATCCTTCCATGTGTGTCTCAAGGTAAAGAAGAAGGAAGGTGCAACGAAATCTTAAGAGCAATAATAGAAGAGGCGGGGAAGTTTCCAGTGCGTTCTCATTACGTTTGATCACTTTTTTTCTTTTCTTTCTTTATTTGGGTAATGGAAGACTTTTGATAACTTGACTTGCCCTTTGCCTTTATATGCACTGTCCACTGCCTAATCATTGATATGCACCTCAATCTTCAACCATCGTCGTCAAAGATTGGTCCGGAATCTCATGAAGCAGCAGAGGATTGATCGCAATGGATCTGTTGGAATTTGGAACCACTCATAAGGTAATGATTTTAAATTTAAAGTTTGTTTTAGTTGAATGAGATTATTTAAATTTATAACTCAACTTGATTTCGTAATTGTTGGTTATGTGTGATTTTATTTGAAGGAAGTTGGCAATCATGGACATAGTTGAAAAGACATGGTAGAGATATTCGGCAAGAAGAAATTTGAAAACTTACATTTTGTTTCCTAATATTTAGAAATTCTCTACCTCTCTGGTTCTTTGATGGAATCAATTGCCCCACCCACCAAATCTCCTCCTGGTAGCCCAATGAGTGAAGATAGAGTTCCACATGCTACTCCTTCCATAGCTTCAATTTTCCCACCAAACTATTCTGGGTCTGGTGGTTCAGCATCTGATCAAACGATTCCACAATACTCTAATTCCATATCGATAATCTTCCCACCAACAAAGTCACAGACTGAGAGTTCAGAATCCAATCAAAGATTTGGACAATTCTCACATTCCATACCCTCAATCTTCCCGCCGACCAAGTCTCAAACTGATCGAAGTTCAGAATCCAATGAAAGACTAACACGATTCTCTCAATATTCCATATCGTCAATCTTCCCGCCAAACATGTCTGATGATACAAATAGTTTGGATAGCATGCCTAAAGATATGCGGAATACAAAAGAAAACAAAAGAAATATTAAAAGTAAAAAAGAGAGTATAGATGTGCCTGAATTCAAAGATCTTCGTTGGAGTAGAGTAGTATGTCCTTACAAGCAAATCCTTCAAAGGCGGCTCCAGCGGCTGATTGAGGTCAACGTCCACAAGAACTGGACCTATGCCATCTTCTGGAAGTTATCACACGACAATTCCGGTATGTCAATTTTGGACTGGGATTTCGGATACTACCAAGGCGACAAAGACAATCTGAAGGCCAAGACAACATCTGCGATGGAAGAGGAGCATGTTAAGAAGATGTTGGTCAACCTCAGTTTATTGAACTCGGGGTTTGTTGACGAACAAGAGCTCACCGACACCGAGTGGTTCTTCTTGGCATCAAAAATGTTGTCCTTCGTGAGCGGCAGTGACCTCCCAGGCAAAGCTTTTACCACTTCAAATCCAGTTTGGGTGGTTGGTGTGAGCTCACTGGCAAGCTCGCCATATGACCGGGCTCGTCAGGGCCAGCATGCTGGGCTCCAGACCATGATGTTCGTGCCCTTCCAAATTGGCGTTGTGGAATTGGGCTCTACTGAACTTCTTTTACAGGGAAAAACCTTAGATTGTCCCGAAGCAGTACTTATACTTCTCACATTGGGACTCGATCATATAAAGGCAATCCCTTAGATTTCAGATACCGGCCAACCTACATAGGAGACGAGTACAGGTGGATCCGCGGTGCGAAATATGCTGCCAACAACCCGAGACAGTAGGACACTTGCTGTGGGAGTGTCCATTGGCAAGAAATGTGTGGGCACAATGTAGGGGTGGAATCCAAAAATGCCATAATGATGTGTGTGATTTTTCCAGCTCTTTCGGATGTTAGAGGAAAAACTATCAAAATCAGACCTGGAGAAGTGGGCAGTGACGTCCTGGGCAATCTGGAATGCCAAAAACAAGTTTTACTTTGAACGGATCCACTCTCATCCAAACAACATACTGAAAGGGTCTATCGGATATTTGCATGAATACCAACAGCTCTTGGTCGCACAGCAGAACTCCTGAGGCTTTTCTCGGACAAAAACTCTCGGATTGGCTGAGCTTTAACACAGAAGCATCGGATGAGCATATTGTCCTTGTAATCATTGTTTTTCCCTTCCCCTGTTCTATATATGTTAAAACAGGGTATCCTTAGCTTGTATACTGTTTGATATTATTAATACAATACCTATCTTTTATCTCAAAAAAAATAAATAAATAAATACCGGCCAATTTTTTAGAAACTGTTTCGGAATTATTGCTGAAATATATACAGTATTTGTTTATTTATATATGTTCCTCAAAAAAAAAAAAATACATTTATATATTATTATTATTATTACTATTACTTAAAATAATGAATTTAATATAGTTTTCTATTAAAATAAAGTGGGATTCTTATTTTAAAAAACATTTATTAATGTTTTTTTTTTTTTTGTTTTGGTAAATAAAACTCACATTTTGTGTAATTATACACAAGTGAGCTTCCAAGAAGCTTCCTGCTTAGTTAATTAACCAATTACCAAAATTGATTATCGTATCTCTGTTTCTAAGAAAGCTTCGTGCTTCTCCTAGAACAGTAGAATAGTTGTCCCTTCTCTTAAAAGGTGAGTTTGTACTCCTTAAAATAACAAAGTTATTTTAAGGTTTATTGGGTTTTTCTTTGTGGGGTGGGGAAACACTACAGTGTTTCTTTTTGTGATATCCTTTTTCAGTTTTTTTCTCTTAGTTTTTTTTGAATCATCTGGAGGATTTAACCTTTAATCAAATGATAAAGCAGTCCAGTTTGAGGGAATAAAGTACAGGTTCATTGGGGGGAGGGGGGGGGGGGGGGGGGGGGGAGAAAAGTCTTCATGAATAGAGTGCTAGACAAACCGGTGTGCCTGGTCTGGCGAACAGAGTGCTAGACAAATCGGTGTGCTTGGTCCAGCGAACTCATCTTAGCAGTAAAATTTCTCACAGGCATATTCCTCAAGATGGCACTCTACAAATGGTCTCAAAATCAAGCATTGTGGCAACCATAGGGTACATGATGTCCCCTACAGATTCATGAATAAGGTTATAGTAGAAAGTATCTGTGAAACAATAGGAAGGAGAATTTTCAGGCGTCCTATGAGACCTCTGCCAATTCAACGATAGGAAGGCAAATTTTCAGGCATAGTGATTGATCGAACTAGAGAAGGAGAAGCAATTATGGAAATCGAAAATTCAGGGGATGACATTAATTCCAAGTCCGTTACAAATTCAAAATCTGTAACTGATAAGGAAAGAGAATCTGAGGCAAGAAATGTGCTAAACCAAGAGAAGCCAAATCCGTTATTCTCTCAATCAATTTCTAAAAATAATTGCCACGATCATTTATTCCCTCAATCATGTTCTGAAAATAAATGCCAAGGTGATTTATTCCTTTCACAACTCTCAATTATTTAAAAGGAAATAAGGAAGTTTGATAAAACGGGTACTAAAGAGGCAGGGCATACGAGCACAGTTAGCAACAAAGGGGAACGTGAGAAAATTCATAATTTCCCCATGAAGTGAATAAATGCTTCCACGTACAGTCTCTCTCCTCACTATTCTACTGTGGAAGCAGCATTCATGGACTTCAAAGAGGTGCTGTCGTGGATGATTAGAACGAAACAGAATACAGAGTGGTTCTCGGTCAAGGTTTGGTCAATATGGACATATCGGATTCAAGTCAGAACTAACCAACCTTGGTGCAATCCAAATCAGCTCACAAACATTGCCAAAAAACTCCTAACGGAATTCCAGGTGGTGCAGCAACCTTCCCAACCACAGTCCACACTGATCCGAGTTCATTGGAGAGCTCCTATCTTGGACATGGTTAAGGTCACTATTCAGTTGGGAGCAGAAATCAGGGCTTGGAGTTGTTTTGGCTAGATGTTTTAGTAAATTACACTACTCTCATGTTAAGAGAGAGGGTAATATGGTTGCTTATATTTTAGCTCTTTTTACTTTAAATGTTTCAAATTATAATGCGTGGATGGAGGATGCTCCACCACAGTTTCTTTCTTCTTCTTTTTTCTAGTAAACTTTAATGGTTTTTCTTTGAATAAAAGGTACTACATTGATTCTCAAAAAAAAAAAAAAAAAAAAAGGCTTCCTACTCAAATGGCTACTTCTTTCATTATTGCTAGTCTTTCTTCATTATCTCACTGTCTCTTCTCTTCCTTCCATCTCAATTTGTTTGTCCTGTATTCTATTTTGAGATGTCAAAAAATATTGTCTTGTTTCTAAAATAAAAAATCATTAATTTACTAATATTCCTATTATGCTCCTACTTTATTTCTAAAACCATTTTTGATAATTTATTTAAGGATAGTTTTGAACATTTATACATTTTTATATAGCAGACAAGACAATAAATGATGTTCTCTTAAAAAGTTAGATTTATGAAACAGGACAAACAAATTGGGACAAAAATAGTATTTTTTATTCTCAACAAGGCATTTTGACAAGATTAATGCTACAGTTACAAACTATTTTACAACATTTTTATAAAATATTGATGTGGCTAACCTCTTATTGGTTTTCATCTAAACTCACCATTAATACCACTTTTTCATTTGCCAATAATCACTCATCACATCAGTAGTTTGTAAAATAATTTGTATCTCTAACATTATTCTTTTGATAATGGATAATTTAAGAAAAGTTTTGATATCACTTTTGTAGGGTCGCGGTTTTTGGACGGGCCCCCTTGAATGGATGGGATCTAGGCCCAACGGACCCGTTACAATGAATTTGCAGAGAGTGAGTTCAAGGGTTGGGCTTTGGCGAGATAACGGTTAATGTAAGGGTTGGAGATGATCAAGTAGGAGCTAAGAACACAAAGGTGGATGGGCTCACAATCCGAGGAAACAAGCTCCTCGTTCGAGGGTATGAATTCTCATCTGGTCTGATTCGCCAGGAGCACGAAGGAGGAATATGTGCCCCTTCCCTCCTAGGGAGCCGGAACCCCCCTTATTGGGGGAGATCTCTTACCTTATATATTTCCCTTCGGTCCATCCTAATCCTACACTTGTTAGTCATCCATGCCCACACTTTAGTGCACGTCCCATCAGCCACTTCTTCTAACGTTCTATGAGCTGTTGTGACCCAAATAGCACTGTCTAGGCGTCACGTCCACATAAGTGGGGCCAGAATGTTAGCTGTGGGTACTTAATGCAGATGTGATAGCCTTTCCTGGGATTGCTTCTCCACCATGCCCCTATGGCTGGCCCACCGCACTTGGGCTTTCCTTTGGGACACTCTAGGAGACTCCCCTTGGTGGCGTGGCACTTTCCTTTTCCGTGATCACGGTTCGCCGAGGACAAGGTTGTCCTCGACAGTATATCCTAGCAGTCTGGACTTTCTATGCTCGTCCTCGGACATTTCTTCCTTCTCAACGTGGGCCATAGGCTTGATATGAAGTGGGTCGGGGTTGCCAATTCCTTTGGCCTCACAATAGCCCCTCAAAATGCTGCTGTCCGGCTCCTCGGGCGGGGAGGAGGATTTTGATGATCTCGGGCCTATGTCATGGCCGGTCGGATCTCATCCCCCTATTAGTGCCAGGGCCTCTTCACCCGCCCAAGGCACACTCCTGGCGTTTCAGTGTACGAGGTGCGCATCATTAATATTTTTATGGGATGACGTAGATCGCTTCGATATACGAGATGCGCATTCAATGGCGCCTTTATGAGGCGGCGCGGACTCAGCGATTGAGGGTTCCCTTGGAAATTGGGCGGGATTTATTTCGCTTGGAATTCCCCTTCTTTGAGCTTTGTGCGCCGTAAGTTCCCCCCAAATTTCTCCTTCTATATAAGGCGCCTTGGGAGAACCATTCCTTTACACCTACAAGCCCCTGAATCCTACAAGAACCCTGAGTTCCTTCTTTCCCTCTATGAACCAAAAAAGCCGCCTGAATTATAGGCGTCGCAGCTGAGACAAAGGAAGCAGAGGCTAAAGATTTTCCTATCCTTCAACTGGGCAAGAAAGAGAACTCTCCTACTCCAGCCAAGAACCATAGTTGGCGCAGATTGCGTTAGGTCCTTGATGAACCTCCAAACGCCAATCAAGAATGTGCAGGAGTTGACTAAAGAAGGAGGGGAAGAAAGTGAGGCGAAGTTGAGGGAAGCAATTGAGATATTAGAGGGGGCCGCCTCCACCATTGCAGGCAACTGGTGAGACTTCTGGAGGGTGGTTTTTTAGGAGTACATATATTAGCTTTTGGATAAGAGTACGCTCCATGGTGGCCCCAGCAGGCGAGAACCAATTCAGGCGCTTCCGCCTCTTCCTCTTCCTCATCGCTTGTGCCAAGCGTACAGGTGCGATTGTTGCTGGAACGAGACTGTGAATCCACCATCACCACCAGCCTTTTCCCTTCTATAGTTAGCTTTGAAGCAAGCCTGCCTCGATTGTTCTGTAGTTAGCTTTAAAACAAGCCTTCCTCAGCTACTCTATAGTTAGCTTTAAAACAAGCCTTCTTCGACTGTTCTATAGTTAGCTTTAAAATAAGTCTTCTTCGGCTGTTCTGTATGTGATGTATCATTATTTTACTTAATCAAAAGAATTTGTGGTTTTTTCTTTGTGAATTTTCTTTGTTGTTGTTGTTGTTTTTTTTTTTTTTTTATAGATGTGTTGCCGCTCCCTTTTTTTTTTTTTTTTTTTAGGACCTAGGACTGTTGCTGTCATCGGCAACGAGACGTCGGCACCTTGACCTTAACAAAGACTGTGATAGCGCCCGACTGTTAGTTTTAAATAGTTTAACTATGTTGGAGCAGCCGAGAATATAATAATGCGTTTTATGTCGTAAACTGTGCGACCGTTTTAGAACGCTGGCTTTAGCATAGATGATCCGAGGAGGTCATGGTGCATCATGGCTTTATCCGACGCTCATAATGACGTCAGGGTGTCTATTTTTCCCAAGTGTCAGGTCCGAGGACCCAAGCACAACTAAGGCTTTGCTTAATGCTTAGTAGAAAGTCCAAAGGGTCCAACATACCTAAGACTCTTCTTTTTTTTAATGGGTAACGAAAAGTGTTAAGCCCCTAGTGCAGATTTCCTCATGGGTTTATAGTCTGAGGACTATGCAAGACCCTAATTCTGTCTAACACTCAAATAGTTGTCAAAAGTTATTAGTTTTCTCATAGGTTTGAGTCCGAGGACCATGCAAGACCTTGGTTCTGTCTAACACTCAGATAGTTGTCGAAAGTTATTAGTTTTCACATAGGTTTAAGTTCGAGGACTATGCAAGACCTTGGTTCTGTCTAGCACTTAGATATTTGTCAAGAGTTATTAGTTTTCCCATAGGTTTGAGTCTGAGGACCATGCAAGACCTTGGTTCTGTCTAACACTTAGATACTTGTCAAGAGTTATTAGTTTTCTCATAGGTTTGAGTCCGAGGACTATGCAAGACCTTGGTTTTGTCTAGTACTTATTTTTTTCTTGGAAGTAGCTAGTTTCCCTATAAGTTTGAGTCCAAGGACCATGCAAGACTTTGGTTCTGTCTAGTACTTAGCTTTTTCTTGGAAGTAGCTAGTTTCCCTATAGGTTTGAGTCCGAGGACCATGCAAGACCTTGGTTCTGTCTAGTACTTAGTTTTTTCTTGGAAGTAGCTAGTTTCCCCATAGGTTTGAGTCCGAGGACCATGCAAGACCTTGGTTCTGTCTAGTACTTAGTTTTTTCTTGGAAGTAGCTAATTTCCCCATAGGTTTGAGTCCGAGGACCATGCAAAACCTTGGTTCTGTCTAGTACTTATCTTTTTCTTGGAAGTAGCTATTTTCCCCATAGGTTTGAGTTCGAGGACCATGCAAGACCTTGGTTCTGTCTAACACTCAGATACTTGGTAGCCTTTGGTAGTTTCTCTACAGCAGGAGGTCCAAGGACTCGTCATTGCTAAGGCCTCCTTTAACCACTTCAGTAGGTCGGGAGATATCCATATATACCTCCCAAGACTGGTCCTACCGCAGAGCCCCCTAGAATCACTCCGCACGGCTACCATTTTCCCTCAATCAGTGCCTAGTAGGGTCGGCCACTAAGTTCGTGGGGGTCAGACCCCTAATGGGGCACGGGCTATGCACATGACGTCAGAGATTCCTAGAGCTGTGAACCATCTAGCAGTTCCTCCCCATATAGTACAATAAATTGGCCACCATAGCCCCTCATCGGGGATTCTTGCTGATGGAGGTTTGATCCTACCTTAACAAACCGTTGTACTCACCATCGCACAAGTAACCTTCCCACAGACGGCGCTAATTGGAGGGTCACGATTTTCGGACTGGGCCCCCTTGAATGGATAGGATCCAGGCTCAATGGACCCGTTTCAATGAATTTGTAGAGAGTGAGTCCAAGGGCTAGGTATTGGTGAGACAAGGGTTAATGCAGGGATTGGAGATGATCGAGTAGGAGGTCCAAGGACTCGTCATTGCTAAGGCCTCCTTTAACCACTTCAGTAGGTCGGGAGATATCCATATATACCTCCCAAGACTGGTCCTACCGCAGAGCCCCCTAGAATCACTCCGCACGGCTACCATTTTCCCTCAATCAGTGCCTAGTAGGGTCGGCCACTAAGTTCGTGGGGGTCAGACCCCTAATAGGGCACGGGCTATGCACATGACGTCAGAGATTCCTAGAGCTGTGAACCATCTAGCAGTTCCTCCCCATATAGTACAATAAATTGGCCACCATAGCCCCTCATCGGGGATTCTTGCTGATGGAGGTTTGATCCTACCTTAACAAACCGTTGTACTTACCATCGCACAAGTAACCTTCTCACAAACGGCGCTAATTGGAGGGTCACGATTTTCTGACTGGGCCCCCTTGAATGGATAGGATCCAGGCTCAACGGACCCGTTTCAATGAATTTGTAGAGAGTGAGTCCAAGGGCTAGGTATTGGTGAGACAAGGGTTAATGCAGGGATTGGAGATGATCGAGTAGGAACTAAGAACACAGAGGTGGACGGGCTCACGATCCGAGGAAATGAGCTCCTCGTCCGAGGGTATGAATTTCCATCTGGTCTGATTCGCCAGGAGCACGAAGGAGGAATCTGTGCCCCTTCCTTCCCAGGGAGCCGGAACCCTCCCCCCTCCTCTACTGGGGGAGATCTCTTACCTTATATATTTCCCTTCGGTCCATCATAGTCCTACACTTGTTAATCATCCATGCCCACACTTGAGTGCACGTCCCATCAGCCACTCCTTCTGACGTTCTGTGAGCTATTGTGACCTAGATAGCACTGTCTAGGCGTCACGTCCACATAAGTGGAGCCAGGACGTTAGCTGTGGGTACTTAATGCGAAGGTGACAGCCTTTCCTAGGATTGCTTCTCCACCATGCCCCTATGACTGGCCCACTGCACTTGGGCTTTCCTTTGGGACGCTCTAGGAGACTCCCCTTGGTGGCGTGACACTTTTCTTTTTCGTGATCACGGTTCGCTGAGGACAGGGTTGTCCTCGGCAGTATATCTTGGCAGTCTGGACTTTCTATGCTCGTCCTTGGACATATCTTTCTTCTCGGCATAGGCCATGGACTTGATATGAAGTGGGTTGGGGTCGCCAATTCCTTTGGCCCCACAACTTTTATAGAAAACATGAAAAGCTATCAAAAAAATCAATTTTTTTTCCCACAAAAATGTTTCTAAAAATGTCTTTTCCCAATTTTTAATTTTGACTTTATTAATGTTGTTTTTGGGGGGTGGGGGAGGTATTACAAGTGTAGTATAATAAGAGGTTGCCCGGGAAAGAAACAAGTGGACTGGTCCTTTGATAATCCGACAATGCTAATTGTAACTTACGAAGGAAAAAAGATCCTCTCCATTTAACTAGCCAAAGCAGAGAGTTTATTTCATAGTCAAGATTAAATATTACAAAACGAAAGGTAAACAAATTATCACATTATTATTTAATACATAATGACATAATATTTTGTAGTTTGTACATTATTCGATCCAAAAAATAAAATCTAAACTAGAAAATAGATCCTCTCTGTTTCACTAGAAATTCATATGATCTTTTTCCTACTGATGTGGGTTTGATATTCATGTCAACGTGAGAAATAAATATAAATTATAGGATAAAAGCTATTACACACATGAAAAAACAATTGAAATTATGACTTAAAGTTACTATTTTTAATTAAAAATTGTGACTTGAAGTCACAATTTTATTTGTTTTTTCATGTATGTGTAACAAAGTGTGTCTCTTGTTTAGTATCACTTGCTAGAAATGTAGAAGTTTTGTCTCTGTAGGCCCAAGTCGTGCACATGTTTGAGGTTATTTGCATCTCTGTGTTTCTCATAATAAAGGCCCCTAATTATATTCGAGGGTATTAGATTTGCTCCCTTAGTTTTCAAGGTGATAGATAAGAGGCAACTAAATTGATTTCTTACCCTGTTTCGAACAAATTGGTATATCAAATGTACTGCATCTTTATGCTATTTCGTACATTCACATGGTTAAATCATTACAATATCTGTTGCTTCCTCATCTATAGATTCTATACTCTCCAAGTTTTTTTAAACTAAAAGAGGAAATGGCACACTGTCAAACATATGTAATTTATTATGCCAAAATACTCCATTTATGATTGCTCAAAAAAAAAAAAATTACTCCATTTATGTAAGTAGAAAGCCATAAGAAACAAAATACACCTGTTTCATGATATTAAATCTTGAATCCACAAGTAATTTCTTAAATTCATAAAGGTTGCATTTGGATACTTAAATTTGGATTTTGATTTGAATTTCAAAGTAATGGATTTGAAATTCCTTAATTTCAAATCTATAAATTTTAAAATTCCTTATTTGCATGCATTTTATACCTGTGATGATTTGAAAGTATAAAATTTAGAATCTATTGAAATATGTCTTTAAGGATTTCTAAAATTCTATGAGTTTAGAAGTTATTTCAAATCCAACAATTTCAAAGTTTATGATCATTTACAGATTTGTCAAATCTAAATCCTTTACAATTTTTAAACTATTTAAACAATGTATTTAGATTTTAATCACCTAAACCCAAATTCACGTGCCAAAATCCTGTCATCCAAATATACCATTACAGAAAAGAAAATGAGAAAACCTTTCTAAAATATTATTGATCAAATTGTCAATTGTCTTTGGCTTTGAAAAGCTTTATAGATGACAATTTTTCTGAATCCATTTCAATAGGGGAGAATGCTACGACTTTCTGGAATGGAGGTGGGGGTTTTTAGACCTTTTGGGTTTGAGCCTTTGAGGATTAACTGCTATCAAAATATATAGACCAAATTAATTGTAAGTTTAAAATATTAGAGTCCAATTAACTGCCATAATGGTATTGCAAATAGATTATCCAAATTTTGTAAGATTATCACTCTAAATTTTTTTTTTTTGGTGAAATAATACATGAAATTTCTTTAAAAGCTCTAGTATAGTAAGGCATATGCTTACTGAAAATTATTATCATGTCCAAAATAAAATATCTATTTAGTATGAGTAGTAAAATGTTATCTAAAGAATTTTAGGTTTTATTAACCTAATCCCACAATACACTTTTCTCATTACGGTTTAAAACTTCAATATGCTTAGTTTTTGTAATTATATAGTATTCAAGGCTATAAATAAGCCACCAAGCACTTGAAACAAGGTACACACATAAAAACTTACAGAATTTTATTCTTATTCTCCGAGAGGCATTGAGAACTCTATAGACTTAATCATCAGAGAACTGTTGGCTAACGCCACTGCAGTGTCTTTCTCTCTCATCTTTGCAGGGGACGTAACCTCATCATAAGCTTTGATGAGGCTATCAACTGATAACCATTTTTGGCTTCATCAAATCTAAAAAAAGAAAAAATTGGAAATAAGAATTTCTCTAAATATGATATGAATGAAAATTATCAATCACTTATCCAAGCAGAATAGAAAACTCATACATAAGCGTGTGTGTGTATACATGACTTGAGTGTCGCACAAATTATTTTGGTTCTAGAGGTCGGCCCTCTAAAAGATTTCTAGCTCCCTCCTTGATTAATGGTCTTGATGAGAATGACCCTTTCTTAGTTTCTTATTCTGATCAGCGATCCGATCTGGCTGCATTTAAGAGCTTAGGATTTGGTGAATTACAACATTTTTCCATTAGTTCTAGGCACCACCTAGACTTCAACATTCAAATTCCGTGAGAAATAACACCAAATTCCCAACCAACACTCACAAAGCATTAGCTTGGTTCATGAAGTTTGAAGACACAAATCATCACATCTCCTTGCTGTAGGTGTCAAATTTCTGAAGAAATCAACTTGTTTTAGTGTCTTGGTAATGGAGAACAACGAAGGGGAATCGGAGCAAAGCAATTGAGCAAGAACATAGAATAGAAAGCCAAATATCGTGAAACTAATGAAGAGAACCAAGGAATATCTATCTATATATATATATATATATGGGGAAGGGAAAGCCCGATATTTTGGTCATTAAACGTGAAGTTAAGGCTAATTTAGGTTTTTAGCCAAAAATATAAGCGGTAACACAATCTTACAAATCGTGCGATGCTGAAAACCAGTGAAAATTTGCATTTTTTTTTTTTATCGCAAAAATCTATGGAATTAAAAACGCAATCCTGTAGACATTGCCTAGCCAAATGTATCATCAAAATTGTGTTTTGCTAAATTGCCGTTTTGAGCTTTCTAATCACCTAAGCAAACGGGCTCAAAGTCTTTGATAGAAAACTTGTAATTTTGCGTTATTTAAGAGGAAGTAATCCTTGTCCGCCTGTTTTTGTGTTAGTTGTAAGCAAAATGGGATGTGAAGGATTATTTTATAGAAAGAGCCCATTTGCTTTATTAAGGATGTGGGCATTGAGTGCTTTTTGGTTCAATGGCCCAATTGATAAAAGAAACGGGAGGCTTGGGTATTGTCTCAAAGAATAAGCACAATTTCTTCTTTGTCTTCTAAATATCATGGGCTTATTTTATACCCAATCGCATTTTGCGCATATAAAGTGTATTGATTGTTGTGGGATCCAAGTTGTGTAGAGAGTGAGAGAGAATATGTGTCGTAACTCAATCTGTGATTCTGTGTAAATAAAAAATGTTGGCAATGAACTTAATCCGTGTATTCAAACTTTATTAAAGCCCAAACTATTGGTGGGTCATATACCATACCAGTAACCTTTTAAGTGTATATACAGTGTATAGTTGACAAAAAGTCCTCCCAGAGGTAAAGTTCTCACATTGAGGGGAGGTAAAGCTTTGACAGTGAGGGAAAAAAAGCGATGTGTGCGAGTTTAAAGTTTTGCATGGAAAACTTGATATCGTGGAAATCTTCTCTCTAGGTCTCCTTTGGAAACCTGGAGGTGAAAAAAAGGCTACCTTGTGCAAACCTTCTCTCCATTAAGGTAGAAAATCCTAAAAGGACATGGACGAGATCATGAACAGGTGTGCGGGGTTACAACTGTTGGCAAAGGAAGAGGCTGAAATTGAGGTACTCTCCCCAACAGGGGAGGGTCAACCGATCTTGGTAGGAAAGTTCTACATGAAAAGACGGGTCAACTTGGAGTCGGTGGCTAGGGTGTTGAAGATAGCATGGAAAACCAAGGCAAACTTTGAGGTGAGTGATCTGGGGGAAAATAGGGCCCTATTCTTATTCCAGACGATGGACGATCTAGATAGAGTGTTGCAACTAGGCCCTTAGTCATATGACAAATACCTTATCATCCTCCATAAATTACAAGCAAGTGACTCTGCCCAGAAAGCATGCTTAGAGAGGGTATCATTCTGGGTCCAAATTCATGGGCTACCCACGATGAGCCAAACAAAGGAAGTAGGAACGAGCATTGGAGAAATGCTGGGTGTAGTGGAAAAAGTGGACGTCGATGACAAGGGATTCAGTATGGCAGGTTTTCTACGCGTCCGAGTCTCGGTAAACATCACTAAACCACTATGTCGAGGTAGAAAAATAAGATCGGGAAGAGAGAAATTGTTGTGGGTAGACTTTAAATATGAGCGACTTCCCATTTTCTACTACTGGTGCGGGATGATGGACCACAATGAGAAAGAATGTCTACAGTGGATACGGAGTAAGGAGACACTAAGACCGGAGGAAAAGCAATTTGGAGCATGGCTGCGAGCCTCACCAAAACGAAACTAGAAGCCTCAGCTAATCATGGCGATGGGTTACGGCGGTCATAAGGTAGAAGGGGTGGAAGACAAGACAAAAGATAGGCTGGCGAGCATCCCAAAGGTGCCTACACAAATGGGATAGGTGACGAGTAAGCCACGAGTAGACAAATCAGAACTCGCCAACCTCGTAAGGAACGATGTAGACGTTACAAGGCTGATGAAGAACTGTGCTGAGCCTGTAAAGCCGCTGTCTATGCTGGGAAAAGATTTTGAAAAGCAACTTGCAGAGATTGACGTAGGAATTCATGGAGAAGTTTCCCAAATGATGAAAAGTGAGGGGTTCGAGAAGGAAGTGCAGGAAAACAGCAAAGGTCAATCCCATAAACACACGCACGCTCCTTTAGGCGTGTCTGATGCTGACATAAGCAGCTGCCCAGGGCAGCAAGTCCTTGTGGGCCTCAATGTTGCAAATGGGCCTAATATGGATTTGGCTATGGACATTACAACTGAACGAGCCCAGTTCGAGTGTGAATTTAAATTTGCCTCAATTAGCCTAACTCTAGTGCATGGCAATAACATAAAAAAGCTACGTGGGGAAGGCTCACAAAAAACTAGAGTAAGGAAGCTAAAGAAAGGAAAAGAGAACGTAGGTGAAGAGCCTTCAATCTCTATAATGGAAGCAATGATGGTCAAAGAGATGGCCATGGAAGTGGATGGCACGGGGACAGGAACCAAGAGGAGGAGTCGTACACCTCTGACAGAATTACAGGAAGAGAATGGAAATAGGAAGAGAGTAAAAGTGGAGGGAGAAGTGAAAGAGCTTGGGAGGATTCTGAAACAACATCTTGGATCGGTGGAGGCTACGGAGCAGCCCCGCCGGACACAATGAGTGCCTTAAGCTGGAATTGTAGGGGGCTTAGGAACCCCTTAACAGTTAAAACACTCCAAAAAATAGTTAAGGAGGAAGATCCCACATTAGTCTTTCTAATAGAGACTAAACTGAAGGTAATAGAGATGGAAGGAGTTAAAAGAAAGATTGAGAGACAACATGGCCTGGTGGTGCCCAGTCAAAACCGGGGGGAGGTTTAGCTCTTCTCTGGAAAGATACACTGACGGTGGATCCACTGACTTACTCACTATGGCATATTGATGTGATAGTTAATGAGGAAGACGGAAAGAAGAGGTGGAGATTTACTGGTTTTTACGGCAACCCTGAGACAAGTAAAAGGGATGAGTCATGGGCACTGATAAAGAATCTCAGTAGTAAATGTGAGTTATTGTGGGTGATCATTGGGGATTTCAACGAGCTTCTTCATGCAAACGAAAAAGAAGGGGGTAATGTAAGACCTGAGGGTCAAATGAAAGTGTTTCGGGATATCATTGATACCTATGAATTGTGAGACATGGGATACAGTGGGTCGAACTTCACTTGGAGTCGAAGACTAGGAGCGAGGGGGTGGATACGTGAACGCCTGGAAAGAGCATTTGTGTCAACCAACTGGGCTGCAATGTTTCCTACAACCAAGCTCTTTCATGTGGCTAACTCTATGTCCGATCATAGCATCTTAGTTCTGAAGAGTGCAAACCTCACTGGGAAGAGGAGGAAAAAGTCAAAGCTTTTTTGTTTTGAGTCGATGTGGCTAAGGGACGAGGGGTGTTCAAGGGTGGTCAATGACGCATGGGAAAGAGGAAGAAACAGGGGAACGAACTGGCCACTACTACATTGTTTGGAGGAGTGTCGCACATCACTCACCAAGTGGAATAAACATTTCTTTGGCCATGTAGGAAAACAGATTGCTGTGTTGCAAAAAAAGCTTCAGATGCTGGAAAATTGAAGGGGTAGAGAGTCAGTCGTAGAGGACATATACAACATGAAAATGGAGCTGAATCGGTGGCTGAATGTGGAGGAGGAAATGTGGCACCAACAGTCTCGAAATAGCTGGTTGAAAGCAGGGGATAAAAATACCACATTCTTTCATACAAAGGCCTCCAACAGGTTCCAAAGGAATTTGATAAATAGGGTGCAGGTCGGTGATAACACTTGGCAGCAGGATGAGGAACAAATTGGAAGAATCTTTATTGAGTACTATGAACAGCTTTTTACATCCTCGCGGCCAAGGTGGAGGTAGAGCTACTAGAGGCCATTCACACAAAAGTCATAGATAGGATGAATGTTTCTCTGCTCAGAAGTTTCAATGCCCACGAGGTGGAGAAGGCACTCCGGCAGATGCATCCCTTAAAAGCTCCCGGCCCCGATGGTATGCCCCCACTTTTTTACCAACATTTTTGGCCTACGGTTAAGTCTATTGTCATTACCACTGCTTTAGATTTTCTAAACCATGGCACTGTTCCCCTGCATTTTCATGATACCCATATTGCACTAATCCCTAAAACAAAGAATCCAGAAAGTGTCACAGACTACAGGCCAATTAGCTTGTGCAACGTAGCCTATAAATTAGCCTCAAAGGTGGTGGCAAATAGAATGAAAACTGTCTTGTAGGAAATTGTTTGTGAGAATCAGAGCGCATTTGTAGCAGAAAGGCTAATCACAGATAATGTTCTTGTGGCCCATGAGATGATGACTCACATAAGTAGAAAAAGGAAAGGTAAATGTGGGGAGATGGCTCTAAAGCTTGATATGAGCAAAGCTTATGACCGGGTGGAGTGGGATAGCCTGCGACAAATAATGAAGAAGCTAGGGTTCCATGACAACTGGATATCTATAGTGATGAGATATGTGACCTCGGTGACTTACGCAGTGAGAATCAATGGACAACGATAAGGTAAAATACATCCAACCTGAGGGCTGAGGCAAGGCCACCCATTATCACCATACCTTTTCCTTATCTGTGCGAAAGGACTTTCGGCACTTTTGCACATGGTTGTTCAAAGGAAGAAGCTTAAAGGGGTGGCTGCCTCAGTCAAGGGGCCAAAAGTCTCACACCTCTTTTTCGCCGATGACAACCTAATCTTTGGACGGGCAACAAAAGAGGAGGCAACCGAAATTCAGAGATTGTTGCAGGTTTATGAGGCATCCTCAGGCCAGCAGCTAAACTGGAACAAGACAGCTCTTTTCTTTAGCCCTAACATAAATGATGGGATAAGAGAGGAGGTGAAAACTTTGTTTGGTGCCCAAGTGATTAAACCCCACGAGTCCTACCTAGGTTTACCCTCCTTGGTAGGGAGATCAAAGTCCAACACCTTTGCCCACCTGAAACAGAGAGTGGCGAATAAGGTATCGGGCTAGAAAGAAAAAATTTTGACTAGTGCCGGCAAAGAGATTCTGATTAAGGCAGTTGCATAAGTGATGCCTTCATACACGATGAGCTGCTTTCTTTTGCCAAACAAACTCTGTGATGAACTTCAGGGGATGATCAGACAGTTTTGGTAGGGACAAGCAAATACTGAGAAGAAACTAGCTTGGTTGAGCTGGGAGAAGCTGTGTATGCCAAAGGAAAGGGGGGGTTTGGGTTTTCGTGATTTGAAGCTTTTCAATCTTGCTCTCTTAGCAAAACAGGGATGGAGATTACAAAAAAACTCTTCCTCTCTATTTTGCCGAGTCTTTAGAGCGAAGTATTTTCCTCACGGCAGCTTTGTGGAAGCCGATATGGGAAGGAACCCCTCCTATGCGTGGAAGAGCCTAATGGCGGCACAAGGGGTGGTGCAAAAAGGTATTCGATGGCAGGTGGGGGATGGCAAAAGCATTCAAGTATGGTGTGATAAATGGGTGCCTAAACCGAGCACTTATATGGTGGTATCTCTAGAAACACAAAGCCCGCGGGTCACTTTGGTTAAGGACCTCATAAACAGGGGAATTTTTGAGTGGGATGCGGACTTGGTTAATCATTGCTTCAATGCCGAGGATGCTTCGGCCATTCTGGGCATCCCATTAAGCTCGACGGGTAGAAAAGATAGGTTGATCTGGGCAGCGTGTAATTCAGGGAAATTCTCGGTGAAGTCGGCATATGAGTTAGCTTACGAGGAAAAGATAGAGCAAAACAAGGGAGACTATTCAAATGACTCGCACCGCAAATGAGTCTAGAAGTGCATTTGGCAGTTGAAACTCCCACACAAGCTAAGACACTTCGCTTGGAAAGCAGGACAAAATATCCTAGCCACCAAGGATAATCTTAAGTGAAGGAAAATATCTGTTGATGATGAGTGTGTCTTATGTGGACTTCCGGAGGAAACCACGTGCCACTTGCTGTGGTTCTGCAAACATGCTTGTGGGGTATGGGAGTCCAGTAAACTAGCTCTTCCCTTTACCATTTCTCCATCTTGGACGTTCCTAGATGTCGTGCAGAACCTACAAAAATGGGAAGGGTCTCAACCTGGCCTGACAGAGAAAGTCATCTCAGTTTGCTGGGGGATATGGAAAGATCGCAATGAAAGAAGGATGGGAGGCAATGGCAAATCGGGTAGAGAAATCCTGAAGACCTCGCTGCACCTTGTGGATGAGTACCATGCGGTGAACGAAGTCAGTCAGGACGTTGCCCTAATGGCGAAGCTAATGATAACATGGAGGCCCCCTGCTTGAGACCAATACAAGGTGAATGTTGATGGTGCGGTCTTCAAACATAGAAAAAAGGCGAGTATTGGTGTGGTAATTTGGGATAAAAATGGGGTGGTAATAGCGGCCTTAAGCAAATCAGTAAACGCACCTCTGGAAGCAGTGGAGATAGAAGCAAAAGCAATGGAAATTGGTGTTCTGTTCGCACGGGATGTGGGGATAAGGGAGGCAGTGTTTGAAGGTGACTCTTTAATCATTTGCAGGGCCCTCCAGGGGGAGGGGGAGGCTCCCTCATCCACGCATAATATATTGGCAGTAACATTGGAGCAAGCATCAGGTTTTAGTTGCTCTTACTTCTCTCATGTAAAAAGACAAGGAAATGTCCCTACTCACTTGTTGGCATAGTATGCAAAGGAGGTTGAGAACTATGTAGTTTGGCTAGAGGAATGTCCTAGCTTTCTAGAGCATGCGTGTGCTCATGATTTGTCTGTAGTTTCTCATTCCTGATTAATGCAATGATTCAGTATTTCCTATAAAAAAAAAAAGTTTTGCAAGAAAAAAGAATAGTAAAATTTTATATATTTGAGTGTTTTTTTTTATTTTTTGTAATTCGATATATTTAAGTTTTTTTTTTTTTTTAAATTTAATTTAAGTTTTTTAATGACAAAAAGCTTTTTGGAGCTGCAAAATCTCATTCCCCCTATTCTTGTGTGTATTTATCTTTTGAAAAAATGATATAATTAGTAAGAAAAAATACTAAAAGTATTATCAATTTCACTAAAATGAATTTACAAAAATTAATGTAATAATAAGTTCATAACTATAATTGATACCATCTTAAATTCTTAATGATTTTTTTTTAAAAGTCAATTTTCTTTTTATTTTATATTTAAAAGTTAATACATCAGTTGGAGATGTAACTATACAATTATTATTGAAAAAAAAGGTCGATACATCAACTTGTTTTCGGTATTTTGAGGGGGTAAAATTTGTAGTATTGCTCACGTTACTAGTTAATGAAACCTCATAGCAACCCATGCCATCATAAATTGCCCCCTCACTAATTTTCAGTTAAATTTCATTCATATCATTGTCTTGACAGAAACATTGGAAATCCTTTCAGTCTTTCCCTCTGCCTGAGTCCAAGACAATAAAGAAAATTCGTGTATATTGTAACAAAAGTAGTATTTTTTTTTTAAAAATTAGTCAATAAATGTATAAAGTTGTGAGACGAATTTATCATGATTTTCTCATGAAGTTTCCTATTAGATCAGTGGCAAAATCCAAGTAAACTGTGGCCACCAACCTCTTGATAGCGTGGCATTTTGCATCGTGGACTACGTTTACTTTTTCTGTTTTGGGAAATTCCAATGATGTTGTATCATTGTGTCATTATTTTGCTTTAATAATTCTTTTTTTTTTTTTTTTGGATACTCATTTTAATAATTCAACTGTAAGCATAAGAAAAGAAGAAGATTCTACCTGATTATTTCCGTGAAAAAGACCGAACAATACCATGGACTCTCAAAACTTTTGCCACATATAATTATAATTTGTGCCACAATTATAATTAGTTAATCACAACTTTTTGTGTTATAATTTTTATCATAATTATGGTATTAAAAAAAATACATAAAGAAGAAAGAATATAGTTCTAAAACAAATGAACATCATAAGTTCTACTCAAAAACCATAAATATGATTAGTTGAGTGTGCATTTAACATCTTATTTAATATTTTACTGATATTGTATTAAAGTACAATTTTATTTTGAAGGGAAAAATTAATAAATGTTCTAATAGCATTGGTTTAAGAAATATTATTAAAAAAAATTTATAAAAAAGTAAAAAGTAATTAACTTTTTTTAAATAACTTTTAATATTTCTCATAAAAATAATATTAAAACATTCATAAAATAGTCCATTAATAAATATTATAAAAGTAAAAAAAGTATCAATTAACCATTTTAATAATAATAATAATAATAATAAGTTGTACATAAAAAGCAAAATTAAAAACTAACCAAAAAAAGTTAAACCCTTGTCAAATCTAAGAATTACACAATTACTTTTGTACATTATAAGCTTTGTTATAACTTTTATCATGAATATAATTTTATTAAAATACATATATATATATATATATTTTTTTTTTTGAGATAAAATTTAGGTACAATATCTTAAGTGTTGTTATTTAGATTTTTTTTTATAAAGATTTAACCATATAACTATTTAATTAAAAAATATATTTTTATCACATGAGAAAAAATCCATATAACATAATTTTAAAAATAAAATCAAAGGAACATACTTAACTCTTGCTTATATATTTGTGGTGGTCCTTTCTTTCCTTTATATTATTTTTGTGATTATTTTATAATTTCAATTCCCATACGCGTTGAGCGAAGGCGTCAAAGCAGCCGCGTAGAAAAATAAAATGGATAGAAAAGAAACTCTTGTCTTTCATAAAGACTCAGTCAGGGGAGGCGGCACGCCAGGGTTGTCAGTACCACCCTCACCTGAATTTTTTATTTTTATTTTTATATATAATAATTTAAATTTTATATTTATCTACCCTTCAAACAAAATTTGAGAATACTCAGTTTTATTTTTACTAATAAAATTAAAATTTATTCCATAATTTGTTCTACTTAACAATATATTGGGACTTTCAAGTGAAAAAAAAAAGCCAAAAAAAAAAAATTTTGAACTAAAATCTGAAAAAAATATATATATTATAACATAGCAAGCCCAAAAAATTATAACATTGCTCGGTTGTATATATTGAAAAAGATGTAACTTGTAGTATTGAAAATAAAACTATCATGTAATGATTTTAAAATATAAAAACTCGTAGAAGGAAATTATAAATTTTATATATTTGTGTAGTTTTTAATTGCTTTTGTTGTCAATATAATAATTTATGCCTTTTGAGGATGACCCTAAAAAACATTCATAGAACCGCTACTACTCTCAATACTTAAAAGTTAAATCATTGACTGACTTTTTTTCGATCTCTAACATATATATATATATATATATATATATATATATATATATATATATATATATATATATATATATATATATATATATAGTAAGTCTTGTTCATTCTTGCTTTAGCTATGCAGACTCAACCATCAAAATCTAGGAGCTGCCTAAAGTCTGAGAAAGTAAGAGTTTACAATCTACAAGTAAGTTATAAGTTCCTTGTAAAGTTTTCAATTGTTATGGGTTATACACTTTTAGCACTTATATTTTGAGGTGGTTTTTATTTCGGTCTTTACATTTCTATTTTACCGTTTTTAGTCCTAAAATAAAAAATACATTCCATTTTAGTTCTTACCGACACTCACTTAATGAAAATTATTGATGTGACAAACGGAATACTCTGCTAACACATTAAACACATGACCATTAAAAAAATATTAAAAAATATTAATTGGTATTTAAAAAAATACCATGTTAGCTTCTAAATATAAAAAAGAATTACTAATCAATTTAAAAAAAAAAAAAACTGAATTAAAAACAATAAAATACAAGAATTCAGATCTAATCCATTTTAAACAAGAACATAATCGCAGATTGAAAGCTCGGGCAAATCACGTCACTTGAAGCCCACGGTTTTGAACCCCCAACAATAGAAAGTGCTTTTTCTTCTTCTTCAGCCAGTGATCGGAGATTGAAAGCTCTAGCAAGATAGGATGGGTGGGTGGGTCAGATTTGGGTTTGTGTTTGGTTGCTTTGTTTGGATTTGAGTTTTCTGGGTTCGCTGAAAATGGATTGCTGGGTTTGTGTTTGTATTCTTGCTGATGTTTGGGTTTGTGTTTGATGTTCTTGTGTTTGGTTGACAAGAAATGACAAGAAAATGCTAGAAAATCTGGGCTCTGTTGACAACCACCAACAACCCACAATTAAACCGATCTCCAGCAAACCCAAAAGATCCAGAATACCGACACGAAACCTCATTATCATTATCGATTTCAGCACGACCCATCACCGCCAATGACGCCGGTTCCTGAAATCATTTCTCAACCTCTTCACTAATGTACACAAATTATAAACCATTTCTCACATCAAATCAAAATTGCTATACTTTCAGTCATAAATTCATTTCCTGATTGACTCGGTCATGGTCGTACCCGTCAGCTTCTTCGGGTGCCCGAATTGCACGATCCGGATTCGGGTCAAGAAAGTTGCTGTTCTGAGCTCCAGAAACTTCCAGAACCTGCTCTGAGCTATGATTCTCAGACATTTCAGTTGCTCATAATCGAAACTTGTTGCCCCTCCAGATCCGTGAGATTCGAATAACGAAACCTGAGAGATATGAATTCAAAATCTAGAATCTAGAAATGAAAAACGAAACCCTAGAAACGGGAAATTATTGTATTTGACCTGTGAATGGAAACGGCGTCGTGTTGTTGCGGTGATCGGACGGTTCACGATGAGCTTTGGATTTGTGATTTGAAGACTTTTTTTAAGAGTTGTGTAGTGGTTAGTTGAATCTGGAAATTGTTGCACGTAGCGATTGGCAAAATCCACCCAGTCAAGTTAAAATTTCCCACCCACTTTAAAAGCGTTACTGCGGTGTGGTTTTCGTGTGGGTTTTCCTGTGTTTACTTTTGTTCATGTTCTTTGATTCGGTAATGTTCATGTTTTTTTTTTTTTTTTTTTTTTTTTTTTTTTTTCCGTAGGTTTGATGTTCATGTTCTATTATTCTGAGTTTGATGTTGTTGCTGGGTTTGTTGTTCTTTGTTTTTAATTTTTTTATTTAATTAAAATAGATGCTGAAATGACAAATTTTTAATGTCAAAATAAATTTTTTAATTATTATTTTAATGTGTCGTCAGTCACGTCAGTTTTTTTTGTTAGTTGGATGATGGTAAGGTAAAAACTTAAATATCACGCGTTAATTGGTTTAGAAACTAAAAATGATAAAATGAAAATGTAGGGACCAAAATAGAAATGATCCCAAAATGTAGGGATTAAAAATACATTTACGCCTAATTTATATATTTTCATTATATATTTTTTATTCTCTTCTGTTACCTGTGCTGCAAAATCCACCCAGTTAAGTTAAAATTTCCCACCCACTTTAAAAGCGTTACTGCGGTGTGGTTTCGTGTGGGTTTTCTTGTGTTTGCTTTTATTCATGCTCTTTGATTCGGTGATGTTAATGTTTTTTATTTTTATTTTTTCCGTAGGTTTGATGTTCATTTTCTATTATTCTGGATTTGCTCTTTGATTCAGAGTTTGATGTCGTTGTTGGGTTTGTTGTTCTTGTTTTTAATTTTGTTTTTAATTTTTTTATTTAATTAAAATAGATGCTGATATGACAATTTTTTCATGCCAAAATAGATTTTTTAATTATTATTTTAATATGTTGTTAGTTACGTCAGCATTTTTTGTTAGTTGGGTGACGGTAAGGTAAGAACTTAAATATCACGCGTTAATTGGTTTAGGAACTAAAAGTGATAAAATGAAAATGTAGGGACCAAAATAGAAATGATCCCAAAATGTAGGGACTAAAAGTGTATTTACGCCTAATTTATATATTTTCATTATATATTTTTTATTCTCTTCTGTTACCTGTGCTGCAAACAGTAATGCATGTGTGTAAATAATTTGGAAGAATGATAAAGATTGAGAAAGAAAGACAGTATTTTGAAGAAGTATAAGTATATTTCATGCTGGTGGTCACAGAAGAAATAGAAGAATTTTCTTAATGGACTTTAGCTTGAATATGGCAGAGAGGACGGCACAGCAGAGAGTTGAAAGTTTGAATTACATAACGTTTTCATTCTCATTTCTCATTCAATTACGCTCCGTTTGTTTTTGTTTTGACAGAAAATGTTTTAGAGAAAATTACTTACTAGTTATTTTCCAGAAAACATTTTTTGGAAAACTGTCCTGTTTTTTGTGTTTGGTTGTGACCTTCAAAATGAGCACAATTGTTTGTGGTAGAAAACGTTTTTATCAACGTGGTTTGTGGTGTGCCAAACAGGGTCCGGAAAGCATATTCCATCAAAATGAACAAAGATGATTAACAAGTCTAAGAACACAACACTTTTCACAACAATTGATATGGCTTGTTGTAATTGATGCTTAATAAAAATGATATTAATAGGGGATCCAGATGAAAGTGATGTTACTCCAAATTACAACAGGTTATGTCAACCTTTGTGAACAAGGTTGTGTTCCCTAACATTACCCATTAGAAAAACGTGGCTGTAACAACTCTTCTAGGAACAATGTATTCTTTATATGACTTGTTTCAGGTTGTACAGCAACTTGCTTGTGCTGCAAGTTAAAAATTTCAGAGTCAAAACCCTTAAGGTGGTGCTTGTTTTTTGGAATGTCATCAGCATTACTGTTACCTTACGGGAATTTGTGAGAAAATTATCATGTTTGATTTGTTAATTGTGCAACAAATTACAGAAAACTCACATTCTAATGGTTATCCCATTACTAGTATCCCATGGGATGCTGGACTAAGATGTGGAACACCTTTAAAAGAAATGGGAGAGGCTGAAGATGCTCCTGACATTCATCAAGAAAATTCAAGCCCACGTCCTGAGATTGTTTTATTGTAAGAAATGAGAATTAACTCTCAAATCAGTTATTTGATTGTATGGTAGCCCATCTATAGTCACCAGTGATTGAATATTTTACTTTTGATATAATTTTGTTCTATCACTGATGAAACTTATCCACCAGGAATAAGAAATGAAACCCATTCTTTATGTATGGAGTCTGGACTCATTTTCTTGAGCTTGTTTACCATAATTCTGTGTCATTTGAAAGAAGTTAAATCCAATTCAAGCATGTGCTCACATACACATGTGCGTACATGTGCGCTTACACACATGAACTCAATTTACTTCTCATTTTTTTATTTTTATCACAGAGTTAATCCAAGATGCCACCTAAAAGAAAAGAAGAGATAGAGGTGAGTCAGGTGACTACAGTTGGGAGAGTGGATTCGTTGCCTCCAACTAATTCTCAATCTTCTTCTCCACTGTGTTACACAACTGCTCATGAATCTCAGAACAATTCAACAAGACAGAACTCCTTCTCCTTTGAGGGAACAAGTTTTCATCAGGAACAGCCTATATATAATTCAAACTCCAGCCTTCAACTCTCTGCAGTGCCTTCCTCTCATGTAATAAGTCTTAGCACCTCCACTTTGGCACCCAGTATTGAAATCATTAGTCCTCAAACATCTGTGATCGTTACTGAGGATGGAGACATGCCAATGCAAGAAGATGTGCGTCTGAATATTGCACAAGTGAGAGCTCAAACGGCCAATGGATCTCAAAGTGAATGTCCAACACCCAATGGAGAATTGCCACCTCAAATTCTTTATGATGGTGAGTATCACTGGTTGTGTGTAGTATTATTTGCAGAAAGTTCTGTACGCTATCTTGTGTATTTTCCCAAATTGGGCTTGCTAGATAGATTTGGTTTTCCTGACTAGAGTCCTATTCTAGCCCTCAATGCTAATCTCACACCCAACCCTTTTTGCTGGATCTAGACCAGCCCAAACTTTACAGGCATTTTTCTTCAGCTAGAGAACTTTGATGGCACTTGTTTGTGAAAACTTTTTGGAGCATGTGGATAGACTCTTTTATAAATAAGTTATTTCAGTTTACATATCTCTAACATATATAGGCATATGTGTTTTGCAGAAAATCTTAAATAATTGCAAGGTGCTGTATAACTCTTACAAAATACATGATTTACAGCATGTAATTAGAATACAATTTCAGGAAGCCAAGCATGTAGTATCTATTTGAGCTCACACTGTGCCATCTTCATGTAGAAAGTGTGCCTGTCGAGTGAAAAAATAGTTTTGGAGAGTGGATGCAGAATTTCTAGTGATTGCAGTACTTGAATCTACCCCGAGTCATTATTCATAGCCTAGGAATCTTGTCTAGTGTTGCTCACTAGGAAGGCCCCTAAATTAGATTCTAGGTTATTAGATTGACTCCCCTAGCTTTAAAGTTGATAAAAGGCATTGATTTCTTACTTTAACGAGGACAAATTTCTCTATTTGATGTACTGGGTTTGTATGCTGTTTTGTATAGAGACATATTTAAATCATTACACTGTCAGTTGCTTCTATTCTTCATTTCTTTGACAAAAAAGATTTAATGGTGCCGTATATCTTGTCAAACATATGTAATTTATTCTGCCAAAACATTTCATCTTCTAGGATTATCTGATTATGTGCCTTTGATGCTTTGTCGGATGCTTATGTTAGTGTGTTCAGCAGTGTGTATTGTTGGGCTTGGGCACATATTTTGTACCCATAAACGTATGTCATGTTTAACATGGTTATTTCACACATTTGAAGTTTCTAAGAAATCTAAGAAATGATTTTGAAACACTAATATATGGAAATGTACAAGAAGGATTAAATAATTTTCTGAATGCCTTTTCAAGTTTTAACCACACACCTTTATAAATATCAAAGAAATAGAGAGAAGTAGCAGTGAAGAACTGACATGTATCAATAGACAATAGTTTAGCCTTCATTTCTACTTGGTAAATTGAGAATGTTGGCTCTTGTTTGTGTGACAAGATGTGAATTAGATTATATTTTTGTTGAGAGAGAGAGAGTTTCTGTTGATCATCCTCATTCTTAATATTTGGTTATATCTTGAATGTGGGTCAGCATAAATATGGTATCTTATGGATGCTAACTGATGCAGGGAGTGCAACCAGAATTAATGCTGATAGATTTTATTTGGTTTGAATTTTATTTTTGATTTTATATATGAATTTAATGTAATTGATTACATTTTTTCCATACTTATTTGTTTTAACCTTAAAAGCTCTACTTAAAAGGCTAAAAATAACCACCTCGCACCTTGGTGCATTGGTTACTCCACAAGTATAAGTACTTGTGTGGTGTGAGGGACAAAGGCTAGGGTTCAAGTATCTAGGAGGAAGCTTCACACACATATACACTTAGATTAGGTTAGAGTAGAAATTCTATCTTGTATATAAAAATAAATAAATAAATAAATAAAAGGCTAAAAATAAAAATGAAAAATAAAATCATTGTGGGATTCTTGAATTAGATGAATAACATTGAATTAAGATTTTTCTCTCTTGCTTGATGGTAATTCTAAGCAGTCTTAGGTGGTGAAGCCTATGGTTCAAACAAGTTATATGAGATGAGGCACTAAAGGCCTTGCAGTTGAATTGGCACCCTCCCATGTACAAAGTGCTTGGGGGTCTAGGGAGGAAAGGGTTCAAGTTGCGGAGTTAATAACATGTTATAATTATTTCTAAAAAAAAAAAGAAAAGAAATGAGGCCTAAGGGTTTCTTATGCTCTCTCCCAAATCCCTATGCATATGCCCTTTGCAATTCTGTGCTGCATCACTAACTCCGTTCAATTACTAATAGATTAGCTAATATCCAAGGGCCTCAGCTTTAGGCATTTCTAATCTAAAATAGAATTCTAAAATAGGAATTATTACTCAAATTAATGAACTGTTATGGTTATGCATTTCATTTCAATTTTTGATGTATATATTAATCTTTCAAAAATTACAATGTCCTGTTTTCTTTGCTGTTGGACTGTCACTGTTAGATGTATTCCATTCTATTGCCCTTTAGTTGTTTCATCTAGAAGCTAATTTGCAAAAATAAGACAAACAACCTCGCACTTCAGAGGGCATGAATTATATAAATTTCAGAAACAAAGGTAACTTTTAAAGGTGTTTTGATTAACTTATAGAGCAAGATAAATGTAAATTTTCCAATGTTGAGTCATTAGAGTACTAGCTTATCATGAAACATACTCTTTATCCAAAAAAAAAAAAAGCTAATCATGAAACATACTAAAGATATAAGCTATTGAAGAATTGACAAAATTAAATAACATAGAAGATTTATGGACTCTTTTAGAGTTAATAGAGAGATCAAAGCCCCAGCAGAATTTATTGAAGGGCTTTCATGGTAAAACTTAGAAAGGCCATAATTTTATATCTTGAGAAGAGTTAAGAGACTTACACTGTATCAACTGAATGCTCTCAATGAGCACTAAAGTAGTGCCTCAAATGAATTTTGGGACCCCCAAACAATAGTTTGATTGTCTTCCAAGGAATTTTAGTAAACATCTCCAGTAAAATTTCTGTTTTGGTAATTTATAGGGGCTTGGGGTACCGTCTTTTGCAGTATTTCGTTTTATTAGTCTTCTATTTTCCTATTAGGGTTAGGATTTTGATTCCCAAGTATAAATTTGCAATATTCTGACTTAAATTTAGTGTTCAATAAATCTCTGGAGTACTCTCTCCACCTGCAACCTTTCCTAGAATTTTGAAACAATCAAATTCTTTGGGTTATGAATTCATGTTAAGAGGTGCATTTAGTGCTATTTAAATTGTTCTGGAGACATAATATGCAAATCATTTCTTTCAGTGGACCTTTTACAGTGTTAAGGTGCTGGTTCTATTTACAATGCAAGTAATATAGGATCTTGTAGCATGGCACATTGTGAAACACATGTTAAATTTTTAGAAGGCAGGGGAAATGGTTTGGGGATGCAGGCTATTGGGGTAGATATAGTTTGACGAAATTCCATTACATTTTCCTCATGGTTGAAAATTTTCAGGGGAAAGAAGAAGGGACCACCTTTCCGTATGTGTACCTTTATATCAAGCTGCTATCAAAGGTGAATGGAAAGCTGCTAAAGTTGTCATTGACAAAGATCCTCATGTTGTTCGCGTTAGGATAAATAGAAAATGGGAGACAGCTCTTCACATTGCTGCTGCTGCAAAACGCACTGCTTTTGTAAAGGAACTGGTTAAGTATATGACTGAAGAGGATCTAGCCTTGCAAAATAAAGATAAAAACACTGCAATTTGTTTTGCTGCTGCATCAGGAATTGTGGAAATTGCTGAGGTCATGGTGGAAAAAAACAAAAAGCTTCCTATGATTCGAGGTAATCAGGGAAAGACACCCTTATACATGGCAGCTTTGTTTGGACATAGGGAAATGGTGTCATATCTTTATTCTGTTACTGACTTTGGAAGCCTAGCTCGTGATGAAAAAATTAGCCTCCTTCTTGGTACTATCTCAGCTGATTTATACGGTACGATGCCCTTATAACTAGATATTTGTATCACATTAAATAGCCATCCACAATAGCCTCACCTTTATTGAATTTTGGAAATGATTTTTCATGTCATGGCCTCTTGCTAGTTTTTGCCCTTTTAGAGGGAGTTCACTTTGTCTATAGCTGGCTGATGGTGCTCATTTAGTGATAATAAGGATATGAATCTTTGTACATTGCGCAGGATAAAATATAAGGACCTCACCTATAAGTGTAATTCTAAATTTCTAATATATTTTGGAAAAGTGGTAACATTTTTGCATTGCAATTTACTTTTCTATTGCAAGTTACTTTTCTATAGTTTGGAACAGATATTTCTACAAAACATCCTCCAAGAATGTTTTAGTGCAACAGATATGTAACCAAAGGTGCACAATTTAGTCATTTATATCAACTATCAATGTGTTTCTATAGGAAGCACCTTCCTTCTGTTTGAAACCTACCATAGACAGCTTAATACATAAAATTAATCCAATTGGGTTCTGTCACACCTAAGTTATTTGAACTAGCACGTAAACGTCAGAATCATAAGCTAGCTGGCTAATTGCCCACCCCAAAAGTACTTGAATAAAATTGCCATGCTTTGCATTCTTTGTATATAAGACAGCTTCAACATGCTTTGCATTCTTTGTTAAGTTTCCATTACACCTGAATATATCTAAGAGTTAAAGAGGCAAGGTATGACTCTGATAGTGAACCATTGTGTTTTCTTTACAGATCTAGCTCTAACAATATTGGAAAAGGACCAATCATTAGCCACTGCTCAAGATGCAAAGGGTGAGACAGCCTTGCACGTTTTGGCTCGAAAGCCTTCAACAATTGCAAACACAAGTCAGCTGTCAATCTGGAAAAGAAGTATAAATTCTTGTTAGTCTATTGAGCCCACTCAAAAATCTCTTAGCAAATACCATGTGCTGACCCTTGAAAGGGTTAGGCAAATACGTTTATTTTGGGTTCCACTTCATCTAGGCAAAAACACTTTATTAATATGCCACTCTACACTTTGAAAATCCAATTATACATGATTCTTTTGGCATTGAGATCACGTTACATGCCTTAGACAGTTCAAGAGTAAAAAATGTTCTATTTTAATCGTCAGGGGTTGATTATTGTAAAACCCTAAAGTCTCTAGGATCCACATGCAATGTCAATCGTTCTTAATATATATTGAATAATATGCTATTCATAAGTCAATTGTTATTTTAGAATAGGCATCTCATTTATTTTGTTTGGAATAGTGGAAGCTTTGATACCACTTTGTTGGCTTTAAGAAGCCTTGACAAGAAGTATAACAAAATAGGCACTCACAAAGAGGAGGGGAAATGATAATTTTATTAGAATACTTCAAGCTCACGCATAAAGAGAAATCAAGCTGTTGCATTGTATAGAAGTCTCCGCAAATAAGGCTACTATCTTGAGCACTCTCCAAAAACCTTTTCTCACATACTACAAGACATTAGATTGCTGCCTTTAGAATTCTCTACATTTTTTCTCACTCTTTACAATTTTCTCTCACACACTTACAAACCACACTTCCACTCCCTTTTATAGAGTTCCAACCAAGTGGAATTACACGAGTTGTCTTTATTCTAATGACACCTCAATTTGTAACAGAAAATTCTCGAATGTGAAAGACCTAATTAGATAAATGTTATGGAAAAACGAAAGACACAAACTATTATGGAAAAACAAGAGACACAAAGCATTATGGAAAAACAACAGGGCACCTTTTGGTTTACTAATGCGAACAATTTTGTATCATTTCTGTGTAATGCTATATTGGAACTAATATTAATTCTACCTGTAGGCTTCAAATCGATCTATCATGAGGATTTGATGCGGACATTAGCTCATCAACTAGTCAAAAGACTTTGGGAAAATGTTCTAGAGCTGCAAGATTCAGAGATTTCAAAACTAATTAGAGAACCTTCAAGACTACTCTTTGATGCTGCAGAATTAGGAAGTCTTGAGTTTCTGATTATCCTTATTGACTTATACCCTGATTTGATATGGAAAATTGATCATAAAAATCGAAGTTTGTTTCATATTGCAGTTCTAAATCGTCATGAGAATATATTTAATCTAATATATGAGATTGGGGCAATTAAAGACTTGATAGCAGCATATAAGGATGAGAATAATAATAACATCCTACATCTAGCCGCAAACTTGGCACCTCTTAGTCGACTCCAAATTGTATCAGGAGCTGCACTCCAAATGCAAAGAGAGCTATTGTGGTTTAAGGTAAATAATAACTCTAATCAATTTATAGTTATTGGATTTAATTTTTTTTCTTAATATTTAGCGCCATATTTCTTCCATTTATTTGGTTTAATTGCAAATAACAGTTTTTCAAGTAATATTTTGTTGCTCTACAATAATTTATGAAATTTTCATAAGTTTGAATTGGACATTTCTGTGGATTATGTTGTATTTGTATAGCTTTAATTCAATGACCATTATAGGGAGTGGAAAAAATTGTGCCACCTTCATATATTAAGATGAAGAATTCAGATAAACAAACACCCAAGGATCTGTTTACAGAGAAGCACAAGGAATTATTAAAAGAAGGGGAGAAGTGGATGAAGAGCACTGCAACTTCATGCATGCTTGTGGCAACACTCATTGCCACTGTGGTATTTGCAGCAATTTTTACTCTACCAGGAGGACCTAATAATGATACGGGTGTTCCTTTATTTCTAGGAAGGAGGTGGTTTTTGATTTTTGTCATATCGGATGCAGTAGCGCTATTCTCTTCCTCGGCCTCAATAGTAACATTCTTGTCCATTCTTACATCACGTTATGCTGAAAACGATTTTCTTGTATCACTACCTGCAAGGTTGTTGTTTGGACTCTCAGCACTGTTTGTTTCCATTGCTACAATGGTGATAGCCTACGGTGCGGCCATCTCTATGATATATGATCATAAACATGTTCGGATTCCTGTCGTTATTGTGCTTCTCGCTTGTGTCCCAGTCACATTATTTGCTTGGCAACATTTTCACCTTTGGGCTGATACAATCCGCTCAACATATTGGTCTAGGTTTCTCTTTCAGCCGAAACATAGGCTTTACCATTGAATAAATGAATTTGCAGAAGTCCTTGTGGAAACAACCATTAGTTTGTTCCCCTAGATGCTAAAGAAGCATTATAGTTGAGGTGCATACTTGTATTTTATGCCTTACTATGAATTTTTCCACGAAGTTTCACATTAAGTTATTTTGTGTTTATGAATTTTATATAAACAAAAGTACTTGGTTTGAGTTAATGAGTAACATTTTCTTGAGATTTGCAGTTCTTTTTAATGTACTAAAGAATTTCTTATGTGTTACAAGGGATATAGGGTATATCCATATACCTTGCTTTTCTATATTTTACTGCATTAGGTTGAAAGGGCATGGAGGTGACCATGAGTATGGTTTTCAATGGATCACAATGCTGAGAACTGATGTCCCTAGTAAAGTGGTACATAAGCTGATTTGCGCTTGAAATGATGTTGATATTTAAATCTTTATGAACAATGCACTGCAAAAAACGTGAATCTACTTCAAAAGGTTTGGTTTGAGGATGAAACATGGGGTTCGATGCAAGAGCGAATACAGAGACATTATCATACCAAATGCAAGGGGCACTGGGGAGGAAAAATGCATATATATTGAAGAACCATTGAGAGCTAGGATAACTCGACAGTAGTAGAATCAAAAGAACATAATTTGGCCCTGATGGAGGATCTAGAAACTGTGGACTACTTCTATGCAAACCGTGTGGGGGTTAGATCCAAGAAAGACTACATAGCTGGAAGTTGAGTGTTGGTCAGAGTGGTCATTATCCCAAATCTGCATTAGTATAGACAAAAAGGGGGAGAGAGCTAGGTGTAAAATGGGCATAAAATGGCGACCATAATGTAGGGTACCTTTGAGATACAGTAGAATTCTCTTAGCAGCAGTGAAATAAATACCAGTATAAGTTTGCATAAATTTTCTAAATTGATTCACAGCAAATGGGATATTAGGCTGTGTAAATGTTAGATATTACAATGCACCAACTATGCTACTATACAGAGAAGGATCGAACAGGAGGTTACCATTGTGTTTACTGAACTGAGTTGCAGGAGCACAAAGAGTCTTGCAAGCTTGCAGTTGAACATACTATGATGTTTTAAGAGATTAGAGACATATGTTTGCTGGTGGACATATATACCTGAAGGAAAGGACTCAATCTATAAGCCTAGAAAATAGTATAAAGGGGCCTAAATCCTTAAGTTAGAAAATACAGTCCAACTAATGGATTAAATTGTCAATGAAGGAAATATCATTCCCTCATGAAGTTTGAAGACACAAGCTAGTTTGGATAGCATGCCTAAAGATATGCGGAATACAAAAGAAAACAAAAGAAATATGAAAAGTAAAAAAGAGAGTATAGATGTGCCTGAATTCGAAAGATCTTCGTTGGAGTAGAGTTGTATGTCCTTACAAGCAAACCCTTCAAAGGCGGCTTCAGCGGCCGATTGAGGACGACGTCCACATGAACTGCACCTATGCCATCTTCTGGAAGTTATCGCACGACTATTCCGGTGTGTCAATTTTGGACTGGGGTTTCGGATACTACCAAGGCAACGAAGACAATCTTAAGGCCAAGACAACATTTGCAGTGGAAGAGGAGCATGTTAAGAAGATGTTGGTCAACCTCAGTTTATTGAACTCGGGGTCTGTTGATGAACAAGAGCTCACCGACACCGAATGGTTCTTCTTGGCATCGAAAATGTTGTCCTTCGTGAACGGCAGTGACCTCCCAGGCAAAGCTTTTATCACTTCAAATCCAGTTTGGGTGCCTAGAGTGAGCTCACTGGGAAGCTCGCCATATGACCGGGCTCGTCAGGGCCAGCATTCTGGGCTCCAGACCATGATGTGCGTACCCTTCAAAATTGGCGTTGTGGAATTGGGCTCTACTGAACTTCTTTTACAGGGAAAAAAATTAGATAGTCCAGAAGCAGTACTTCGAGCTCTCACATCTAGAGTGGATTCTACACAAAGCTGTAACAGCAAACTTGAGAATTCAAATGAAGAACATGATGTGATGATACTGTTCCAACGGTAAAATCCAAAACGGTGTCGTCTGTTCAGATTGTAAAACCCAGGTATCGCCAAAAGTAAAACGCTGTCGTTCCTCATTAAGACTAACGGTGTCGTTTCTGATGTATTGGACTTCAGGCATGTGAGTGGAGAGCTGTTATCATACGTTCTGAGTTCAGTTATCACTCGTGTAGCATTTTGTTGTAACTGTTTCCACATTTTACTCTCTCTCCCTCTTCTTCCTATATATGGAAAATTATTGAATATTCTCGGAGTACCATAAATGCGTACTTCTTCCTTTCATATAATTGTAAATTTCACTGATTAAATTCATAGTAGGACCCACAATTCATGGTATTCCAGAAATACCTAATAATTACTCTCCATATATTGTAATAAGGACTCATAATTGTAAGTCTGTAATTATCTTTGATAATCATAATTCCATAAGGTTTAGCTTTGTTTTCTCTCAATATTCTCTTTTCCTGTGTAAGTGTGCATGATTTTTACATACACGCAATCTAACCGTTAGAGTTTTTTGGTAGGACTAGTAGTGATCAACTACAATCAAGTTCGTAGCCTAGGTTTGTCGAAGTTTAATTTGTTTTCTATGAAAATTTGTAATAATGCTTTTTTGCTTTACGCATTTCTTGCATATTGAATTACGACAGCCTCTGTATTCAAGGAAAATTTATTGTCTGTTCTACAACAATTGACCGTTCTAATCTCCCATCAATTTGGCTAGCTTCTTTGATGGAATCAATTACTCCGCCTACCAGCCCAACAACTATTAGTGATAATACTAGGGGTGACAAAGTAAGCTCAAACTCATTTGTCCACCCAAACTCACCTACTCTAATTGAACCCAAACTCACCCAATTATTAGTTGGGTTAAATGGGCATCAACCCAATTAGACCCAATGATTATTTAAAACCCATTGAGGCCAATTTAACCTAAAAATAATATACCCAAATTCAACCCAGCCTTTCCCATTAAAAACAAAGAAAACAAAAAACAAAAAACAAAAACAAAAACCCAGCCCGTGACATTTTAGTGTTTCACGTTTTAATTTTGCTTCATTTTTTTGGCCTCCAAACACTTCTCAGAGAAAGGGGAAGAGAGGCGACGGAATGCGGAGGAGGTAGGTGGAACGGCGGCAAAGTCCACTACCATATGTTGCTGCTGTTTGTGCGGCCTCGTGAACCTTATGATCCTCGCCCTCTATAAGCTCTCCACTGGTCTTTGCAAGAAGGCTTGGAAACGACGCCGTTTGATGAAGATGAAGAAGAAGGCTTTCATTCTGCACAACAACTATAGAGAGAGTTCAATGATGAATGGCATTGATTTTGAATAGACTATTTGAATTTTTTTTTTTTTTTTGAATGCTTTGCTTTAATCTTTTTCTTGTAGATAATTGATGTCACCTAGTTTAATAATCAAACATGAAAGATGCTTTCAGAGAAGTTCGAATACGTACTTTTTGACTTGATAGTTTTCACATTATATCTCAAACACCATTACTGGGTTTGAATTTTATTTATTTATTTTAAATTTGGGTAATTTAAGAATGGAGTAATTGATAAGGATACGTTCATTTGTTTCAAGGACAGTTGCTTTCGAAATTCCAAGAAAGTTTTGAGCTTGAAATGACATTTCTTTGTATTTGTTGCACTGTTTGGTTGCCAAGAAAGTGAGAGAAAATAGAAAAGAAAAGAAAAGAAAATATTTTTTTATTTGGACTTTTAATATAATTGCTGATGTGGATGTGCTTATGTGGAATTTTTTTAATCCCAAGAATGGAGACTAGAGAGAGTGGAAAAGGAAATCCAAAAAAGTGTTCGGGTTTTCACTTTAATGGCATTTTGGTAATTTTGATAATTGGGTAATTTGGTGAATTGGGGTTTATCCATAGTAATTGGGTTGGGTTGGGTTGGGTTGGGTTGAATTTGGGTTAGAAGCAATTAGTTAAATGGATTTTAATAGGTAAATGAGTTTTATATACCCAACCCAATTATGCTCACCCCAAACCTACCCATTTGACACCCCTAGATAATACCGTACCTACTGAAGGACTCCACCATTCTCTAACTCCATACCGTCTATTTTCCTGCCAACCAAGTCTCAGACTAAGAGTTTGGAATCCAAAGAAAGAGATAGATCCATTAAAAGATATGGAGTATACTCTCATTCCAAACGAGTGAAGAGAACAATTAAGGTCCCACTGACCAGTTCTGAAATCACTGCTACTACGCCAGAATAGTATTGTTGGAAGAGAAGTAGATCAAGATTCACCATTTTATAGTCCAACAAATCCAACGGTTTAGGTATTAGGGCATGTTTGGTAAACTGCAATAGGCACTATAATGTAATAGTTAAGTTATTCTTATAGTTTAACTATTCATTATTTTGATTATGTTTCTATTACAAGGAATAGTCATTCCTTATGAATAACTATTTTTCAAAATGAGGAATAAATATTACTCTTTAAAAGGATTGTATTAACTATTCCTTAGTAAGTGCAATAATTTCAAATTTAATATATTTCCAAATAAACAAACTTTTTATATACATCTAACAATTATAAAATTAAAAAAAAAATCATAAAAAATAACACATATCTCTATTAAATTTAAAAAATAACAATTTTTTAGGAGATATAATTGTATGAGTAAGATATTTTCTAAAATAAATCTTAAATTTTATTCTAATACTAGTCGCAAACCCATGTGATGCGTGAGAATAGATAATTATATTTTAGTTATGGTATAATATATAATTTGTTCTCTAAATTTTGTGGAAAATAATTTGTTCTCCCAAAAAATTAAACAATTTCTAAAATTATTTTTCAATTATCTATCTCAATAAAATATCATCATTTTATTATTTGGATTTGTTTGATTGATATTATTCATTTTTTAGGAGGTCCATATTCTGATAAATTATGTTATTGTGCATTATAGTTTTCTAATTTGTTTTTCCTATACAACTAAACTGTTTGAGTTTCAAATATATTATTCAAAAATTTTATTCTCTTAAAAAGATATTATTATATTTATAATTTTTCTTATTATAGGAGTAGTTTTGAACTATTGATTGGGTTTTGTTTACTAATATAGATACATGAGATTGGAACTGCAAATTTCTTAGACATTCCTAAGAGACTATACCATATTATAAATTTAATATTTAAAATAATATGTAGGAAATAAGTAGAATTTATGTCTAAAATTGAACACTTCACCTATTGAAATGAAAGAAAATAATTTGTATAACAACAAAAAGAGAACGTGATCTAACAAATTATGACATTTCCCAATTTTTACTTTTGACTTGGTTAATGTTGTTTTGGGGGCCCACCTAGTTCGGCCACTGGCTAAGCCCAAGACAGTAACAAAAATTCGTGAATATTGTAATGAAATTATTTTATTTCTTTTTAGTTTTTGCTTAATAAATGTATAAACTCGTGAGATGAGTTCATATTCTCTTGAAAGGGGATTTTCCATGTTATGTTACGGAAGTTCCCTATTAAATCAGTGGCAAAAAAGTCGAAGTAGACATCCACCGACCTCTCGATAACGTGGCATTTTGCATCTTGGACTGCGTTTCCCTTTCCATAATCTGATTCTTTCCATGAAAAAGACAAAACAATACAAAAGGTTATTATAATTTTTGCCATAATTAAACACATACACAAAGGAAAAAGAATAAATTTCTTACGCCATGACACACCATAAACTTCATTCAAAATATCATAATTAGGATGTAATAGAATCTATATTCTAAAAAATTACTTTTATAGGTGGTCAATTGTGGCAATAACTTTTGTCACAATTTTAATTTCATGGAAAGTAAGTGCTAATAAATCACTTTCACATGTATTTACTAATTTTTTTATCTCAATTACTGAGTTGGGGGCACAAAAGTTATATCTACAATCTTTCTCAATTATTTCTGGTTCTTTCTCCTTTCTTTCCTTTATTTTATTTTTTGTAATTATTTTATAATTTCAATTCCCTTCCGAGTTGAGAGGGAGTGAAAGCGTTAATGCATGAGACGCGTAGACACTCTTTTGTCTTTAATAATGAATATTCTTAACACTTACTTCAATCATTGACTGACTTTTTGACTTGTAATATATATATATACATATATATATAGTAAGTCTTCTTCATTCTTGCATTAGCTCTGCAATCATGAACTACATTGTTGTGTTGTGAATTCCCATAACTCAATACTCCGACCAATCCAGTACTGCCTTGTTGAAGCACTCATCAAAATCAACCATCAAAATTTTGCTGCTTTTGTCTAGCTGCCCAAAGACTGACAAAGTAAGAGAGTACAATCTACAAGTAAGTTATTAAGTTCCTAGTAATTTGTTTCAACTGTTATAGTCATTCTTGAGTTTATATATTTTTATGGCAACATTACGAAATGTGGGATTTGTTTAGTGTTCACTATTTCTTTTCATTTATATTTTTGATCTATTTATTTTTTATTCTCTTCTGTTACCTGTGCTGCAAACAGTAATCCATGTGTGTAAATAAATTTATTAGAATAATAAAGAATGAGAAAGAAAGAAAGTATTTTCAGAAGAAATATAAATATTTTTTGTCGCAGAAGAATAGAAGAATTTTTCTAGTTGACTTTAGCTTGATTATGGCAGAGCTTGTTCAGGTCGTACATAATGGTTTCATTCTCATTTCTCATTCAATTATGCTATTTTGTTGCTTTTTAACAGAAATTTTTTTCCAGAATATGACTTATTAGTTATTTTCTAGAAATCATTTTCCAGAAAATCGGCCTATATTCTTTTGGGGTGTTTGGTTGTGACCTTGAAAATAGGCAGAATTTATTTGTGGTGATTCGTTGAGTATGTGACATTCTGGAATATTGGGCTTGTTTTCTGTTGAATTACGTTTTCTAGCGTACCAAACACCAAAAAATACTATAAACGTTTTCTGGGAAACATATTTTGTTGAAACAAATGGAGAAATTTAATAACGGTAAAGAATATAACATTTTTCATAAATTTTTTCACCAATTGTTGACATGACTTGTTGTGATTAGTGCATAATAAAAGTGGCGTCAATGGTTGACCTAGGTGAAAATAATGTTCGATGATAGGCTGTTAGCAGTAGTAACTCTTCTGTCTTTGTGTTCTTTATATTACTTGGGGTGTTTGGTTGTGACCTTGAAAATAGGCAGAATTTATTTGTGGTGGTTTGTTGAGTATGTGACATTCCGGAATATTGGGCTTGTTTTCTGTTGAATTACATTTTCTAGTGTACCAAACACCAAAAAATACCATAAACGTTTTCTAGAAACATATTTTGTTGAAACAAATGGAGAAATTTAATAACTGTAAAGAATATAACATTTTTCATAAATTTTTTCACCAATTGTTGACATAACTTGTTGTGATTAATGCATAATAAAAGTGGCATCAATGGTTGACCTAGGTGAAAATAATGTTCGATGATAGGCTGTTAGCAGTAGTAACTCTTTTGTCTTTGTATTCTTCATATTACTTGGTTTAGTTTGTACAACCACTTGCCTGTACCATTAGTAAAAAATTTGAAAGCCAAAACCATTAAGGTGGTGTTCAGTTTGTAGAATATTATCAACATTATCGCAACTTCACAGGAATTTGAGAATATTATCATGTTTGGTTGGTTGATTGTGCCACACATTACATGAATCTCACATTCTAATGGGTATCACATTACCATTACCCCAATCCATGGTGGACTACGATGAAGATCAGCTTTAAAACAAACTGGGAGGCTGAATACGTTACCAATAAATTCATCAAGAAAATTTAATCCCTATTCCTGAGATTGTTTTATTGAAAAAAATGACAATTAGCTCTCAAAAAGAGTTATTTGATTGTAACGCAGCCCAGATATAGTCACCAGTGACTGAATAGTTTACAATTGATATAATTTTGTTCTATCACAGATGGAATTTAATTACTGAGATTAAGAAAAGAAAAGTCATCATTTACCTCTAGAGTCTGTCCCCATTTTCTAGAACTTGTTTACTATAATTGTGTCATATGAAAAAATTTAGCTCCAAATCAAGCGTGTGCTCACATACACATGCTTGTGCATGCACAAACACACACACACATGTGCTTGATTTACTTCTCATATGATTGGATGTTTATCACACAGTCAAAACCAAGATGTCTTCTCAAAGAAACGGAGAGATAGAGGTGACTACAGCAGAAAGAGTAAATTTGTTGCCCCAAACATCTATGATGGATACTTCTGATGGACCCATGCCAATGCAAGAAGTGCGTTTGGATGTTGCAGAATTGAGTACTCAAGCAGCTAATGGACGTCAAGAATGTCCAACACCCAATAGAGATTTGACACGACCAATTCCTTATGAAGGTAAGTATCACTGCTTGTGTGTGGTATTATTTGCAGAAACATCTGTATGCAGTGCTAGAGTTTTTTCCCAAATTGAGCTTCCTAGGTAGATTTGAGCTTTTGCCTGACTAGAGTCTATATTAGTCCTCAATGCTAATCACACACCCAATCGGTTTTGGTGGATGACTAGCCCGAACTTTGATGGCACTTTACTTTTTGGACCATGTGGATAGACTGTTATATAGTTGAGTTATTTTAGTTTACATATCCATATCATATATAAGTATGTTTGTTTTAAATAATTGCAAGGTTCTAATATTAAATAATTGCAAGGTTCTGTATAACTCTTATGAATAACATGATGTATAACATGTACTTAGTATTCAATTTCAGGCAGACATGCATGTAGTACCTGTTTGGGCTCATAATGTGCCATCTTCGTATAGAAAGTCAACTTAAACTCAGGACCTTCATTTCTGAAGCTCTGCCTGTTGAGTGAAAAATTAGTTTAGGAGAGTAGATGCTGAAATTGTACTTATAGTAGTCCTTGAATCTACCCTGAGGCGTTATTAATGGCCTATGAACCTTGTTTAGTCTTGCTAGCTAGGAATGTAGAAGTGTTGTCTTTGTAGGCCCAAATGCTCATGTTTTAGGTTATTCTCATGTCTGTAGTTCTCAGAATGATAGCCCTAAATTAGATTCTAGGGTGCTAGATTGGCTCCCTGAGCTTTAAATTTGATAAAAGTCCAACTATATCTTGAACGTAGGTCAACAAAAATATGGTATGTTTGCATGCCAACTGATGCAGAGATCACTACCAGAAATATGCTGATGGATTTTATATCTGAATTTAATGTAATTGATTACATTTTACTTTTCTTATTAGTTTTAACCTTTGAAGCTCTACTTAAAGACTCCAAAAATACATTATTGGACATCTTGAATTTGATGAATAATATTGAATTAAGATTTTCCTCTCCTTCTTGCTAGTAATTCCTAGTAGTCTTTGGGTGATAAAGCCTAGGGGTTCAAACAACCTCTATGTGGTGAAGCCTAGGCGTTGTTCTGCTCTCTCTCCCTAAATCCCTATACGCGTTTTCAAGTCTGTTTTGCATCACTAACTCCATATATTTGCTAATAGATTAGCTACAAACCTAGGGCATCAGCTTTAGGCATTGCTCAAATAACATTTATCTTGCTCATCTATTGACTCCGAAAGATTCCATAAAGCTTCTTAGTCAATGCCTATGCCAGATACATGCTGTTATTTGAATTGTCAATTCTTCAGTAGCATATATCTATAATTATGTTTCATGATCTTTTAGTACTCTAGTGATCTACTCAAAATTGGAAAATTTACATTTATCTTGCTCATATTAAGTTAGATAAAGCACCCTTAAAACCTATACCTTTGTTCCTGAAATGTGTAGAGTTCATGACCTCTGAAGTGCAAGGTAGCTATTGTCTTATTTTTGCAAGTTAGCTTCTAAACGAAACAACTAAAGGCAACCTTTCTCACTGAGTGTTAAAACTTCATATGAGCAAGATAAATGTAAATTTTCCAATTTTGAGTAGATCACTAGAGTAGTAGCATGTCATGAAACATAACTACAGATATATGCTACTGAAGAATTGACAATTCAAATAACAGCATATATCATTATATCTGGCGTGGGCATTGACTAAGAAGCTTTATGGACTCTTTTGGAGTCAAAGGATAGATGAAAGCCCAGGCGGAAGGTATTGAAGGGCTTTCATGATAAAACTTAAATGGCCATGATTTTTGTTTTAAGATGAGTTATGAGACTCACAGTCATAGTCACCTAACAGAAAGCTCTCAATGAGAATTGAAGTAGTGCAACAAACAGATTTTGAGACCCCCAATTCAATAGTTCAATTGTCTCTCAAGGCATTTAAAAAACATCTCAGGTAAATTTCATTTTTGGTCAATTATGGGGGGTTTGGGATCCAGTCTTTTGCAGGGTTTCTTGTTTTGGTTGGTTCTGTTCATTTGTCAGGTTTGATGTAATTTTTTTTTCTTTCCGTGATTTTTCTATTTTCCTATCATGGTTAGGGTATTGTTTCATGCGTATAAATGTGTAATCTTTTGACTTAACTTTGGGTTCAATAAGTCTCGGAGTATTCTGCAGCTCTTATTTATTTTTTATTTTTTTGGCCTGGTTAACCGAAAGAAACATTTCACAATGTATACCATTGTCAAGATTAAAACATTCTATATCTCAAAAAAAAAAAAAAAAAAAAAAAAAAAAAAAGATTAAAACATTCTTTTCCATCTCCACCTTCAACCTTGCCTGAAAATTTGAAGGAAGCAAATTCTTGGGCTTAAGGAATCATGTTTCTAAGATGTGCATTTAAAATGACTTGATTTGTTCCAGAGACATATAATACAATAATCAATCTCTCCATGGACCTTTTACAATGTTAAGGTGCAGGTTTCATTTACTATGCAAGTAATAATATACCATATCTTGTGGCATTACACATTGTTAAGTACATGTTAAATTGAAAAAAGGCAGGGGAAATATTGGGGAATCGAATGGATATTGGGGAGGATATAGTTTTATAAAACTCAAATACATTTTCCTCATGGTTGAAAATTTTCAGGGGAAAGAAGAAAGGACTACCTCTCCCTATGTGTACCATTATATGAAGCAGCCATCAAAGGTGACTGGAAAGCTGCCAAAGATGTCATTAACAAAGATCGTGATGTTGTTCGTGCTGGGATAACGAGAAAAAGGGAGACTGCTCTGCACATTGCTGCTGCAGCAAAACGCACTGCTTTTGTAAAGGAACTGGTTAAACATATGAATGAAGAGGACCTAGCTTTGAAAAATAAAGATGAAAACACTGCTATTTGTTTTGCTGCCGCATCAGGAATTGTGGAAATTGCTGAGGTGATGGTGAAGAAAGACAAAAACCTTACTCTGATTCGAGGTAATCAAGGAAAGACACCCTTATACATGGCAGCTTTGTTTGGACACAGGGATATGGTGTCATATCTCTATGAGGTTACTGATTTTGAAAGCCTAACTCATGAGGAACGAATTAGCCTCCTTCTTGGTACTATCTCGGCTGATTTATACGGTATGATGCCCTTATAACTATATATTTCTATGGCATGAAATAACTTTCCACAATTGTCTCACCCTTATTGCATTTTGGAAATGATTTTTCGTGCTGTGGCCTCTTGCTAGTCAGCCCTTTTAGAGGGTGCTCACTTTGTCTATACAAGGCTAATGGCGCTTATTTAGTGATCACAAGGAAATGAATCTTTGTTTATTGCAAAGAATAAAAAGTTTTTTGGCCACTAAGTGTAATTCTATCAACTATTGAAAAATTGGTAACATTTGTGCATTACAAGTTACTTGATTCTCTAGTTTAAAATAGGTTTTTCTACAAAAAAAATCCTCCATGACTGTTAAATGCAATGAATATTTAACCATGCGTGCACAATGTAATGATTTATTTTATTCATTTGTCCCGTATTAATGTATTTATTTGAGAAGCACCTTCATTCTGTGTGAAGGCTACATAGATAGCTTAAACCATAAAATCTTATTTATCCAATTGGGTTATGTCACATCTTAGTTATTTGAATTAGCATGTAAATTAGGGAGTCATAAGATTGCTAGCAAATTTCCCCACCCCGAAAGTAACTTAATAAAATTGTCACACTTGGTTTAGATGTAAGACAGTTCAACATGCTTTACATCCTCTTCTTAGTTTCCATTACACCTGAATATCTCTAAGAATAAAGAGGCAGTTTATGACTAACAGTGAACCATTGTGTTTTGTGTACAGATCTAGCTTTACAAATATTGGACAGAGACACATCATTAGCCTCTGCTAGAGATGCGAACAATGAGACAGCCTTGCATGTATTGGCTCGAAAGCCTTCCAAAGTTGCCAACAAAAGTCAGCTGGGAATCTGGAAAAGATACATCAATAAATGTTAGTTTTTTGAGCCCACTCAAAATCTCTTAGCATAAACTATGTGCTAACCCTTGAAAGTATTGTGCAAATACACTTATGCATCAAGGTGCCACTCTATATAGGCAAATACACTTTAATCAGTATCCACTCTACACCTTAAAAATCCATTTCTACATATTCCCTTTGGCATTAAGATCATATTATATGCCTTAGAAAGTTCAAGGGTATAAAATGTTTTATTTTTAATCTCTAGTGGCTAATTTGTGTTTCCCCTAAAGCTGTCTAGGGTCAATGTGCATTTTCAACTTTTCTTAATAAATAATAGGATGCTGCAAATAAGTCAATTGTCATTTTGGAATAGGCATCTCATTTAGTTTGTATAATTTTTGTCAAATAACATATTTTAATCAATATTAATTCTACCTATAGGCTTCAAATGGATTTATCATGAGGATTTGATGCGGACGTCTGCCCATCAACTAGTCAAAAAACTCTGGGAACATGTTCTACAACAGCAAGATTCGGAGATTTCAAAACTAATTAAAAAACCTTCGAGACTACTCTTTGATGCTGCAGAATTAGGCAGTCTTGAGTTTCTGATTATCCTTATTCGCTCATATCCTGATCTTATATGGAAAGTTGATGATAATAATCGAAGTTTGTTTCATATTGCTGTTCTATATCGTCACCGGACCATATTTAATTTAATATATGAGTTTGGAGCAATTAAAGATTTGATAGCAGCATACAAGGATGGCAAAAATAATAACATTCTGCATCTTGCTGGAGACTTGCCACCTCCTAGTCGACTCCAAATTGTTTCAGGAGCTGCACTCCAAATGCAAAGAGAGCTATTGTGGTTCAAGGTAAATAAATAACACAAATTAATTTATAATTATTGATTTTTTTAATAACTAGTATATTTCTTCATGTATTCGGGTTAATTGCATATAACGGATTTGCAAGTAATATTTTGTTGATCTGCCGTAATTCATAAATTTTTTATAAGTTTGTATTGGACCTTTTTGTTGATTATGTTGGATTTGTATAACTTTAATTTAATGACCATTATAGGCAGTGGAAAAAATTGTGCCACCTTCATATATTAAGATGAGGAATTCAGACAACCAGACACCTAAGGATCTGTTTACGGAGAAGCACAAAGACTTACTAAAAGAAGGGGAGAAGTGGATGAAGAGCACTGCAACTTCATGCATGCTTGTGGCAACGCTCATTGCAACTGTGGTATTTGCGGCAATCTTTACTCTACCAGGAGGAGATAATAATGACAATGGTGCTCCTCCTCCAGAAAAGGGTGCTCCTCTATTTCTAGAAAAGAAGTGGTTTCTGATTTTTGTCATATCAGATGCAGTAGCGCTATTCTCTTCCACAGCCTCAATAATAATGTTCTTGTCCATTCTTACGTCACGTTATGCTGAAAACGATTTTCTTGTATCACTACCTGCAAGGTTGATGTTTGGACTGTCGGCACTATTTGTCTCCATTGCTACAATGGTGCTAGCCTATGGTGCAGCCATCTTTATGATCTATGATCATAAATGTGATTGGGTTCCTATTGTTATTGCGTCTCTTGCTTGTGTCATAGTCGCATTATTCGCTTGGCAACATTTTCACCTTTGGGCTGATACAATCCGATCAACATATTGGTCTAGGTTTCTCTTCCGACCATTCAAACATAGGCTTTACAATTGAATTTTAGTGGAAGCAGAAGTCCTTGTGGGAGCCCCTTAGTTCGTTCCCTTATAGTTGAGGTTCGTACTTTTTATTTCTTATGATGAATTGTTCCACTGAATTATACATTATGTTATTTTGAGTTAATGAATTTTTTATAAACAAAAGTGCTTGGTCTGAGTTAATGAGTAATATTTTCTTGAGGCATTTTAGTTGTTTTTAATGTACCAAACACTTTCTTATATGTTACAAGGGATATAGTATAGCCACATGCCTTGGTTTCTATATTTTACTGCAATAGATCAAAAGGGCATGGGGTGATCATGAGTCTAGTTTTCAATTGATAACAACGCTGAGAATTGAGGCCCTGAGTGAAGAGGCCTGTGAGCTAATTTACACTCGTAATGAATATCAATTAGAGCTTGCACAAATTTTCTAAATTGATTCAGGCCAAATGAGATATTAGGCTGTGTGAATGTTAGATATTGCAATGTACCAACTATGCTACAATGTAGAGAAGGATCGAATAGGAGGTTACCATTGCGTTTACTGAACTGAGTTGCAGGAGCACAAGGAGTATTGCAACGCTTGTAGTTGAAAATATTATGACGTTTTAAGAGATTAGAGATATAATTTTGCTGGTGGACATATATATATACCTGAAGGAGCCCAACTGATGGATTAAATTGTCAATGAAGGAAATATCGTTCCCTGTAAGCAATAAGGTAATGGGCTAATGGAGTGACCATTGAAATGGATGAATAATGAAAGGAGTCAGCAATAGATCCATGGAAACCATGAGTTTGAATATGAGAGATGAGACGCTCAAACCAAGCATGTGGTGCTTGCTTGATACCATTTTTGGATTTATGCAGTTTACCAATATGATTAGGGTTGTCAGATCAACAAAGCTAGGTAATTGAGTCATATAGACCTCTTCCTTGAGAACTCTAAGCAAGAAGGCATTGGTGACATCGAACAATCGAAGAGACCATTGAAATTGGAAAAGAAGTGATAATATGATGCAAACAATAGCAGGTTTGATAATTGGGCTGAATCTTTCATCAAATTCGAGGCCAACTATTGACGATAACCCATAGCAACACATTAGGCCTTATAACAAGCAATGCTACCATTAGAGTGTCTTCTTTTAACTTGTATACCCATTTGCACCCAACAAATGGCTAAAATCTAGGTGCCTTGTTTTTCTGAAGCTGTAAATTTAGCATCCATAGTTTGATGCTATTCTGAAATATATCTTAGAAGTAGGGGTTGCAAATGGACAAGTTGAGTCATAAATGGATTGGGTGTGTAATTACCCATTTATCAATTTATGACCCGTTTATATATAAATTAATTATCTATTACCCGCACAACTCATTTAATTAGTAATTCGTCCATTTAACCCAATTTGACCCAAATAAATAAATAACTTATTACTAGATTTTCCCATTAAGTTAGCAACTACAAATTTTCTCATAAACCAAACAGGACCCTTGAAAATTGGATTAAAATCTTTTAGCTTTATAACAACATCAACCACTTCATTTTAATTTATTTTCCCAAACTTTCTCACAAACCAAACAGAACTTCTCCTCACCCAGACCAATACCTAGCTAATCAAACAATCCTTTCTGTTAAACCCACTACCCCAAGAAACCAAAATATTCTCTGGACTCCGTCCCTTACTCCTTTTACACAAAGAACAAATCTCTCTCATCGATTCGTTATAAGACGAAAAATTCATTATCCGAGTTCAAATGAGTCAGCGATTCGACTCGTCCATGGCTGTCAGTTTCAAATTCAGGAGTTCACCGGACTTTGACTCCGTCGATATTGAAGGTCGACCTTCTATTTCGATTCGTGATCTGAAATCCAAGATCATGTGATGGAATGAATAATGCTAAGTTGAATGTAGTAAAGTTATAAGCTTTATTTTTATATCATGTGATGGAATGAATAATGCTGAGTTGAATGTAGTAAAGTTATAAGCTTTATTTTTATATCATGTGATGGAATGAATAATGCTGAGTTGGTTATACTATTTGCTATATTAAGACTCTTTCATGAAGAGCACAATTGGAAATTTTTTAGCACAATAGCCAGGTTAGTGGACAGTTGGATGTTGGATATGCATGGATCATGAACAAGCTAGATATAAGCTGAAACTCAACCCAATTAGAGAGTTCTTGAGCCTTACATTTCTTTGTGAGAACATATCTTTGTTTGAACTCTTAAATTTCTCTCATATGCTTCAGTTTTTGTAAAAGATCTCTATATTTTTTTGGTTGACTACTGGAAACATTATGGGGAGATATATCATGATCTTACTTATTTTTGTCCTTAAGCATGCTAGTTTATGTGGAATTTTAGGAGATGAGAGCTTAAGGCCATCAATCTTTTGTCACCAATTAAACAAATATTCAGCCTACCTTTACATTAACCATTGTCACCATCATTTGAGCTATGAGAAATACTTCTACAATACCACAAAACATTTTTATTTATGAGTATTTTCATGGGGGTTCAAGTTTTGAGTAATTGATGTGTTTAGATACCAATATTGTCTCTCTTTTCTTCAAAAAAAATAAAAAATAAAATAAAATAAAAAAGAAAAAGAAAAAAAAAGAAAAAAAAAAGAGAAAAAGAAAAAGAAAGAGGAGACATACATAATCAATCAATAAATCATTGGTGTCTTACACATCTTTTGTGTATTTCAGAAGGGTTATATAGTTGAGTAAATGTTGTTTTGATTCAAGTTGGTTGTTATTGCTATGAGTTGGGTTTACCTTAAATTTTCTACATCTGATTCATATACCTCATATTTCAAAGAGAGCAATTTGCCTCTACCTAGCCATAAGATTATACCACCACTGAGCTTAAAGTCCTAAAGGTGCATGGCTGGTATGTGTTTGAGATAAAAACTAAGGATGAAAATGGTATTAACCTCATGTTTCCAGGAATTCAACATCCTTTCCAAGAGATCTTTTTCCATTGTTTTAGCGGCTGTTTTTGTATACACATGTGATATTCTTAAAACTTCTTCTTTCCTTTTTGTTCACATGTGATTTGAAGAGAGAAACCATTACTTCTATGTGTGTTCTTTCAGAGTGTTGATGACTTAAGAGAGGTTTTGGAGTAGAAGCTCTAATCTAGATTATTCTTGGTCTATGCATGTTTGAAAAAGCCGATTTGATTGGATGGGCTATGCACACACACACACTCCAAAAGTGAAGCTAGTGAAAGCTCTTTAATATGATGAATAGTATCCCAACTCAAAAATTGAAAGTTCATTTGTATGATATAATGCTAAAGTAGATTAATATTTGTTGCAGGAATTTTCAAGAAACCTTTGACTTTTGTGGGTAGAGTCACTGCAAACCCTCACAAGAGTAAACTTGTCCATTATGATGACTTAGGAGTTCAAAGACTTGCTGCACATGGGAAGTGCAGTCGTGTAGCCTACGAAAGTGGCTTGTATTTTAGTTTTAATTTTTCACTTTTAGTAGACATGGGTGCTTTGTGGATTGCTAAAGACTAGCAAGATTTAAGTTGGGAGGGTGTGATAATGCCTTAAAATGTATACTAGTTATATGTTTATGTGGGCGTTATCTCCTTATGACTATGCTTAATTTGTATAATTAAACCATGATTTGCATTAGTACCTATTATTTATCTCTACATAATTTCTTGAATAAGATGCTATTCATTGTGTGTAATTTTCTACTTTCAGGAAATCATGTAAGAAAGATGAGTTTATAGGAATTTGTGAGAGAATGGGGGCCAAACTAGAATTAAAGTGGAGCTAAAGGACTATGCTTAAATGTTTAAGGAGGTGCAGCTGGAGTACTAGGACCGATTGCCATGATTGGAAACTTCAAATAAGAAAGAAATCAAAGAGGCAGAATCTGAAAAGGAAAAATCTGATTTGAGCACTGATTAGTATTTTGGGCGTATCTCTCTCCTAAAAAATCCAATTGACACAAGGCCGGATGGGTTGGAACCGTGACTTAAATATATACAACTTTCCAGTTTTGAGTTTTTCAAAATTCTCAAATTTTGAAGGCCGAAATTAACTCACAAGTTACTGCTGTAAACTTGGACGGAAATTAAAATAGTACAAGTTTTATTTATTTTTGGACACTTAGACATTAGGGTTTTGGAAGGGAGGCTGTGTAGAACGAATTTAGCAGAGAAAACCTTGTATTTTTCTTTCTCTAATGGCAGCCTAAACTCTTTGCTAGGGTTAGGGGTTATGTTTCTTCTATACGTTATGAATATTCAACGTGATTCTTTCTAGGATTTTATCAACGACATATTTGATTGTTCACTTAGATTTCTTTTGATGTATTAGTTCTTTCATGCTTTCAATAAGTTCAATCATGTTTTTCTTATTGTTTAGATGAATTTCTAATAGTTTTAAATAGAAATTAGGTTTTAAAGTGAATGAGTTTTTCTGAAAACTTTTCTAACTGCATTATTAATCGAGGTTATCATGCATTTTTGAATTGTCTCAGTTCAACCGAATCATAAGTGTTTAATTGTATAAGAATAATCAATTATGAAATAGATATTTTTTTAGATCACAAAGAATTTCATATCGATATAGGGAAACACTCCGATGCCCTAGTATTTACATTATTGATTTAAATTAATTTTTATTATTATTCTTGTTAACAATCACCTAACAAAAGTACTTTTCTTCTTCACTCAAATTGTTGTTTAATTATATTGTCTTTGAATCGATCCTGCTCATTGTGGTTCGACCTTGGTACTCCGAGAATTATATTACTACAATCTCTTGCACTTGGGAGTGAGCAAGCATATGTCCATTCAATTTTGCTATTACATTCATTCTACACAACCCTCGCTCGTAGGGGACAATTTCCCCCCAGCCCAAAACACCACTTATTTCATACCTTTCGTTTATATATATTAGATATAAAATTTTGCCCTCCTCCTGAAGTTAAATTCTGGCTCTGCCATTGTGTTGAATGATTAGTTTATTCTTTATATTTGTGTTCCCCTCTTTTTCTTTTTCCTTTTGGTTGAACATGCAACTCCAAAGGAAGTTAATCCGAAGAGTTAAATAACCTTATATGGGATTCCCAAAAATATTTAAATATTTGATGAGACTTATAAGTATTAGTTTCAAACTCTTCTTAAAATGATGTGATTATTTTCTTATAAATTATAGTTGATACAGTATATTAGATTTTCTAAATTAAGCTATTTATATTTGTTATTTGAAAGTGCTTTAAAATTTAAAATTTTAAAATTATTTTTAAGGAAATATAATACATTTTACATTCAATTATTATATAAGACAAGATATTTTGTAAATAATGTAATGTGTGTTAGAACTTATTTTTAGTATTCCTTTCAAACGGTTCATCTTTTATACATCTTGAATGACTTAAAAATGAAATATATATAAGTAAATCCATCACTGGTAGGGAAGGTGCCCCACAACGCTATTTTGAATTTAATATTAAACATGACCATTAAAAGAACAACTAAAATTTTGGCATTTGGGTTTAAAAAAAGAATGATATGCATGTGCATGTGAAATGAAAAAAAAAGAAGATAAAACCTATCCCAAGATGACATGTGGATGTATGACATGTATAATTTACCCTAGGGTGACATGTGTGAGCATGGTGACATGTACAAAATGTATAGACATGTGAAAATTTTATTCTACAAAGCAAGATAAAAAGTGCATGGCTAAACATGTGATCTTTTTTTTTTTTTTTTTTTGATGAGGGCTAAACATGTGATCGTATGACATTTACTAGGAAGATAAATTGCATAGGTAATTAAGTAAAACTTCACTCCATAGCATAGCATATTAATTACAATTTTATTAAATTCTTATAAAATGTGAGAAAGGTGTCATTTGAAAATTTTATTATTTTAAAGGAAAAAATTTTATTTTGACAAAACATGGGGATTGAAAAAGCATTTTTGCAGCCTAAAGAATCTTTGTGCAATTTTTAAAGGTCATTTTGGTAATTTTGGAAACCTTGGGGAACAAATAATACTTTTGGAAAGTTGTGGGAGTCAAAATGCAATTTCGGGAGAGGTATTTGTGGCTTATGGACCCACGGGTTATGTGTTTTCTTGATTAAGGTTATTGGTTTGGGCCTAAGGCTTTTAAAGTGGGTTGGTCTATGCATAGAGCTGGGCTTGTTCCCAAATAGATTGGACTGACCCACCTCTTCCATTTCTTTAATCTCTTCTTATCTCCTCTTAAATTGAAATCTCCCCATCAAATTAGAACCATCCACTCTAACCCCAAATGCAACTGCTGCTACTGGTGATCTTCTCTCTCCAAATCGAACCCATGGCCGAAACCTAACCTTTCTCTTCTTCTCAGTTCTTGGGTGTGACTGTTTTGGGTTTCTTGATTTGGTTTGAGGTTTTGGGTTTGATTGGAAATTTGACTTGGGTTTGGGGTTTCGGTGTTTGGGGTTCCAAATGGTTGTTGCTGTGAGTTTTTGATTTGGGGTTTAATTTGGGGTTTTGAGGGGCTTCGGGTTTACTATTGTTTTGTGTATGTGTGTATGAATGTACGTTTGTGCAAGCATGCTCTGTTTGTATGGAATCTGTGTTCACTGTACCTGAGAACAGGAATAGGTGTAGCCGTGTGTGTCTTGTGTTCATGTGTACACTTGAGCTACTATATTCATGTGAGCATGTGTTCCATAAATAAAAGCATAGCATGAAAAAATGAAATAGGAAGTAGGTGCTACCCATTTTGGTTTGCCCATTGCTATTGCTTGGGGGAATGATCGGACTAAACATATTTAGGATTTCTATATAGTTAATTAGACAACGTTTTGAAGAATTAAGGAAAATAACATCTCGAGTTTTAGAAAATCGAGATCCATATTAGAAATCGAGTCTAAAAGACTCGCCTTGCAAGTGAGAAGGTGCCACATAGATCTCGAGTCTTTAAGACTCGAGTTTTATGCAAAAAAAAATTCACCTATAGCAGCGTTTTTAAGCCTTACAGTGACGTTTTAAAGATCTATAGCGGCGTTTTCCTGCAAAAAAAATTTTGTAAGTACCAAGTTTAGGGAGCCCTATAGTGGCGTTTTTAAGCCCTATAGTGACGTTTTAAAGCCCTATAGCGGCGTTTTTTTGCAATTTATGAAAATCGAGTCTTTAAAACTCGATTTTTACATTGATTTTTTTTCTCACTTTAAACCACTTCTCTTTCAAATCGAGACTTAAAAACTCGAGTTTTATCTTAGAACTCGAGTTTTAGACACTCGAGATGCTAGTTTTCAACATTGTTTTGAAACGTGACAATTAACTAAATTTTTTAATATTTATTGTTATTTAGAAAAAAAATTCCTATTGCTTCCCTTTCTGCTGCTTGCTTTTTCCTTGCTTCTCTTGTTCTGCATTGTTTATGGCTGAAAAAGAAAAAAAAGAACAAACTTTTAAATTAGATTTCAAGAAAAAAAAAAGAAACAAGAAAGAGCGAGAAAAAATTATTGGGTCGTCTCTGCTTAGTGCTGCTTCTTCTTTTATGCTTGATACTCTGCTTTCTTTTCTTCTCTGCCTTTCTTGCTTCTCATTGTCTGCTGCTTTTGTTTGTTATGGTTGTGGGTTGTTGTTGTTGATTATTGTTTGTTGTTAAATGGCAAAAATGAGGGATGTTTGCTGGTTTTTTTGGCTTGAGGGTAGAAAGGAGAGCTTTCTATATTTTGGTTCTGTTTTTAGGGTTTTGGAGGTTGGGGAGATGGTGTTGGGAGTTGGCTGTGTTTGTAGTTTCAAATTGATGTAAAAAGGATGGAATTTTCGTGTGTTTTCTGGATTTGCTTTAGGGGTTTTGGGTTTTTGGTTTTGTTTTGGGAGTTTGCAGTGAGGTTGTTGTTCAAAGATAGTGACTACAAAGGGCTGGGATTTTCAGGTAGAGGCGTAGAGCCGTAGAGGAGAAAGGGAGAGACTTTTATGGGTATTTTTGGGATGTTGGCCATTGGGATTTTTTGGTAGAGGTTAAGGGGCATTCCCACATGAGTGATGTTTAGAATGTTTTAGCATATGTGACTCGTGTCATTCAGTCTAAACTTGTGCAATGGATTAAAAGTTGAAACTTGAAGACACTTTTTTAACTGTGTGAAACTTTCAATCAACCGTTAAAAATTCACAAATAAAATTTGACATATCCATCAATTAAAAGAGCTTAACTTGATCTCCAAATAAATCACATGTATAACTTGATAAGAATAAAAGGGCCAAATATAATGAAGAAAGAATAATGTTAAAGATACAAATTATTTTACAAAAAATTTACAAACTACTGATGTAGTGACTGATTAGTGGTAAATGAAAAAGTAATATTAATAGTGGACCTAGATAACAACCAATAAAAGATTGGTCACATCAACGTTTTGTAAATTTTTTTTAAAATACTTTATATCTTAGCATTACTCATGAAGAAATAGACTTGAATAAAAATCATACTAGTAATTTATGAAAACTAATTAAATTCCTTAATCATTTTTGACTTGTGAATTTTAATTTCATGCTTAATTATAAAGTTTCAAATGGTATACTTAGTACCAATTTTTATGGAAAATCACAAAAAATTTTAGCATGCATTCAACAGAAAATTATGTACTTTTCCACTATTAAAATGAAAAATGGGTAATTTCATTAAATTTGTGATATCTCATTTGATTTATACCTGTTCTTTGCTCGAGTAAGTAAATTACATGAAATTTTACGGCCTTAAATAAGTTTAATATGGAGGCTATATATATATATATAGACAATAAATAATGAGCGTTGAAAAGGCTCTTTTGAAAAGTTAGTCTAGTTTGTACAAGCCCTAAAATTTGTACTAGTTAGAGACCAAAAAAAAAAAAGTTTCATTCCCTCACATTTTTGCAAAATTCTGTAGAATCTACTGTTTTTATAACTCTCTCAAGGGAGATAGACATCGCTCTAGCAAGCTTTTATGGGCTCACCTGAGATGCTATCAAACAAAATTCAAGTCCGCATCCAACTGAGCTTGCTCGTTCCCCCTTATACTCTCATATGTCCTCAATCAAGGCTTGCTCAAGTAGGCTCAACCAAGTACTAATTGACATTTTGTATAGCCGATATGTCCATTCCATTTTGCTATCACATTCATTCTACACAAACCTCACTCGACGAGTAATTTCCCCCCAATCCAAAACACCACTTATTTTATATATAAACACACATTTTGCCCCGCTTCTTTATATTTGTTTCCCCTTCTTTTTATTTCTTCTTTTCTTTTTTTTTTCTCCTCTTTGTTTCCCCGCTTCTAGGATTCCCAAAATTTTTAAAATTCATTCCTTAACTCCAATTAAATAATATTCAACGTAATATAATAAACCCTTCAGATTTTGTTCTAGTTATAGATTCAACTAGTCACTGGCCCGCAAGATGCATGAAAAAATTGACAATTTGTTTCTTTTGTTTTTGGTTAAGAAAAGAATAAAAATAGTAAATGCGACTTTAATAACATAAGAAAAATGTAATTTTATCAATAACCTATCAACATTATGCTAAGAATATGGCACAATTGTCAATGAAGCAACTTTTTTTTTTTCTTTTTTCTTTTTTTGATAGGAATATTGAGAATGATATTATTAAAGCACTTAAAATGTTACATCGTGGATAAGAGCTTACTCTAAAAAGCAAGGTGTCTCTTCATTCAATGCAATAAAATCAGCAATGCCAAGAGCATGTTTTGCTAATACGTGAGCCAACCTATTCCCTTGTCTTTTAACGTGAGAGAATTCCACCCTACGGAAGCCCTTGCTAAGATCCATAATGCCTTGTATAACTACCAAGACCGCAAAAGGTAGAGCAGAGATTCCGTTCAGAGCTTGGACCATGATTAAAGCGTCACTTTCCACCACAATGTCCTGGATACCGATATCTTGTGCGAATAGCAACCCTGCCTCAATAGCCTTGGATTCGGTCTTAATGGCACCTAAGGGAGCATCCAAGTTTCTACACATTGTAGCCTCCACCCTACCCAACTTGTCTCTAACAATCACACCCACACCTGCCTTCCTTTTTGCTTTAGCTACCATGCCATCAACATTTATTTTGAACAAAGATCGTGGTGGTGTGTACCATGTTATGGCTCTCTGCATGATAGGCTCCAAGTTTGTTTGTGCTACAGTAGCAGCACTATATTCCTCCATATAGATTGCTGCCTAACTTACCAATACATTGCTTGGTTTTCTCTAGGCTCCCAGTCATACTTTGTTCCTATGATACCTTATTACCCATGCTAGAATGACCACCTGGGCTACCATGTCCACATCTACTAGGTCTACCATAATCATCTTCCACATCAGATCATAAAAGGAATTCATAGAGAAAGCTCCACCTGGCAACACTATTTTTGAGCATGCCCACATCTCATGTGCCCTTAGACATGAGATGAAGGCATGATCCTTTGTTTGAACCTCCAACCTACATCCATCGCAGAGGCTGTCTTGCACTACTTTACGCTTCAGAAGGTTTATCTTGGTGGGAAGTATGTTGTGGCATGCTCGCCATGCAAAGTGTCTAGTCTTGTGTGGGAGGGGAAAGGCCCATAACCTTTTCTAAAATTGCCGACCTAGACCCATATTCGAGCTAGTGCCACTGTTGGGGTTTGATGAGAGTCTTGTTGCTACTACATACGCACTACGAACACTAAACTTTCCATTTGATGATTCATCCCACACTAGCTTATCTTCTGAAAAATGGAATCTCAGGGGTATGCTCTATATAATGTCAACCTCATACGAAAGAAATAAGACAACCAAGACTTCTAATTTCCATCTGACATTTTCTTGGTCAATGAGCTCTCCGACTAGTGTATTTGGGAGCAAAAATGACCTGGGAGAAGCCACTTTATGAGCTAGGGCTGATGGCAGCCACTTGTCACCCTGTACCTAGATATTTCTACCATTGCCAACCCTCCATTTGATCCCCTCCCTAACCACAAGTTGAGCAGCCATGATGCTTCGCCATGTATATGACAAGTTGTTTCCCATAGATGCTTCAATGAATTCACATGTGGGGAAATATTTGGCCTCAAGTACCCTATAAACCAAATATGTGTGATCCGTTTGCAACCTCCACCCTTACTTAGCTAGCAGGGCCAATTTGAATTATTTTAGCTTCTTGAAATCCATACCTCTATTGGATTTTGGTTCACACATTTTCTCCCAGCTTAGCCAAGCAATTTTCTTCTCATCCATTTTTGGCCTCACTAAAAATTCCTTATCATGCTGGTTAAGTCGTCACAAAGGGAATCTGGAATTTTGAAACAACTCATTGTGTAGGTAGGAATTGCTTGTGCCACTGCCTTGATCAAGACTTCCCTGCCTGCCTTGGAAAACATCTTCTCCTTCCAGCCCGCTAGCTTCTTACCCAATTTTTCCTTTATGTCATTGAAAGAGTTACGCTTATTCCTGCCCATCAAGGAAGGTAAGCCTAAATATTTCTCATGTTGTTTGATTACTTGCACTCCGAATCTCTTTTGAATTTCTTCCTTGATAGTGGTAGGTGCATTGCTGCTAAAAAAGAAAGAGGTTTTTGCTCTATTCAGTTATTGACCCGAGGCTTTCTTGTACACTTGTAGAACCTTCTGAAGTGCATCACATTCTTTAAGGGACGCTTTACATCATATGAGGCTGTCATCTGCAAAAAATAGGTGAGATAAAATGGGAGCCCCTCGGCACATCGAGACTTCTTTCATGTTGCCTTTAGCCACTAAAGCTTTTATAAGAGTTGAAAGCCCATTGCACATAACAAGAAAAGATATGGTGATAAAGGGTCACCTTGATGGATGCCCCTTGAAGGAATAATATGGCCCCTAGGACTACCATTGATTTTGATAAAATAAGTAACAAACCTCACACACCTCATAACCAGCCCCCTCCACCTCTTATCAAAGCTCAACTTCTCCATGATTTTCTCCAAACACCCCCATTCTACCCTATCGTATGCCTTACTCATATCAAATTTAAGCGTCATCTCCCCCACTTTTCCCGTCTTCTTATTCATAATGTGATGCATAGTTTCAAAAGTAATGAGTACATTGTCAGTGATTAACCTTTCGTGCACAAAAACACTTTGGGTTTCACTAATGATAGAGGGTAGGATCTTTTTCAGCCTATTTGCAATAACTTTTGATACAATCTTATAAACGACATTGCATAGGCTTATAGGCCTGTAGTTAGTCACTCTTTTAGGTTCCTTAACTTTTGGAATTAGCACAATATGAGTTTCATTAAAGTTGGGCGGAGAGATACCTTGATTTAAGAAGTCAAGAACCATTTTAGAGACCACATCACCACAGGTAGGCCAAAAGTACTGGAAGAACAGGGGGTGCATTTGCTTTAGAGCAGCCTTCACCTCCTGCTCATTGTATTCTTTGGTGAGTTGTTGATTCATGACAAGGGTAACCTTTCTTTGGATGGTAGCTAGTAGCTCCGTGAACTCTGTGGGATTATTTGTCTGGAAAAGGGTTTGGTAATATCCCACTACAATTTCCTCAACCTTACCCTCCTCTTCTTGCCACACATCCTCGTCATCTAGCAAGCCTGTAGTGAGATTCTTTTTTTTTTTTTTTTTTTTTTTTTTCAAGAGGAAGCCTTTGCATGGAAAAAACTTGTGTTCCTATCCCTAGCTTGGGACCAATTTAGCCGTGACCATTGTCTCCATATTGCATCCTCCTTGTCAAGCCAACTGTTCAGTTCGAACCAAGTACTTCTCAGAACTTGATTAGTTTCAGTTGAGGAGGGTTGAAGCTCTAACCATTCTACATTCTTTTGGAGCTTAACCACCTTTTTACCCACATGTCCAAATACCTTTTTATTCCAATCATCCAGACTAGACCTACATTGTTCTAAGTAGTTTTGTAGAACATTGCCTTTCGCTGAAATCAGCCCTTTTACCCATGCGTTAGTCACCACCTACTCATATCTTTGGTCTTTCAACCACATTGATTCAAACTGGAAAGGTTTCTTTTGTCTTCTACCCCTCGGTTTTGGTGCCATATGTAACACTAAGGGAGCATGGTCTAAGACTGTTAATGATAAGTGGTATAACTTTGCCAATGGAAATAGACTAAACCACTCAGGAGTTACTAGCGCTTTATCCAGCTTCTCACATATCCGTACACCATCTGCCCTCTCATAGTTCCATGCGTGTTTGGCTGTGTCTGGGTTCCCATAAAAACTAGTGAGGTGCCATCACCCAACATCTACACCCCCATCCACTAATGCATCAATGTGTGTTTGAGAGTACGTTTGAACCACCACTATTACCCCTTCATTCCAGAATAAAGCCAGGCCCCCGCTCTTCCCAATACTCAAAACAAAAAAACCATCCTTCATGTTGCACTTATCATTGACCATATCCATCCAATTCTTCTTATCTGACTTTGTCTCCATGAGCAAGAAAATTTTGGAGTTTTCTTTTTGAACAACCTTTTCCAAGGCGTTAACTGACTGGAGGTTCCTAAGCCCTCGGCAGTTCCAAATTAGCAGATTCATTGTCCTTGGTGGGTTTGCCCAACAGCCTTCGCCGATCCCAAGTGTTCAGCCAACAAGGCACTAAGTTGCCTAGTTTCCTCCTCCATACGTATCTTCTTTTTTATCTCTATACTTTCGTCATACAACGTGCATGCATGCTTGTGTTTTCTTTTTGCTACGTTCTCTTTATCTAATTGCATGGCACCCTTCTGCTCACATGCTCCATCTTGTGCATTTAAGAGAATACCTTTGCGTGGACTTCTCCCTATGGCCAGTGTGGGCTTGCTTGGTGAAAGCCCAGTTTTGTATTTTAAAGTCCCCTTGCTTTTATTTGTACTACAGTTGGGCCTATTCAAGCCCATTACGTTCTCATGTACGTTATCAACCTGGCCCACCATGAAGGAAGTTTCTGGAGAAGCAATACCATCTTCTCTGACATAAAGTTCTCCCTTATCACTCCGTAAATCACGTACACCAGATTCTAAATTCAAAAGTTAAGATATGTTACTGTTGGTTAGCAGATACTTTCTTATCTTGACGGCGTGTGAATTGGGATCATCATCAATTGAGTGTGTAATCATCGGGACAGAGTTTATTGCGTCATCAATGTCCCTGATACACGCCTTGAAATTCAGGATTTGTTGCTATGTCACTGTCTCCTCAAGCTCTTCCTTGTTTTCGACTCCAACCTCTTCTGCACTTCCCATCTCACTATTTCATGTTTTCACTGCTGCCGTGACCATGGTATTTGTTCGGTGCTCTGACGACAACGCACTTTGAACTCTACCACTCTCAGGTTTGTCAAAACCTAGGACTTACACCACTGTTTTTTTGCTCCATTGAATTAAGGAGCTCGAAGCCACAGTCCGTACTACTGGTCTTCCGTGGAAAGTCTACCTCTACTGTTGAGCCATACCATGCATGGGTGAGCCTACCATAACAATAACATAGGTTTGGTAGTCTTTCGTATCAGTAGGAGACCCATCCTTCCTTGTCTTAGTCCCATGACACCAGCCGACCCCTGCTTAGCAGCTTGGAAGTATCCATCACTACGCGTACTAGTACGAAGTTTCCTCCTTGCAATTTGGAATTGTCTGCTGGTTTAATCACCGTGCCCAACGTTGCCTCTAAGCTTAAAGCAATCTCCCTTGTCAACAAATAAAAAGGAGGGTCATGGACCTGTATCCAAAATGCCGTGTTGTAGAAGCTGAGTTCATTCACTGAATCTGGTCATTATACCACTCTAATGCCACTAGATGCTTGTCATATGTCCACAATCTCCATGCAAAACCTTCTCCACGTCTGCTTCTAACTCGAAAGCCAAGAGTGCTATATTATCGCTGACTACCCTTATCTCAAAATTCCGTCATGTTCTCCATAAGGGTCGGAACATTTTTGCCAACACCTCAATGTTAATCGCTCTTCGAGTGAAGAACTTCCCCCAAGGAAAAATTCTAGTATTTGCTTTTCCTTAGACAAATCAAACTTGTCTCCCTCTGTATCTGTTAGAGAGAGTTTTTGCCACCTTTTAGAAAGGTCTTCCATGACAATTGTTTCCCTATACCCCTGAAAAAATAAACCCATTAGCCTTATAGCAATTGTGTTACTAAGAGGAGACAACACATCCTCCTCCAAAGAGAAGGGACTCCTATGCTACAGGTAGAGAGCTGTTTTCCTACTTGAGAACACTTTCTCCTAAATTCAATGAACTCTTATTTCCACACAAACCTCTCCTACCAAAGTATCATCAAAGTTAACTAAATGGACTTAAGTGGACTGGTGGATCAAAAGGGACTAAAGTGGACTCAATGGACCAAATGGATTGCATGACACAAACCTCTCCTACCAAAGTATCATCAAAGTTAACTAAATGGACTTAAGTGGACCGGTGGATTAAAAGGGACTAAAGTGGACTCAATGGACCAAATGGATTGCATGGACCAAAATAGATTGCATGGATTGAAATGCTATGCTTAAAATTTTAGACATTATATATGTAGGGACTTAGAAAGTAAAGGCCTAAGCCTATCTAGAATAATGGTACCTTGTCCCCTAAATCAAGCCCAAACAATAGAATTTTTAAGAGAGTGGGTAACTAACTCAAGTGCAATACAAGGATAAGTCCAAGTTTAAAATTGAAGAATCCAAAGTAGTAGATAAGTGCAATTGGAACAACAATTGAGGATAATATCCTCCTCGGGAAAGTCCGAGGATCAGTTTCTTGTAAAGACTTGCTAATATAGTAGACAGGACTTTGTACCCCTACCTCTATTCTGACTAGAACCACTTCAAAAGCAACAATACATTCCTTAGAGATGGAAAAATGGCCGACATCGGTTTGCGGACTAGGGGATGAACCTATTTAGAGCGGCTGTCATTCCTGTTAACTTGTGTGCCTTTTTAGGGTTTCGAAGCGAGTGCAAGTTATTTATGCCTTGATTTGATTGAGATTGATCTCTATTCCCCAATGAGTGATCATGTATCCCAAAAACTTTCCCGAAATGGAACCAAAGGATCATTTAAAGGCATTGAGACCCAACTTATGCTTCCTAAGAACCAAGAACACGCTTCCCAAATCATTTAGGTTCCCTGAAAGACATCACACAATAGTGTTAATTCTTAGTGGGGGTTAAGAAAGCTGTCTTCTCTTAGTCAGAAAGAGCCAAAGATATTTGGTGATAACCCTGGAAAGCATCTAGAAAACTAATCCGAGAATGTCCAACCGTCGCATCCACTAGCTGATCAATCCAAGGAACGGGAAAAGGATCTTTTGGGTAGGCCTTGTTTAAATCAGTAAAATCCACACAAACCCTCCATTTTTTTGACTTCTTCTTCACTATCATAGTGTTAGCTAGCCATTTAGGGTAAAAAGCTTCCTTAATCGCCCTTGCTCACTTGAGCTTATTCACCTCTTCTTTTATTGCTTTGGCATGTTCCTTTGAAAACCATTAAGGTGTTTGCCTTTTTGGTACAGCTGCAAGGTTTACATTCAAATGATGACATATAAAGTTTGGGTCAATCCTCGGCACCTCATAAGCATTCCATGCAAAAACATCCACGTTCTCCTTAAAAAACCTATAAGTTCCTCATTTTCAACAGGGGATAGTTGAGCCCTTACCTGAAAATACCTACTTTGTCTGATCCAAGAACCACTTTTCCTAACTCCACACAAAGAAAACCCAGCGGTTCACTTTTGAGTTTGCCCTCGGGGTTAGCTAATTACTACGAGGCCTCTTCTAATATAGAAGAAGCCTTATCCAATGATTGTTGTCTAATTGCGACCACTAGGCACTGCCTGGCCATTGTTTGACTTCAAACAAGCTTTCCTACTTACCCATCGGTGGGGTATTTGACTTTTATATGCATGGTAGATGACACTGCTCCCATGGCATAGAGCCAAGGCCTCGCCAAAATAGCCGTATAGGGGGAATAAGCTTCAACCATAATAAAGTCCACCTCCACCACTTCGTTCCATGCTTGCATGAGTAACCTAATCATCCCTAAGGGAACCAGAGTTCTCCCATCAAACCCGACCAAAAGGGAGTCGTACTTGCTTAAATCCCCGAGCTTGAGATTCAACCCTCTATATAAGTCTGGGTACATAATTTCGGCCCCACTTCCCTGATCAACTAAGACTCTCTTTACATCATATCCCCCAATATGACGGGCCACTACTAGGGCATCATCATAAGGTTGGAAAGTCCCAACCTTATCCTCCTTCGAGAAGCCTAAAGTCGGTAGTGCTTTAGATGTAATCCTCTTAGATTCTCTAACTTGCTCTTCAAGCTCTGGTTTCAAAGCTACGAATATAACACTTGAAAATGAACCTGCACCATGGCTAAAGGTGGTAAAAATCACATTGATTGTTCCCAAGGATGGCCGAGTAGTAATTTCCCTTTGGTACCCTACTCCAATCTAACTTGTTGATCTCGAAGACTGGTGCATGAATTGCTTCAACTTCCCAACTTTCACTAACTAGTCTAAATGGTCACACAAGGTTCTACAGTCTTCAGTAGTGTGCTCTCTGTCTTGATGGTACTAGCAGTAAAGACTTTGATTACGTTTAGATAGATCTTCTCTCATTTTATTGGGCCACTTGAAATAAGATTCATTCTTTATCCTTGTGAGAGACCGCGCCCTCAACCTGTTTTATAAGATGTTAGGCCAAACCCATGTGAATGGGTGGAGTCGTGTTATTGCCTCTCAAAGTGGAGATTCGACTAGTTATATTTCCCCCTTTTAGATTAAGGGTTTTACAATGAAGTTGCCCCTTATTTAATTATTGGGATAAATAAGAAAACCAAAATTGAAAAATTCCTCATTTTATTAATTTTCAATTGAATTTACATTGATCATAGGAAAATTATATGGCTTTGGTCCTAGATATAATCTAAGATAAAGTACATAGTTTTGTTTCCTAGTTACAATCTAGAAATTGAAAATTACAAGGATAAACATTGGTTTATCAACCCTTGATCTAAGTTCAGAGGTTATGTTATAAGATGGGAAGGTGTTAGGCACCCATCTTACCCGGTGAAACCGGTCTTCTAGACTATGGTGGCCTACATTCATATCACATCATCCAATATGTTATTAATCAATTTGCATGTTGAATTTAAAGTGTGTGAATGTGATAAACCCTAATTCAATTTATTAAGCATTTCATTTGGATTGAAAAATAAATTCTAGTAAATGTGTGTGGATGGTGATATCCTAGATTCAAGAATTTAAAAGAATTATTAAACAAACATATTTTTCATGTTTTTGATGTGGATTTAAGATTGAAACTAGTGTTATGTATGAACATGTGATGAAGAACCAAGAACATGTGAAGAACACATAAGAACCTTTAAGAACATTCAAACATATTCAAGAGAATTTAAATAGATACTATCATTCTTTAATCTTAAATTCTAATCATGGCAACACAAAAAAATAAGTTAGGGTAAGAGATTATACCTTCATGTAAGATCCATATGGTGAAGGAGGAGACTCTTGATAGAGGTCCTAAGGGTGGAGGAAAAGAAGAGTTAGGAGAGGAAAAGTGAGTCTCACTCAATAACTTAAGTCTCAGGAAGACCAAGATATGACAAGACTACTCAACTTCACTAGAATTCAAGAAAGGGGAAGAGATGGAGGTTTTTTGTGTGTCTTGGAATGGAGGAGATGGAGATGGGGGTTTATATAGTAGTGATGGAGAAAATATAAATGGAAGACCATTTAATAAGAGTTAACAAAGAATCATGAACCTAGGCCTTATTTTAGCTCTTGGAGAAATCTGGTGCATTAAATGTAAAGATTGGTGGAAGTGAGAAGCAAGCAAAATTCGGTTTTCCTGTAGCTATTGTAAAGTCAACTTCAAAAATTCATATCTTACTCAATTCTGATTGGAGTTGTCTTATTCTTGTGCTCAAATTGAAGCCCCAAATGTCTAGTTTCTGAGAAAATTAACCTCATTCACAAATTCAAAATATTCTGAGAGATATCAACGAAATGGTGAGCAAATGTCATTTGTTAGAAAATAATTTCAACACAATTAACATTAATAGTTCCCAAATTAGTTTCCAACTAACATTAATGGGCTCCAATCACTCTCATTTCAGACTTAATTAGTTCCAAATTTATTCTAATTAAAAGATAATTGCACAAATTACTCATTGAATAATTAATGTTTGACTATTTGATTAATTAGGTGTGTGCAACTTTACCATAAAATGTAGTCCTAGGCAATCAAATTATGACAGGTCATTAATCTCAAATTGATTATAATTATAACCAATTGGAATCAATTTTTCATAATCACATATAGTTGGACTCAATTTGTGATAGTGCATCTCAGTCATTAAAACTTGATTTGATGATAACTTTTAATTTGATAGTCCGATTAGGGCTTATGACCAGTTGATTTGATCGTTACAACATCAAGATCATTTTGGTGAAATGAGAATAAGGATCTAATTGCTAAAATTGAGATGCATATTTGTAAGAAAAAATTACTCTTTTATCCTCCATGTGAGGTTTAATGCAGGTTGCAAGATTTTTTTTTTTTTAAAAAAAAAAAAGAAAAAGAAAAAAGTCTCCTTTTCAAAATGGTACATAAGGATCCCTTCGACAAAAAATTTTCTAAATCTTAATGTTTAAAGGCTTGAGCAATCAACTTGTACCAATGAATTATTAATTTCATTTGATCCATGTAAAAACTTTTGCTACTTGACTTAGAATATAAGAAGAAATGGTCTTAAAAGGAAATAAAAAAGAATCCCTCCATTGGAAAATCCCAAGAATCCTTGCACTCAATCCAATTTTCAATAGTCTTTTTGTTTCACAACATTAGAGCATTCATACTTTTTCTTTTAAGATGAATTTTTTAAAAGAGCTCGAGTCACTGTGCCTACAAGCGAGCATTACTAAGGATAGGAGGCCATCTTTAGTTAAACCAAATTATTTCCTATTATCAAGAATGTTCATTATCCATTGCTCGCTCGTTTGAGCCTTCAAACATTTAGCCTTTTTTTGCATGAACCCACTAAAATCTAAACTTGGGGTGGGAAAAATCAAGTTGTGCATACTTAAGTCTCATGTTGAGGAGGACTCAACCTTGTAGCTTTGTAGCTAATTGATAAAGCTCTCCTAGAAGACATAAAAGACGAGTAGAGAATTCATTAAGCTAAAGATAAGAGATCATGAAATTCTATCAATGTGAGAGAAAAAAAAGTGTGCAATAAGTTTGAAGAGCCTAAAATTCATAATGCCAAGAGGAATACAAGATTCATCTAATAGAGATTTCATAAAAAAAGGAAAGATTCATCAAGCACAGAAAGGTGCAAGTGCATCAAGGCAAGAAAGAAGTCTAGAGAGTGCCTCAAAATGACCAAAAATCATTAAGCTGAGAAAAAAAAGGAGAGCAAAATGTCCCCAAAAGTTCATTCAATCAAGAGATGAAAGATAAAAGGAAAAAAAAAAAAAAATGGCCGCTAGGTTGAAAACCCAAAAGGGCAGTTTAGGCAAAAGTTAGGGCCAAAAAGGAAAGAAAGCCCACTAGGCTGAAAACCTAAAAGGGTGGCCTAGGCAAAAGTTAGGGCCAAAGAAAAGAAGGAGAAAAAAAAAAAAAAGAAAAAAAAAAGGGAAAATCCTAGCAAATTGAAAACTTGAAGATGTAACCTAAAAAGAAAAGGATTTTACAAGATGAAAGTCTAGAGGTATGATTCAAGGGAATAAGCATAAAAACAAATGTTGATACAAGTGATCAATGAAAACTAGTGAGAAGATGGCAAAAAAGAAATGGGAAAACTCCTCCAATACTTGATTTTTGAGTAATGCATACTTGGGGGAGCATCATAGGGAATTTTGAACCTTTTTATATCATTCATTTCATAACCTAAACTTGTCCTACATTACAACCCCTGAATAAGACCTCCTTGACGTCTTGCTAATTGTAGGTGTATCTTAAACTCTAATAATATTTTTCTCTTAAATTAAAAAGGAAAAGTGCTTAAAATTGTCAAACCCCATAGGATGATATGTCAGAGGAAAAATTTTCTCAAATTCTCAAATCCTCAAAATGACTCAAAAGAACTTCCAAACCTGGAGCACTCTCCTTGTTTGCACCTAACAATGTGATTCATTTCATTTCTTGATTGCCTTTATAGACTTAATCTGATGATGTTCCAAAGGATGAAGCAAATTTGATTGCATGAGTTTAATGATCTTGATCCTTCCTAATCAAAGAGATTTGTTTGATACTTAAACACTTTGATTTGCTAAAATGGTTATTCCAAGGATCACCTCTTGTTAAAAAAAAAAAAAAAAAAAAAAATATATATATATATATATATAATCATTCTTTTTCAAAATCTAGTTCTCTTGAACTACGTCTTGACTTGATCTTTTATAAGAGAGGTACGTAGACAACCTTTCAAAGACCCGGTCCTAATCACCCAAACAACCTTGGAGAACAAAGTTAAAACAATGTGAGAAAATTGTTTGGGTGCATGCTAGGTTAAGCCCATTTGTTTGCATTAAGCATGTTTAAACTTGGAGCATTGGCGTATTTATATTGTGTGCAAATATGTTCTTCTTGCATGGAAATATGTTTTCATTTGAGGCATTAATCCATTTGTTTGCAAACATGTCCACACTAAGGACATTGGCAAAATATGATTTCACGATAATTGGTTTCTAACAAACTAGAGAAAGAAAGCCTTTTTGCAAGAACCAAGGATGACGGACCATGATCTTCCTTCATGTTCCCCAATAGTCACAACATCAAATGAATTCGGCTTCAATCTAATCGTGGAATATGGCCCAAACTAGGGGCATTGGCTGAGTACTTCCAATTCATTTCCTTGAATAAATCCATTGCTAATTGAAATTATCTTTTTGCAGGAATTAAGCAAGGACTTACCCAGCAATCCGCATCAACTTCCAGCCAAAGTAATTCTCATTCAAAGGATAGGTTTTTCAACCAAAAAAAAAAAAAAAATCATCATGTTAAATCTTCATCACTTTTATTCCATCTTCATCTTCATCTTCTTCACGTTTTGGTAATGAACAAATCTTCAAATCTCAAAAAAAAAAAAAAAAAAAAAATAATAATAATAATAATAAAAAAGATAAAATTTTCAAAAAAAAGAAAAATATTTTCAATTAAAAAAAAGAAAAAAACGATTTCCATATCTTCCAAAAAAAAGAACAAAAGAAAAAAAAGATTTCCATATCTTTCAAAAAAAAAAAAAAAAAATTTCACTCAAGATTTTCAATTCTTTCAAAAAAATTTCAAGATTTCCAAATCTTTGAAAAAAAATAATAATAAAAAAATCAAGAAGTCCCAGGAAAAATCTACATCAAATTCTTCCTCTAGAACCAAGAACAGAAAGATATGATCCTCTTACATATTCTCCAGTGGTGCAACATCAAGTATGAGATTCCCAAACTAGGAGCATTGCCTAAGTATGTCAAATTGGATCCGGATCCTCTCCATTTCCCTTTGAAATGGAGAGGGTCCAATTCATGGTAGGGATTATTTTAAAAATGATCCACGCTAAAAAATGTGCCACGTCATAACTTAACCTAGTTAACCCAAACCACACTTAACTACACTTAAACTAGAGGCTCTTTAACTCAACCGGATCCTTCAGCTACCCAAAAAAACAAAAGACTCCCTCTTTCTTTAGATCTTTCTCTATCCAAAATTCAAAAACTCTCTCACACCATTGCTCAATTTCCATGGCTACAGCTAGCAGCCACTGCATCCCACACCTCCACTACTGACGGAGTTCCGATACGTTCCTGTCTCTCTCCTTCGGCCGCTGAAGGTGTTATCGTCGGTGCCACCACCACTGATGGCCACCGGGTCCTCCTCTCTTTCTCTTTATTGTCTTTTCTCTTTTATTTTTCTTTTTGTTTCTCTTTTTATTTGCCTTTTAGAAGTGACTGAATCCCTTAGAGTTTTGTTTAGTGACTGGGTTTCCTTTTGAGTATAAAGCTTGATGATCTGCTTTGGGTTTGAAAAATTGGGGCTTTCGGGTACAGCCGAATGTGTTTTGATTAAGTATCTGCCTGTAGTTGTTGTGTGGTGTTGTCTTTGACATCAGTCCAAAAATTATGTTGCTTGGTCATGAACTCATGATGTATGCTAAAAATCATTATGAAATTTCTCTTTTTTTTTTTCCTATTTTTTTTAGGTTTCTGTTCCTTTTCTAAATTTGGATTGACTATGCAAATGGGTATTTTTCTGGTGGATAATATATTTTGTTTCTTGTAGTTCATTTTAAAGATATAAACTGTGGCTCTTGATAGGTAATGAGGTACAGTGTTTGTGAGCTTAGAATTCTTGATTTGTTATGCACAACTGGTTTTCTAAGCTATATTGCACTCTTATTTGCTTATCAAAAAGTTTTTTCCCTCCTTTCTTGATTTCTTTTAACCTGAAGGTTTTATTATGTCTTTTCCAACTAGTGGTATATGTTGATTTAGTGCTGACATCTAGAGATTTCTATTTATGTAGGTGTTAGAAGTTGACAGTAAGAATGTAAAAGCTCTGTACAGGAGAGCACAAGCATACATACAACTTGTTGATTTGGATATGGCAGAACAGGATATCAAAAAGGCTCTTGAGATAGACCCAGACAACAGGTATGTTCACTAATTTTGTCAATAATGGGCTATGTTTTCTTGTCAACTGGAAAAGGTTGTGTTATCTTCAGTACAATTCACTCAATTCAAGGTTTTAGTCATTCACATTAGGATGTTGGTTGTGTTGTCAGGGATGTGAAGTTGGAGTCCAAGATTTTGAAGGAGAAAGTGAGAGACTATAACAAGAAGGATGCCCAGTTTTATGGCAGCATCTTCGCAAAGATGAACAAATTAGAGCAAGCAAGATCAACAAAGTTCACCAACCCCAACCTTTATAAACATCGTCTTTTGTTTGGATTTATTACTCTAGTTTGATATGTCTTTGAAGTCATTCATTAGTGATTGCTTTTGTGTCTTGTATGTAGGGGTGTCCACGGGTCGGGCCGGGTCGGGTTTGTGCCCAACCCGGACTCGACCTGAATGTGGCGGGTGAATAAAAAATTGACCCGAAACCGACCCGAAGATCTGGTTGGATTTTTCGGTTCGGGTCTCGTCGGTTTCGGGTTGATTTGGGTCGGTTTCGGGTTTATCACCGGGGACGAAATCTGGCCGAATCCGGCGAGATCTGGCCGAAATCTGACCGGATCCTTCGATATCTGGCCGAAATATGGCCGGATCCGTCGAGATCGGACAGAAATCTAGCCGGATCCTTCGAGATCTGGCCGAAATCTGACCGGATCCTTCGATATCTGGCCGAAATATGGCTGGATCCGTCGAGATTGGACAGAAATCTGGCCGGATCCGTCGAGATCTGGCCTAGATTTCGTCGGGTAACGGCTGGATCTAGCCGGATCTGGTCGGAAAATCGTAATACTTCACCAATAAGGATAAACGATCGGTTCGGGTCGGGTGTTACGGGTTTGGAAACCAAAAACCGATAACCGACCCGTGAGGGGTCGGGTTAGCTTCGCCGGAACCCGCGTCCGACCGCCGGAGTCTTCGGATCGGGTGGCGGCGGGTCGGACGCGGGCGGGTTGGCCAGGTTGAGCGGGTCTCCGGGTCTTCTGGACAGTCCTACTTGTATGAGTAGAATACACCGCAAAAGCAGGAGCCAGTGCCAATGATAATTGACAGCAAGGTGTGATACCAACCTGGCCTCCTCTCTTTTTTCTGTAGTCTAAACAGCTACAGTTCAAGAATTGAGGTTTTTTTTTTTTTTTTGGAGAAACAATTGAGGTTGTGTTAGATTCAGTGAATAGCTATGGAATGTAGATTAGTGGAGTGGTACCAAATTAACCAGTGAGATGTATTATCCTTCTAATAAAAGTGGTCATTGTATGCTTCCCATGGTCTACTTGCATTATCAGTTTGTCACTGTCCTCACTACAATATAAGAATTGAGGTTGTGTTGGATGTGTTGAAGCCTGATTTACCCTTTGCCTGAACATTGTTCTTGTTAGAAAGCACCTAATGTCCCTTGTTTGTTTCTTTGCTTCAACTTTTCTACTTTCATTTTTTTCTCTTTTGAAACCCTTATTTAAGGGTAAAATACAAACAATGTTATCATTTTCAAAGACAGTTGAAAAACCTTAATATTTGCCCCCTGTTAAGATGGACAAGTATCACATTCAAGTTTCAACCAGAATGTCCCGAGTAAAAAGTAGCACCCCAATAGCACTAGAGACTAAAAAAAAGGTAGGGGTTCTCCACAAACTTTGATAGGGCTTTTGTAACATTTGACTGGCACAACTCGATGGTCTTGACTGATCTTGAACTATAAATTTGATATAGAATCCGTTATTTGCAAGCAATATTTGCCCCCTGTCGTATGTTGGTGGTTGCTTGCTGCACTCTGAAATTTGGGAAATCAACAGCAAGGTTCTTCCCCTTTAATCAAATTGGTCCAATAACAACACTTCTGCATGTATGAAACCAATAAGAAGGGAATCTAATTTACAGATCTTTAGAGTTCACGTTTGGAACAACTTATCATGCAGAGCAAGTTACAATTCTTGTCAAAGCATATTGTCAATATCTACTATTTGCATTGAATCACATGAAGCAAAGGCAATACTTACATTGAACCACTTGAATCAAATATGGTATCTAATACCATGAGACATCCAAAAGGATCAAATGAATCAAATTCCAATCCAAATCTAAACATTTTAAAACTGGAATTGAAAATCCAATTGCAATTTCAACTCCAATTCCTACTCCAAATCACACCCCTAAATTAAAATAATGTTACGTCTAGAATATATGGCCATTCCCAAAGTTTAATTTATTAATTCTACAAAGAACGACAAGAAGGTGTACAATAATCAGTAAAATGCTTGTGGTCAAGATGGAAAGGAATCAGATTAATGCTACAAATATTGAGCACCACTCAAGCCTAAAGAAGAGAATTGATAATTTTGCAGTGTAAAAACCGATAAGAACTAAGCCATAGTTGCCAAAATGTAGAGGGGATGAACAAAAGCATTAAAATTGGATATAGAGGTCAGGGTTCTAAATTTACTATAGGGAAAAAGTTGCAACATAACTATATTACAGGAACTGGCAATACCATGAAAAGAGCACAGCTATAACAATAAAAAGAAATTCTACTACAAGATAATGATGGATAAAGAGGGCAGCACCCAACAAGTGCTATTTTAGCTCAAGTCTGACTCTTGTCAATCACAAACTAGTTAAAGCATCTAATTTGAAACAACTAAACATGCCACAAAATCTTTAGAGATCCATCAATAATGATAAACATTGGCCCATCTAGGCAGGTGTAACAAAAACAAGTTGCAAAAAGACCAAAACTATGACTAATAAACTACTTAAGCTACAGCACCTTTCCCCTTCTTCCTTTGGATCTTCTTCATATAGAACTCAAGTTCTTTTCCTTCCAAAATGTATCTGATAGAAAAAACAAATTGGTTAGGAAACAGAATAAGACGACACAAAACTGAATACAAAAGAAAAAATGTAAAAACTTTTGTGCTCACCCATCAGATCTACCACATTGTCCTGGTCGAGAAGAGATGCATGCCAACAGCCTACCGCCCCCAAACTGCTCTTCGATATGTGCATCAAGTGTACGACCTTGCTGACTTTTCTCAAGCTTCTTGGCGACATGGTTACTCTTTTTTGTATAACTTTCACTATCTGATCACTTACTAAGCTTCACATCATGCACCTGCACTGCACATGCCTCAATATAGCCAAGTACACGCACCCTTTATCACCACAACAGGCACACCTCATCACATTACTAGGCACCACCCACACACTAATAAGCACAGCACACACAGTACCTTAACAAAGTTTCTACATATATCCAAAACATTTATTTTTCTACAAGATTTCACCAGAATGGTAGAACTTGTATAAAGAACTTATACAAGAGTGAGACCATGTGGCCTACACTAACAAAAAACAATCTAAAATTTAGCACTAATCCCCCTCCACCTCCAACAGCTGCCTTTTCTCGCTCTTGGTGGTAGAACAATTAGCTCATAAGGACCACCATTGTATAACCATTCATCAACGGCAGCAGCTTCCCATATTGGGTATAGCATCCATTTAATCATGCTATTCAACCTAACAAAATAACAAAGAGTGATTTCAATGATAAACTGATAAACATATATCAAAATTTCAAACTAACAGCAGGCACAGATGAAGCTATAAGATCACTATCACTACTAAATATGTAAATTTGTTGAGGGTTTAGCTTAGGAACTTCCATATTAAAAACTCAGCTAAAGGACCAAAATTAAAAGTGAAACTGTGAAATACAAAGCAGATCATATAGTTTGAATGTTCAAGAGATACTTTTAATTTCTTCGTAATCAATGACAAAATATAATAGCTGCATAGCCCAAATTTAATGGGGGCAATCGGACAATGACAAATTTATTTTGCATTAAGGAGAAGCAAAGATGAGATATTCACCTACTTAAAAAAAAAAGGTGCCAAAGCAAAATTACACTCCAATAACTGAAAAGGACCCTGATCGTAATAAGGCAAGGCAGGAAGAGAACTATATGGCAAGGCAAACTTTATTTCCCAACATGGACAGTAGGCTTTGGTTGGTACAGATAAGAAACGTTGGGGTTGTGAATCTGAGTGGAAAAAAAAGAGAAACATACTAAATAAAACTACCGTGCTAGACAAAAACAAGAAATCAAGGAAAGAAAAAAATTCAAAAAATTACACAAGAAATTATTTATAGCAAAAAAAAAAAAAAAAAAAAATTAAAGGAGGAAACCTTCAGGTTAAAAGAAATCAAGAAAGGAAGGAAAAAACTTTTTGATAAGCAAATAAGAGTGCAATATAGCTTAGAAAACCAGTTGTGCATAACAAATCAAGAATTCTAAGCTCACAAACACTGTACCTCATTACATATCAAGAGCCACAGTTTATATCTTTAAAATGAACTACAAGAAACAAAATATATTATCCATCAGAAAAATACCCATCTGCATAGTCAATCCAAATTTAGAAAAGGAACAGAAACCTAAAAAAAATTAGGAAAAAAAAAAGGAGAAATTTCATAATGATTTTTAGCATACATCATGAGTTCATGACCAAGCAACATAATTTTTGGACTGATGTCAAAGACAACACCACACAAAAACTACAGGCAGATACTTAATCAAAACACATTCGGCTGTACCCATAATCCCCAATTTTTCAAACCCAAAGCAGATCATCAAGCTTTATACTCAAAAGGAAACCCAGTCACTAAACAAAACTCTAAGGGATTCAATCACTTCTAAAAGGCAAATAAAAAGAGAAACAAAAAGAAAAATAAAAGAGAAAAGACAATAAAGAGAAAGAGAGGAGGACCCGGTGGCCACTAGTGGTGGTGGCACCGACGATAACACCTTCAGCGGCCGAAGGAGAGAGACAGGAATGTACCGGAACTCTGCCGGTAGTGGAGGTGTGGGACGCAGTGGCTGCTAGCTGTAGCCATGGAGATTGAGCAATGGTGTGAGAGAGTTTTTGAATTTTGGGTAGAGAAAGATCTGAAGAAAGAGGGAGTTTTTTGTTTTTTTGGGTAGCTGAAGGATCCGGTTAAGTTAAAAAGCCTCTAGTTTAAGTGTAGTTAAGTGTGGTTTGGGTTAAGTGGGTTAAGTTATGACGTGGCACATTTTTGAGCGTGGATCATTTTAAAAAAAATCCCTACTGTGAACTGGACCCTCTCCATTTCAAAGGGAAATGGAGAGGATCTGGATCCTGTCAAATTCTCAATGAATAATTCTGTTACTAATTGGAAATATTTATTTTGCAGGTACTAGGACAAAGGGCCCACACACATTGGCAGGAATTATTCCTTCCAAAAGTCCTTGGACCTCTAGGAAGCACATCCAAACTTCATATCCATCAAACCCCTGGGAAGCATGACCAAAATTCAAATCCTTGGACCTCTGGGAAGCACGTCCAAAATTCAATTTCAATGGACCTCTAGGAAGCACGTCCAATTTCAAATCCACGGAACTCTAGAAAGCATGTCCAAAATTGAAATCCTTGGACCAATGGGAAGTACGTCCAAAATTCAATTTCAATGGACCTCTAAGAAGCACATCCAAATTTCAAATCCATCGGACCTCTGGGAAGTACGTCCAAAATTCCAATCCACGAATCTTTGGGAAGCACGTCTAAAATTCAATTCCATTGGACCTCTAGGAAGCACGTCCAAAATTGAAATCAAATCCTTGGACCTTTGAGAAGCACGTCCAAAATTTAATTTCAATGGACCTCTAGGAAGCACGTCCAAATTTCAAATCCATCGGAACTCTAGGAAGTACGTTTAAATTCAAATCCATCGGACCTCTGGAAAGCATGTCTAAACTTCAAACAATCAAACCTCTGGAAGCACGTCAAAAATTCAAATCCATTGGACCTCTAGGAAGCACGTCCAAATTCAAATTCATCGGACTTCTGGGAAGCATGTCCAAACTTCAAACCATCAGACCTCTGGGAAGCAAGTCCAAATTTCAAATCCACGGACCTCTGGGAAGCACGTTGAAAACTTCAAATCCATCGAACTTCTGGGAAGTATGTCCAAAATTCCAAATCACGATTGAAATCCTCATTTTGTCATGACCACTAGTAAGCATGTCTTGTACTCATTCTCCCCCTCCCCCCTCCTCCCAAAAAAATACCAAAAAAAAAAAACAAAAAAAAATGCTGCATGTATGAACTACGATTGGACCTGATCCTCTCACCAAGAGGTACGTAGGCAATCTCCCTTAAGATTCAGTCCACATTTTGTTCCACTACAAGACGGTCCGCATTCTTATCTGCATTCACCACGGTTAAATACTAATTGCAAAGTTAGGTGTCTTTTTCATACATTGACATTTGCTCTTCAAACTTTGTCAATGAGGGGCATTTTGTTGGCACCTCATTTTGCAACTCGCATTTAACCTAACTTGGAGGGTAAAAGGATAATTTTTTTTGGGAAATATGCATCCTTATTCAAGTAATTAGATTCTTAATCTCATTTCACCAAAATGATCATGATGTTGTAACAATCAAATTGACTAGTCATAAACCCTAATCGAACCACTGGATTGAAAGTTATCATCAAATCAAGTTTTAATGACTGAGATGCACTATCACAAATTGAGTCCGACTATATGTAATTATGAATAATTGATTTCAATTGGTTATAAGTATAATCAATTTGAGATCAATGATGTGTCATAATTTGATTGGTTAGGACTACATTCTATGGTAGGGTTGCACACACCTACTTAACTAGATAGTTAAACATTAATCATTCAATGAGTAATTTGTGCAATTATCTTTTAATTAGGGTAAATTTGGAACTAATTAGGTCTGAAATGGGAGTGATTGGAGCCTATTAATGTTAATTGGAAACGAATTTGAGACCTATTAATGCTAATTGTGTTGAAATTGTTTTCTTACAAATGACCTATGCTCACTACTTCGTTGATATCTCTCAGAATATTTTGAATCTGTGAATGAGGTTAATTTTCCCAGAAACTAGACATCCGAGACTTTAATTTACCCCAATTGAAAGATGATTGCACAAATTACTCATTGAATGATTAATGTTTAACTATCTAGTTAATTAGGTGTGTGCAACTCTGCCATAGAATGTAGTTCTAACCAATCAAATTATGACACATCATTGATCTTAAATTGATTATACTTATAACCAATTGAAATCAATTGTTCATAATCCCATATAATCGGACTCAATTTGTGATTGTGCATCTCAGCCATTAAAACTTAATTTAATTATAACTTTTAATCTAGTGGTCCAATTAGGGCTTATGACATGTTGATTTGATCGTTATAACATCAAGATCATTTTAGTGAAGTGAGATTATGGATCTAATGACCAGAATCAGGATGCATATTTCCAAGATAAAATTACCCTTTTACCCTCCAAGTGAGGTTAAATGCGGGTTACAAAATGAGGTGTCAATAGAATGCCCCTCATTAATAGAGCTTGAAAAGCGAACGTCAATATATGAAAAAGACACCTAACTTTCTAATCAGTATTTGGACATGCTTCCCAGAGGTCCAATGGATTTGAATTTGGACATGCTTCCTAGAGGTCCGATGGATTTAAATTTTGGACGTGCTTCCCAAAGGTCTGGTGGAATTAGATTTTGGACGTGCTTCCTAGAGGTCTGATGTTTTGAAGTTTGGACATTCTTCCTAGAGGACCGATGGATTTGAATTTAGACATGCTTCCTAGAGGTCCGATGGATTTGAAATTTGGACGTGCTTCCCAAAGGTCCATTGAAATTGAATTTTAGACGTGCTTTCCAAAGGTCCATTGAAATTGAATTTTGGACGTGCTTCCCAGAGGTCCATGGATTTGAATTTTGGATGTGCTTCCTAGAGGTCTAATGGAATTGAATTTTGGATGTGCTTCCCAGAGGTTTGTGGATTGGAATTTTGGACGTGCTTACTAGAGGTCCGATGGATTTGAAATTTGGACTTGCTTCCCAAAGGTCTATTGAAATTGAATTTTGGACATGCTTCCCAGAGGTCCATTGAAATTGAATTTAGACGTGCTTTCCAGAGGTCCAAGGGTTTGAATTTTGGACATGCTTCTTAGAGGTTCGTGGATTTGAAATTTGGACGTGCTTCCCAGAGGTCCATTGAAATTAAATTTTGCACGTGCTTCCGAGAGGTCCAAGGATTTTTGGAAGGCATAATTCCTGCCAATGTGTGTGGGCCCTTTACCCTAGTACCTGCAAAATAAATATTTCCAGTTAGTAACATAATTATTCATTGAAAATGTGACATACCTAGCCAATGCCCCTAGTTTGGGACATATCTAATACTTGATGTTGCACCATTGGAGAATATGGAAGAGGATGATATCTTTCTGTTCTTGGTTTCCTGAGGAAGAATTTAATGTAGATTTTTCCTGGGACCTGTTGATTATTTTTTAATTTTTTAATTTTTTGTTCCAAAGATTTGGAAATCTTGAAATTTTTTTTGAAAGAATTGAAAATCTTGATTGATTTTTTATTTTTTATTTTTTGAAAGCAAACTAAGAAGCACGAGCCCAATGCCCCTAGTCCCAAGGCTTTTTGAAAATTCTCTCTTTTTTTTTTTTTTTTTTTGAAAGATAAAGAAATCTTTTTTTTTTTTGAATGATATGGAGTAAAAGTGATGAAGATTTAACATGATGAATTTTTTTTTTTTTTTTTTTTTCCTTTTTGGTTGAAAAACCTATCCTTTGAATGAGAATAACTTTGGCTATAAGTTGATGTGGATTGCTGGATAAGTCCTTGCTTAATTCCTACAAAAGATAATTTCAATTAGCAACGGATTTATTCATGGAAGTACTTAGCCAATGCCCTCGGCCTGTTTTATAGGATGTTGGGCCAAACTCACGTGAATGGGTGGAGTCATGTTATTGCTTCTCAAAATGGAGGTTCAACTAGCTATATTTTCCCCTTTAAATTAAAGATTTTACAATGGAGTCTTCACTTATTTAATTATTGGGATAAATAAGAAAACCAAAATTGAAAAATTCCTCATTTTGTTAATTTTCAATCTTCTCGAGGATCTGGTACACAGGCTCCTTAAACACCAAGTTAACTACTTGTGCATTAGCCCTTGATGATTGGTTAGCAAATTCTCTACTAGGTTGACTGTGATTATACCCCTCTGGTCAAGGATTTCTCTTTTCAAGGGGGAAGATTTTGGTTTTTCCTTTTCCTTGAGTTTGGTCTTCCTTGACCCGGTTATGCTCATCAATGCAGTCCATGAGCTGACCCATACTTCGGGCGGGTTTCATAGTCAAAGATTTTCTTAGGTCGTGTTTTGTCGGGAGCCCAACCTTAAAGGGTCTTATGGATACATCTTCAAAATCCCCATCTATTTCATTAAATGTTTCTTAATACCTGTCAGAGTAGGTTTTCAAAATCTCCCCTTCCCTCATCACCATGGATAATAAAAAGTCTAAAGGTCTGGGAACCCTACTGCATGTCATGAATCTTGCTTCGAAGGCACCAGTCAATTCTTTATAAGAACTTATTAAACCCTCTTCCAACTCATCGAACCATCTCATGGCAACAGGCTCAAGGCTGGAGGGAAAAACCTTGCACATAAGGGCATTATTCCTTGAGTGAATGGTCATCCACTGGTTGAAGTGATTCACATGTTCCACAGGGTCAGTCCTCCCATTATAAATAGTAAATGTAGGCTAAGTTAAGCGATGGGGAATTTTGGCCCTATCAATTCTTCGTGTGAAGGGTGACTTAGAAATCCTGATGTAGAGATCTACTCATTGCGTCATTTCCCATTTTCCTAGGGGATGAGCTTTCACCTTGCCTTCTACTATGTTTCTCCACTATATCTAGGTGTGAACATGCAGAGATAGATTCGCTAGGGGGAGTCCTTGATCTCGATTTGTAGCTACGGTTTCCCTTATCATTAGAGCCTAAACTTGATGGGGGTGTTGGATCTCCCCTAACATGAGCCCTACGACGTAGCTTTTTGCGCAAATGATCAATCTCCAACTTGAGATTTCGGGTCTCTTGCTCATGGGACAGATGACTTCTAGTACTTGATTAGATCCTGCTAGTATGCTCTGTATGTTGCGTTTCCACCCTAACACTTAGAGTTCGATTATGCTCTCTATCTCTCATCCACTCTAGATTAACAAAGTGATCCTCATTCTATGAGCCAATGAACTCCTCTCTATTTTGTCTGGAGTTTGCCATAGCTTGGATAAAGAAGATTGCAGATGATCCCTACAGATGGCGCCAATTGTAGGAACTCAGAAAGTAAAGGCCCAAGCCCACCTAGAACAATGGTACATTGTCCCTCAAATCAAGCCCAAACAATAGAATTTTTAAGAGAGTGGGTAACTAACTTAAGTGCAATACAAGGATATGTCCAAGTTTAAAACTGAAGAATCCAAACTAGTAGATAAGTGCAATTGGAACAACAATTGAGGATAATATCCTCCTTAGGCAAGTCCGAGGATCAGTTTCTTGTATATAAGTTAAGTTTTGTTTCTTTACAAGGTAATCCTAAATTCTCCTCATTGGTCTCTTTTTACTTAGAAATTGTTCATCCCCTTTTTCTGGGGGTTCTCGTCCTTTTATGGTCCCTTCCCTAGCATCCTAGCCCTTCATCTGTACGATGCTTCAGGTGATTCCATAAGATACTTGTTCCATCAGGATCTTTCTAGAGGTGGTTAAGAGAGTTGTTAATTGTGATATTGCTGTTCATAGGTCATTCCATTATTAATGAAGCTGATAAAGTTGGTGCAGAGCATTCAATGCGGAGGTGGAAGGTATCTCCTTCAGGAAACTTCCTCCCACCAACCTTGTTCCTGCCGCTATTTCTTCTCCTATCCTTGGGCCTCTAAGGGATATTAGTTGTCTTGATTCTCTTGCCCTTCTCGGGTAGGCGCAATCTTTGGAGTTTGCTTTACCCATCTTAGCCCGGATTGGGCGAATTTATTCTTAGTTGGGACTCCTCGGTCCTTGGACCCCCAACAATATAGATTATATAGATTTGTTGTAATTGCAATTTGCAAATTTGATGAAGGCGAAAGATAATTAATTTCAAGTTTTGCCTTGCAAAGGTTGACGACTATATCAAGTTATTGAAATGTCAAAAGTATATTTTTATTTAGCCTAGAAGACTTTAATTTCCAATCATTATAAATTTTAGAAATTTAGGTTTAGATTTTAGTTCATTATTTGTTATGCCTGCTTTGTATCTACATTGGCCAACAACTACAGATGAGATACGTTGATAGAGGAAAGAAATTCACGTGGTCCATGCATATTGCTCAAAACAGGTTACAACTAATGGGGTCTTTAAGTACAACTGGAAATCATAAAATATACTGATCAGTACTAAAGTGCTTTTACAATTCGAAATTCTCACTAAAAAATTCGGTACTTGCTTGGCCGGAATAAAAACTTAGACCAGTAATAAGAGCGGATCAAATCAGCCCAAAGATTAGAATGTAACACAAGAAATAAAACAACAGGAGCACAAGCTAGTGAAGCAATGACATATGGAACCCAATCCAACTTGTAGTCAAAGATCAAAAAGATGGCCGCGATAAAGGCCGTTACCATGGTTGTTATGGAGATGAAGAGTGTTGTGAGCCCGAACATCAACCTTGCATGCAATGAATACATAAACTCATTTTGTGCATAGCTTGATGTGAGAATGGATAGTAGCAACACTATTGATGCCGCAGAGGTAAAGAGTGAAACTGCATTTGAAAGGATAAAAATCATAAACCACTCCTCTTTGCCCAAAAAAGGAGTATTTAATATGTTATTGCTAGCACCAGGAACAGTGAGAGCTGCAGCGAAGACCACTGTAGAAATGAGAGTTGCTACAAGCATACATGAATTGGCTGTGTCCTTCATTGCTTCTTCACCTACTTTAAGTAATTCTTTATGATCCTTATTGAATACTTCTATGGGTGTCATTCCCTCAGAATTTTTCATATACATATGAAATGGTCGGACAATCTTTTCCACTTCCTGGAATGAAAGGCAGGTTGAAACGTTACATAGACAATTTTGTTAACACATGAAAATGAATATTGCATAGCATATCAAAGATGAATTGAAATGGTGTTTAGATCCTCTCCATATAAGGTGGATTCATTTTCATTATTTAAACTAAATAATACACTTATAATCATGTCATTTATAATTTTAGTGTTTTTACAACTATAACTTTCATCAAACCTTCATGAAGTGGTTGACTGAGTTAATAATCACTTTCACATTCACGTGTATTTTAAAAGATTGAATATAAAAGTTAAAAGTTAAACGAAAAAGTTAGAGTCAAACAGATTTTGGAGTGAGTTGAGTTTCAAACTTAAGAGACGATTCATCTTATGTATTTATAAACCGCTGCACAACTTAAGAGATATCTTAAAAATTATGGGCTAATTGTTGGACTTGAGCTTGGACTTGTTCCTATCACTCTTGGGCCTTATTATTTATATCCTTTCTTTCTCTCCAATGGCAGGATAACACTATTTATTGATAATATTTTAGGTTTATATTGTTGAATCAAAATTTGTTTACTTAGCCATTTTTTCCCAACAACGGTGACACAAAAATTGTGTACTTAAACTTAGTCTAAATTTTTTAAATGATAAGACCCTATCAAATCCAAAAATTAAAATCTACATGCCATTGTAAATTGAAAAAGAAAAAGAACAAGAAAAAATAGAAGATCTAGTGATAAGGAATACCTTAAACCACAATAGCTCTCGTTGCATCTGAAGGTTTGCTCGTGGGGCACCAAGTCTTTCCGCGAGTGGCAACATTCCAGCTAAGTGCAACATGTTGTTTTTGTCAACATCAACATTTCCAACTATGTAATCCTTAGCTGCTCCTTTGTTATATATTAAATTAAACACATGAAAGTGACGATGCATAACAGCAACATGAAATACACTTTGCTCTTTTTCATTAACTTCCCATAAAAGATCAGGATACTTGCAAAGAAGCAAAGCTAAAAACTCAACATTTCCTGACAATGCAGCGTCGAAAAGTACTCCTGAAGGCCTTCTTATCAGGTCCAAAATTTCCTCATCTGATCGCTGTAGAACTTGCTCCCAAATTCTTTCAATTAAATCACGATCCAATATTGGCATTGATGCTTGCTTGTAGAAGTTTTTGAAGTCTAGATGTAGGGTTAAAAGTATTAATTGAAAAAATGACCTCTATCAACGGGAAATTGGAAGCAACAAAGTTGTTCTTCAGATCATGAAAGTATTTAAATTGAAAAAGAAAGTAAAATATGTTGGAGTAATGCAAAATGTTGATAAAAAAGCTTTGTTACAGATCCTTTCAAAAATGTTTTAAATTCAACCATGTCCACATTCTTTTATATCATGTGAGTGTAAAACAATAATTTCCCAAATTATTATGCTGATTTGGGAACTTAAAAGAGTATATAGCATTCTTAACGCTAAATATCTGTTGTGCGAACTGGATCCTGGGTTTAGAAAAACGTACCTAAGCTGGTGTATCGTGCCACGATCTTTAGCAGATTGCCGCCGGCAATGTCTGTAGCCTTTTGAGCCAACACATGCAAAGCTGTTTTCCCATCATTATTCTCGTCTCGTTCACAAGCTATTGTTGGATATCTAGTCAGTATCTCCAATGCTAAACCTATACATGGAATGAGATTTATTGTAGTAAGAAGCAACGTTTAGTGTAGTGCCACATTTATGTCAAGTTGCTTGCCCAAAAACATATGCGTAGGGCATGCAACTTTTTTAAGAAGTAATGCAATGAAATTAGAAGCAGAGAGAGCAAGGAACTTATCAAAAATTCAAAAAAATTTATCAAAATTTCATAGTATCATTATTAAAAATTAAGTTAGTGTATGAGTTACTGCAGACAAAGTTGATTTGTCCTTGAAAGAAACTCTGGGATAGGGAATGTATTCTAACATAGATTGTACCTATAAAACAAAGTCTAAAAGTTCAACAAAATATTGGAATATGTATGATATATAATTTAATTTACTAATACAAAGCATGATAAAAAGTAGAATGTAATCAGTTATATATCCAGACTGACAAGTAACAAATTTGGGAGCACGAAGGAATGAAGTTATACCATACAGATTGCTGGAAAGGGTAATAAAAAACAGCCTAATGCGTTCAGAATGATCTAGACAGTCGAATTCAGTTTTGGAGTATAGATATTCGGCCATTTCTTTGTGTCCAACTTCAGCTGCCATGCCAAAAGGTATTAATTCCCTAGTACCACGTTTCATTGTTAGTTTATTATTCTTTTCTATCATTAATTTTGCAATTTCGACCATTCCAGATACAGCAGCAATACTAAGGCCTGTGTCATTATTTAGATTTTCTATAGCTAGATCTTCCACAGTCCCATATTCCACCAGTTCTTTTATAAAATATATGCATTTTGAATGAACTGCTATGTGAATCAGTCTGTCCCATGATTTTGTCAATCTAGCATGAAGCATGCTCCGATCTTTATCGATGAAGCTCTTTGCAGTTTTCCAGTCACCCTTAAGTGCAGCTAGACACAAGGCGCGGTTGTCATTTCTCTTCTTTTTTCCTGCAGAGTTTTAAAAATCAGAGGCTTGCAATTATATAGCGTTCTCCAATTGTCAAACCACAAAGAGTGATGTCACCAATCAACAAAAAATAAATTAAACATTCATTAATTAGTCCACCAATCACATCTATTGCCACATTAATTTGTACATATATTGTAGTAAATTTTTTTATAGCTTCAGCATTTTCCAACCACAAAACACATCACTCTTTGCAATGATTTTTTTTTTTTTTTTGGGGGTTACCTTTTATTTTCTGCAAATCACATCTCCTTATATATGTTATAGATATGTAAAGTGATATAACTTAACTATATACATGATCCAATACCAATTAGTGTTCACACTTCAAAAACAAGTTCCATCAACGTTTCCTAGCTGGAGAAATAATGCATCTGATTAGCATTGAGGGCTAATATTGGACTCTGACCAGGCAAAAACCCAAAAGCTATCTAGCAAGCACTATTTGGGCAATTACTCTGGTACAATGTACTTATGTACAGACCTTTCTGCAAATATTAGTCCACAAATAGCGATACTTACCGTCACAAAGAATTAGATATGGCAATTCTCTATTGGGTGTTGCACATTCAATTTGTGATCCACTAGGTGTTTGAGTACTTAATCCCGCAGCATCCAGACAAATATCTTCTTCCATTGGCATGGCTCCAATACTGGGTCCTGGAATTGAAGTGCTAAGATTTATTCTATGAGAGAAAGGCAGTGCAGAGAGTTGATTGCTGGAGTTAGAATTACATATAGGCTGCAGCTGATGAAAGCTTGACCCCTCAAAGGAATATGATTTCTGTCTTGTTAGATTGATCTGAGGTCCAAGAGCAGGTTTGCAACTTGAGGGAGAAGAAGATTGAAAACAAGTTGGGGGCGATGAATTCACTCTCTCCTCTGTAGTCACCTCTATCTCTTCTCTTCTTTTAGGAGGCATCTTTGTTTAACTGTTATAAAAATCAAATCATATGAGACATAAATGAAGGACATGTGCACCTGTGTGTGTGTGTGAGTATGCACGCATATGCATATGAGCATGCAATTGATTTGGATCTAACTGTTTTAATATGACTCGGAATTATGGTAAACAAGCTCAAGAAAATGAGTCCAAAGGTATAGGCACAAAAGAAGACTATCGTTTCTTAATCTTGGTAATTAAGCTACATCTTTGATTGAGCAAAATTACATAAAAAGTAAATTATTCGTTGACCTGTGACTATACTTGGGCTACATTACAATCAACTAATACTTTTCCGAGCTAACTCTCATTTTTTACAATAAGACAATCTCAGGACTTGGGCTTAAATTCTCTTAATGAATTGGAGGTAATATATTCTGGTTTTCCAGTTTCTTTATAAAGTCGTTCCTTATCTTAGTCCAATTTCATAAGCCATAATTCACTAAGGGTTTTGGCTCTAAAGTTTTCAACTAGTAGTACAGGGAAATGGCAGCACAACTTGAACGGTTGAAACTAGTTACATTAAGAACACAATAACAGAAGAATCATTATAGCCTCGTTCTATCTAGTTGAATGAGAATGCAAGCATCATATATGGCCTGAACAAACTGTGTCATAATCAAAATTTTACTCCTAAAATTTTGGGATTAGATATAGATCTTCACAAACAGGTGCTGCCACATGAAACAACAAATATGGGCTCCTGCTTTGCTTTTAGCATTTTAGCTTATTTGCTTAATGTACAAAACTAGAAAATAGAAGAAAAGTTTTCGTTTCCAATTTTTAAAGAAAAATGACAACAGCCAAAAAATGAAATTGAAAAATCGAAAAATAGCTGCAAACAAATCATAAAATAAAAAGAAAAATGCTATTCAAAAAACAGAGAAGCGCTGATCATATTCTTCCACTTTTAGATCACAATGACTATGACAAAATTACTAACAAGAAGTTATAACTTACCAGTGAGAAAAGCGTTGTAAATTGGACTCTCCTACTTTCTGTGTCTTACACCCAGGCAGAAGCAGCAGGATTTTAATGGCTCTGCGTTTTAATGTCTGCGTTTTGGCTTTTTCTTTTTCTTTTTTTAAGCGCGTTTCTGTATTTTTAGTGGGTTTCATGCATTGTTCACGGACCTACAAATCTCTTTTTCACCAAAACTTTTATTAAAAATAGATCCCATGACACTATTTACATATTTAAAAATTATTTTATTACAGTATTTTTAATTTTCAGCAAAATAAGCGTTATCTAAACATACCAAGTTAAGTGAATTTCACAAGTATGTGGTTGCAAATTGCATAGCTAAAGCAACTGAGGATGACTATATATATATATATATCCACTTACGTGCTCATGTGCATGTTCAGAAGCACTTTTTATTTTTTCCGACCTATAAAGTAGTCACATATGATTTATATATACAAAATAAATACATAAATGATTGCGAGAAGTTGTAAGTATAACACGTCCATGATAACACCAAAAAAATTAGGTGGGTAAGAAATGTGAGTTAGTAGGATTTTAAAAAAGAATAGGTTTCACATACTTATTGTAGTAAGCAAATAGGATAATATTTTAGGTGCAATAAATCAAATTTGGTTTCTTTCAGGTTTCTAGTTTCTAACTTTATCATGACTGTCTTTTCTAACCTTCCTTTTTTTTTTTCTTTTTTTCTTTTTTTTTGGTGGTTAAAGGGGATTGCATTAAAACAACTAGCTATCCATAATAGTTACAACATTGGCAGAATGCCTTAGAGAATACAGACCATTAATATCAAACATAGCTAAAGAGTTAAATTTAGGGGAAGGGGGTAGTGAAAATAACAAAATTAGCTTGCTACATGCACCCCATCCTTGCGAGACCATCAGCAACTTTATTCACTTCCCGATAGACATGTTGCATCTTGACTTGTTGAAACTTGCGGAGAAGGTACCTGCAATCATTCAACAATGGAGAATACGCGTAGTTAGAGTTCGCATTTGAGAGTACAAGATCAATAACAATCTTTGCATCCATTTCTACTTCTAGGTTGGTTAACCCCAACTGTTCAGCCATGGTCAAACCATCTCTAAGCGCCCAAATTTCAGCTATGACACTGGATGTGATACCAATTTTCCTCGCAAAACCTTGGACCCAACACCCTTTGTGATCCCGAATGACCCCTCCTCCACTAGCTTTCCCTGGGTTCCCCATAGAAGCTCCATCAGTGTTGAGCTTATGCCAGCCCACATTTGGTTTGTTCCATTTTAATAGGATGCAGCCCTGTTGCCGAGGTTGGACAGATTTACCAACACAGAAGAAGTATTCAACTGCCAGGTTTATACAAGCCTTATGGAGAGATAGGTTCAAAGTGGTATTCTCAAAGACTACTCTGTTCCTATGTTTCCATAACCCCCAAACAGCAAAAGGAAATAAACTCCTCCAAGGGATTTCGTGGGATTGGATTTGGACATTGCATAAGCTATTCCTCTTCAACCAGGCTAAACAGTCTAAGGTGAAGGAGGAAATCAAAGGGGTCGGCACCCCAATCTTCCTCCAAAAATCAGCGGCAAAGGGGCACTCTTTTAATAAATGGCTTATTGATTCAGTTCCATTCCTGCACAAAGGGTAGGTGGTATCACATTGCATGCCTCTTTCAGCAATGACCCCTCTCACGGGCACACTATTATGATGACACAACCATAAGAAGTGAGCAATTTTGGGCATTGTATCCACCTCCCAAACCCACTTGCCCAGGAAAGTACGTTCTTGATCTCCCTTAAGTCTCGCCAAATCATAAGCAATGCCGTAGAAAATTCTCCATTTTTAGAAGCTTTCCAACTTAAGGTATCCTCTTTGCTACCATAAAGTTGGATAGGCGTAGCTGAAATTAATTCCTTCACATTTACCGGAAGCTGAAAAGACAGCTCATTCCATTTCCATTCTCCATCTCTAAACACATCTTTGACTGCTATCTTGTCTTCCCACTGCTGTAATGGGCCTTCTATGAGCTCCCTTAGGCTGCTTCCTTTAACCCAGTTGCCAGTCCAGAATTTCAACTTGGAGTTATTTCCTACACTCCATGCAATTCCTTTCGAGAATACATGGAAGCCTTGTTTGACCGCTTTCCATATTGAAGAACAAGGGAGCTTGTCTGGATCACTGCAGTTCCTCCTTGACTGAGAACAATATTTGTTTAACAACACTTTTGCCCTTATAGTATCTTTTTCATGATAGAGCTGCCAATTAAACTTAGCCAAAAGAGCAAGATTTTTAGCTCTCGTAGCTTGAATGCCTAATCCTCCCTCTTCCTTAGATTTGATAATTTTGTTCCAACCAACCAAGTGCATCTTGCTCTTACCTTGGGATGATCCCCAAAGGAAGTCCCTACTAACTTTGTCCAATTTATCACACAGATGCATTGGAAGAGCTGCCCCTTGCATTACATAGTTTGGAATAGCTGACATCACAGATTTCACAAGAACTGTCCTACCTGCAAAGGAAAGTAACTTAGCCTTCCAGCCGGATAGCTTATTGATAACCCTTTCCGCTACAAAGTTAAATTGATTCCTAGCAGCCCCTTTATGTCTAATGGGGAAACCCAAATATTTGCCTAGATCATTGGTAGCTTGGATTTGCAAATTGCTGCAAATTTTTTCCTTCAGGCCAGCCTTCACATTTTTGGAGAAGTAGATGTGGGATTTATCAGAGCTCACTTTTTGACCCGATTTAGCACAGAATTTGTCAAGCACATCTTTGATGACCTCCCTGCCTTCTTCACTTGCCTTTGCAAAGAGAATAAGATCATCAGCAAAAAAGAGATGTGATATCTCAAGATTTCCCCTTGAAGATTTTATAGGAACCCAGTTACCATCCATACATTCTTCCTCGATTAGGCTTCCCAAAAACTCCATACATAGAATGAAGATATAAGGGGATATAGGATCCCCTTGGTGGATGCCTCTTGAGGGTTTGAAACTTTCCAGGGATTCACCATTAACAAGAATGGATATACTTGTAGTGGAAATACAGCTCATAATAAGCTTAACCAGGTGGTGTGGAAATTGAAATGCACAAAGAACTTTATGGATGAAATTCCACTCGAGCCTATCATAGGCTTTTTCGAGATCCACCTTAATTGCCATGTAACCCATTTTTCCTTTCTTGTTATCCATGGAATAAGTGAGCTCCTAAGCTATAACAATGTTGTCCATACCCCTCCGACCCGAAACAAAAGCAGCTTGTAATGGTGAGACAAGTTTATTGTGGAAAGGCCGTAACCGAGTAGTTATGATTTTAGTGATTACTTTATAGGCTGAATTACATAGACTGATCGGTCTAAAGTTCCCCAGTGTTTCCGGATTTTGGCATTCAGGTAATCTGGAATAGTCCCTAATTGAAAAGCAAGGACAACCTCGTTGCAAACAGCTTCTTGAACTTCATACCAAAATTGTTGGAAAAAACTAGCATGAAGTCTGCCAGCTCCAAGCGCTTTAAATGCTTTAAGAGCCCACATTCCTACTTTAACTTCAGCCACGGTCACCTCTTCACTCAACTTATTCTTTTCCTACCCAGAAAGAACACCGCAAGAGAAGTGCTCCACATCCGAAGTTCGAGTAGAATTGGACAGCTCAGTGGTGAAGAGTTTCATGAATCCGGAATGACTATGATCTTTCACCCCCTCTTCATCAATAATCCATTCACCCACATTATTCTTGATAGCCCTAATTCGATTTTTATGCCTTCTCACCACAGTAGAGGTATGAAAAAAGGAGGTATTGCGGTCTCTAAAGGCTGTCCAATTTAGCCTGGATTTTATAGCCCAAAATTCTTCCTCCTGAAGCATAATAAGGTTGTACTCTTCGGTGAATTGTTTCTCAAGATGGACTAGAAAATCATTGGGATTACTTACAAGGGCTTTCTGGGTACCATTGAGCCTAGCAAGCACTTTTTTCTTTCTGGTGAACAAATTCCCAAGAACCTCAACTTTCCACCTTTTAACTTCCCTGGTGAAGTTAGTAATTGCAGAAGACAATGGTTGAAGATGGTCCCAGTTGTCTTTAACAAATCTGGGAAACTCCGGGTGAAGAAGCCATATAGACTGGAATCTAAAAGGCTTATTTCTAGCCGTAGGAGGAGATTTACTGAGCTCAAGAAGGATAGGGCAGTGATCAGAATAAACTCTGGTTAAATGGGTAACCGAGGCTTCAGGGTATAATAATCTCCAAGTAGGATTTGCAAAACACCTATCTATCCTTTCTAGAATTAAATCTGAAATTTGTTTGCGATTGGACCATGTGTACTTTGGGCCAGAGAAGCCCAAATATAAAAAATTGCAATAGTCAAGGCAATCTTTAAATTCTAAGGCCTTGTTAAGGTTTATACTTGTACCTCCATATTTGTCCTCCCCACTGAGGACTTCATTAAAATCTCCGAGGAGCAACCAGGGCAGCTGATGTAATTAGGCGACCTTAGTCAGATTGGACCATAAAATTCTCCTTTCATTTAACCTTGGGCTAGCATAAATAGGGGAAATAAACCAGGAAAGATTTGAGCAGCGTACCTTGACTGTGGCGTGGATTTCCTATTTAGTGGATGATAAGACGAACACTTCCACCTCCTCTGTCTTCCAAAGTAGCCATAATCCCCCCGCATAACCAACCGTGTCGGTGGCAAAGAAACCATCAAAGGGAAGGTTCTCAATAATTCTAGCTACTCTGTCACCTCCTACCCTTGTTTCAGTTATTACCATAATAGTTGGGTGATGGTTTACCATTATTTTAAAGACTCTCCTTATAAGTCTACATTCAATGCCCCCCTACAATTCCATAGTAATATATTCATGTTGGCAAACTTTCCAACAGGAACTTCCACCGAGTTAGCCATCCAATTCAGTTTCCACACTGTCAAGTCTTTAGGATCCCCGGAATATCCTCCTAGCATGTTACTAGAAGATCGCACCTCTAGACTGGAGTGAGGATTTGGAACAGTTTCAAAATTGGGAAGTTCCCCATATGCGAGGCGATTACTCCCCTGAAATCTATGACTTTCCTCTCCTACATAATCCATCCAAATTCGTCCAAGTGAGGTGCTACTAATGGCCTTCTCTACTTGTTCAAACTTATTGCTACTTCCTCTGTTATCAGTGGTGCGTCGGTAATGAATTGCCACCATGGATTGGGGGTTGTCCCCCGTGCTGGGTGGTCCAGTGCTAGATTCCCCGTTATGATGCTGGTCGGGGTGATTGGAAAGAGATGTTTCCATGCTACACAGAGCTCCTCCTCGGCTTTGCCCATCATTGTGGTGGGCGAAGCTTTGATTTGGGCTATCATTTCGTCTGAGACAGGTACTAACTGATTCTTGAACCACATTGCCCAGACTGCTCGGGGGTGAGGATGATGATCTTGGGTTGTTGGCTTCATTCTCGGGGGTAGAATATTTTTTCGCTACTCTTTGATAAGGCATGGGTTTGCTACCTGAACTTGGATTTAATCTTTTGAGAACTTTGGGTGCCTTAGTTCCAGAAGCTTTTTTCTCCTTGCCTTTCCTGTGGTGCTGTTTAGTCATATCAATCCCCTCCATTCCACTGCTCGAGAAGGCTAATTCAGTATTCAAACCGGCTTTAGTGTTACCTACTGACTTTGGTAACGTGTTGCTATCACCTTCCACAATCTTATCGGTATGGCCCACACATAACTCATCCTCCACTTGGTGTTCCCTAGATGAGTTTTGGTCTTTTCCCTGGTTTTTGGGACCCACCTCTGTACCAAAGTGCACCGTTGAAGCCTTTTCGAACTTTTCCTCCTGTTGAGCTTTTTGGTTTGGACCAATATTACGTCCATTTCTAACTAGATTCTTCCTTCTAGTAACTAGCATCCATGCACCATAGTTAGCCTTTGTTTTCTCTTCTACCTGATTCTTCTTTGGCATGGAAGTACAAGCTTCTTCACCTACGGTAGTTGTCTCAGGGGTTTTAACTTGATAGTAGCAGTTTTCTTGTCTATGCCCAAGCCGACCACAGCAATAGCAAAGAGACCCGATGCCTTCGTAGGTAACCCTTTGCTTTAACCTTCCAATCTTCACCATGTTAATCAATGGTTTATCCAGGTCCATTTGAATACATAATCTTGCAAAGCTTCCTCTTGTGCCAGACGCAGTATAATAATCAATCCTTAGCACTGGACCAATTGCATTTCCAATTTCTTTTAACACTATTTTATCATAGAACTCTATTGGCAGTTCAGGTAGCCTAACCCACACTGCCACCGAAGAGAACTTCGCTTCCGAGGCTTTGAAGTAAGGTTCCTATGGCTTGATAGCAAAAAAATGGCCACCAATGAACCATGGTCCCCCGTGAAGCACCTTGTCATAGTCTTCTTCCGCACTGAACTTAATCAGGAAGAAATCTTTCCCTAGATCAACACAGGTCATCCTTGTCATAGGATTCCATAGGGCATTGATTTTGAAAGTGAGGTAGTTATACCCCACAGTTCTTCCATACACTTTCACGATCAATGCCTTGGACCACGGTGCCCTGATACGGTTCTTCGTTTCTTTGGATAATGTTACTTCCACCATACCCTCTGAGAGGTCTTCAATTTTTGTGTCTGATGTTTCATCCTCAGCAGCTATGTCAAACCGAAAGGCCTACTCATAAGGTCCTAGGATGTCCCCAATCAAGCTATCCCTGTAGCTAACCATTCCTCGAGGTTGGGAGAAAGGCTTATCTTCGCTACTGTCTTTGAACTTTTTACTCCTTCTGCTGATTTCATCTTCTTCTTCCTTTGAACACTGTGTTTCACTTGATAGCTCCACTTCCATGGCTTTCTTTTTTCCAATCACCTCTATTCCCCTGTCTTTTCTAACTTTAATCATTGACTGAATTTCTCCAAAAGCAATATAAATGTTATATTCCAAGGGCAAAAGTAAGTCATTGATTAAAGTTTTAAGATTTTGGGTGTAATGTCAAATGTGAAACACAAACTTTAGCTTCTTTGGGGTTTCTAGTTTCTATACGGCTCACATTTTGAAGCTGAAGTTTGTAAGCCGACGGAAGTTGAATGAAATAAATAAGGGAAATATTGACAAACGTTCTAAGGGCGATGATTTAAAAATTATTTTTATAAATAATTTATGAGAAAATAATAAAGCAATAAATTTTTCTGACAGTTTTTTATATTTTACATAAAAGTAGTATTTAAAATTTTCTTAATATGATTTATTAATAATTGATTTAATAGTCAAGATAGACCAAAAATTTCAAGCTATGGGGCCAAAGTATATGCGGAAAAAAAGTGGGCAAATCCAAATTTTATAAGTTAGCATTGTGGGCAAGTCCAAATTTTATTTTGTTAAATTTGTGTGACATTTTGATTATAGAGGAAATTGCAGTAAACCCATGGTTTTAAAAACCGATGCAATTAAAAAACCAAAAAAGGGACTTGTTATTGGTTTTATGGTCTAACTAGGGTTGAACTAGTGATCGAATCGATGATGTCATATAGAATTTAATTTAATCAATAATTTTTAAATTATATAATTAATAATAAGTGCTTTTTATATACTAATAAACTAATAGTAATAAATATGTATGCTTAAAAATAGATAACATCTTTTTAAAAAATTAATGTAAGCTTTTAGCATTTTACATTTTATATTTATAAAATAAAAAATACCAAAATGTAACAAAAGAGGATCTTATATCTAGAAAAGTAAAATAACGAATCCAAATATATAGTAAGTTTATAACTATTTAGTATGAAACTAACAATAGGTAATAATAAATTTGTACTAAAATGAATTATTATTTAATATTTTTAAATTATATATTAAATATTACTATACATTTCTTATATATAATATAATATTATTATTATATATTTTTTTAATGATCAGTATGTCATGTAACCATGTAAGTCTTTCTCAAAAAAGAAAGAAATATATGTCTTGTGACTACAACGTAGAGCATGAGGCAGCAGTTGGGGAAGTGGGTAGTTCTTTTCAGGAAGTTAACATGGAAGATGTTGGCCCATTCAAGCCGGTCCAAGAGAGGGAGGATGTTTCAAAAGGTGGTAGGGCTGTGACTAGTAGTTCAAACAGTGGATGTACTAATTATTTGGCTAAAAGTATTCAAGGGCTATGTGTGGTGAGTCAGGACACTAGGGAACTTTCCCAGGGACATATGACCCCACCCACTTTTAGTGGGTTGGTGGATTTTAATACTAGCCATGCAAAAGGGGCTCATGTAAAGGCTCCTCTAGGCGATTCCACAAACCAGTTAAGTCCACTTTCTCAACCTACTTCTCTCAAAACTTTTAAGAAGCTTGCCCGTAATAGTGTGCCTCGTAATGAGGGGATGTCAATTGAAAGTGTTCTGGTTAAACGCTCTGTATTGAATTCGGCAGAAGTTCAGGGGGTTAAAAGACAACGAGTCCTAGATGCAGGAAAGCAATCCAAGGAAAATATTCAGGTGGAGACTGGTTCCCAGTCCCACCGAGCCCAATGAGTTGCCTAAGTTGGAACTGTCATGGGCTTGGGAACCCACAGACAGAAGATGAGCTGGTTGCTTTGGTTGGCAACAAAGATCCTAAAATGATTTTCTTGATGGAGACAAAATGTGAGAAGTCTACTATTGAGAGAATTGGCAGAAAAACTCAGTTTTCAAATAACTTTGTAGTTCCACGGGTTAACAATGGAGGAGGTTTAGCTCTACTGTGGAAAACAGATTTTCAGGTGGATGTTCAGTCTCATTCTAAGCGTCACATTGATGTTATTATTGACCATGGAGTTAATGACGCCTGGTGATTCACGGGTTTCTATGGTGACCCTGATACCGCTAGCCGGGAAAACTCTTGGTCTTTACTTCGAGATCTTAGCAATCGTTTCTCTCTTCCTTGGATTTGTTTAGGTGATTTTAATGAGATTTTGTTGGCTGAAGAAAAGCAAGGTTGGCTTGATAGACCGAAAAGACAAATGCAATCTTTCAGAGATGCTTTAGATTTTTGCCGGTTAAAGGATTTGGGGTTCAGTGGGTTTCCCTTCCCTTGGTGCAATAGGAGGCCGGGAGATCATAATGTGTGGGTGCGGCTGGATAGGGGTGTAGCTACTATGAATTGGATACTGCGTTTTCCATCTACCCGTGTCCATAATCTTGATGCTTTCCACTCTAATCACAAACCTTTACTGCTATGCACGGACTCAGAATTCAAACGTTTCTATCGCAAAGGTCGTCCATTTAGATTTGAAGCGATGTGGATAAAAGAGGAGTCATGTGAAAGTGTGGTTCGGGATTCTTGGGGTGTTAGCAATGAGGCTGTTTTGGTCACGAGTTTTAACCAAAAATCTTTGTGTGCCAAGAAAAATTGAAGGAGGGGAATCGGTCCACCTTTGGTCATGTCCGAAACACCCTAACAAAAAAACTGAAGGAGTTGCAACTTGTGGAGGAATCGGGTGGGTACACTACAATCCCAAACCAAGTGTATCAATTGAGAAGTGACATTGACAAGTTGAAAAGGAGGGAGGAATGCATGTGGAAACAATGGGCAAGAATAGCGTGGCTGAAGGAGGGTGATCTAAACACTCGGTATTTCCATTGCCGAGCTAGTCAAAGGAATAAGAGGAATTATATTACGGGTTTAGAAAATGAGACTGGTTTGTGGATGGAAGATGAGGCTGAGATGGGTCGGATTGTTGAAAAATACTTCCAGGATATGTTTACTACTTTGCAACCAGATAGTTTTGATACAATCCTGGATGGGATAGAACCGGCAGTGACAGTAGAGATGTGTGCAGCCCTTGATCGCGACTTTCAAGTTGAGGAAGTGGACCAAGCTCTTAAACAAATGGCACCTCTTACCGCCCCAGGGCCTGATGGTATGTCTCCTATTTTTTATAAGACTTATTGGCACATAGTTGGTAAAGATGTAACTACTATGGTCTTAAATGCTTTGAATTCTGGTGTGGTTCATGAATCTTTAAATCCTACTTTCATATCCCTTATCCCAAAAATAAAGAACCCAAAAAAAGTCTCTGATTTTCGACCCATCAGTCTTTGCAATGTGATTTACAAGTTGATTTCTAAGGTGCTGGTTAATCGGTTGAAAAAGATCTTGTCAAATGTGGTCTTTGAATCCCAAAGTGCTTTCCTCTCTGGTAGATTAATTTTAGACAATGTATTGGTTGCTTTCGAAACTCTGCACTATCTTAAAAGAAAAACCTAAGGGAAACTGGGCTTTATGGCTCTAAAACTTGATATAAGTAAGGCCTATGACCGGGTAGAATGGGTCTTTCTGGAGAAAATAATGAAGAAATTGGGTTTTACTGATAAATTGGTAACTCTCATTATGTCTTGTTTGACTTCAGTTTCTTATGCTGTCTTGCTCAATGGTCAACTGGTGGGTAACATTAAGCCAACTAGAGGGCTCAGATAGGCCGATCCTCTATCGCCCTATTTATTTTTGCTATGTGCTATGGGATTACAGGGGCTGTTAAAAAAGGCAGAAGCAAATGGGGAGATCAGAGGTGTTTCTATTTGCAGGAATGGCCCCCGGGTTTCCCATTTATTTTTTGCTGATGACAGTGTCCTGTTTTGCCAAGCAAAGGAGGAGGAGTGCCAAAATATCCTTGCTTTACTCTCGGTCTATGAAAGAGGTTCAGGGCAAAAAATAAACAGGGACAAGACCAACATTTTCTTTAGCACTAATACTCAGCCTGATATGCAAACCCGGATTCAAAATATTCTAGGTGTGCCTGCTATTCGCCAATATGAAAAATATTTGGGACTTCCTGCATTGGTGGGTAGAGCGAAGAAACAAAGCTTTGCCTACATTAAAGAAAAGGTGTGGAGAAAGTTACAAGGGTGGAAGGAGAAGCTCCTCTCTCAAGCTGGTAGGGAAATTTTGATTAAATCTGTCATTTAGGTCATCCCTACATATACGATGAGTTGTTTCAAACTCCCTAGGGGATTGATTAAGGAACTGGAAACACTCATTAGGAAATTTTGGTGGGGATATGATGGTAACAATAAAAAGGTGCACTGGGTGAAATGGGAAAAGCTCTGTGAGGATAAGGGGAATGGAGGATTGGGTTTTAAGGACATTGAGAAATTCAATGATTCTTTGCTGGCAAAACAAGTTTGGCGTATGATAAATAACCCGGACTCCTTGTGCCATAGAGTCTTTAAAGCCATATTTTTTCCTGATTGTTCGATTCTTGAAGCTAGGGAGTCTACCACTGGATCCTATGCATGGAAGAGTATTTTAAATGCTTGGGATGTTATTCGAAAAGGGATGGTTTGGAGGATAGGGAATGGGAGCTCTATTAGAATCAAAGAAGACAAATGGTTTCCAGTCAAAACACACAGGTCCATTGTCTCTCCTATGTCCACTATCGAACTGAGCATTAGAGTGAATTCACTTATCAAAGCCGAGACAGGGGAGTGGGATACATCTGAAATCTAGCGCTTGTTCTTGCCTCATGAAGCAACCATTATTTGTGGTATTCCATTGAGCACTAGACTTCCATCGAATTGGATCATTTGGGGCCTTATTCCCTCTGGTACTTTCACAACTAAGAGTGCTTATAAACTTTTAGTTTCCCATGCTTCAACTAACCTTGCAGGTTCCTCTTCATCGATGCAACAAAGAAAATTCTAGAGAGATCTCTAGCTGCTTAGAGTTCCTAATAAAATCAAGCACTTTGCATGGCGAGCGTGCAACAGCTCCCTCCTAACCATAGTGAACCTTCAACACAGGCATATCTTTGTTTTGAATACATGTGAAGCTTGCAAAACAGAGCATGAAGATGAACTCCATGCGCTTTGGTCCTATTCGAAGCTTGCGGAGGTGTGGAGCTCTCTCAACTGGTCCCAGCAAGCTGCCGATGTACAGGTCTCCAGCTTCAAGGATTTATTGGAGCACTTTATGCAAACCGACGAAGATTACAGGAAGGAGATTTTTATCAATGTGGCATGGCTTCTGTGGAATCGTCACAATGCTTCAAGAGTGGGAAAGTCTACCTAGCCATTGCACAAGATCACCCAACTGGCAGGAAGTTTTCTCCAGGAGTTCCTTAATGCTCAAGAACCCACCAAAGCAAATCCTGAGCCTCCTCTGATCCAGCAATTTCAGCAATGGCGCCCACCTGACGCTAACTTTTTCAAGGCCAATTTCGATGCGGTGGTGTTTAAGTCGGAAAACTTGGCTGGTTTATAAGTGGTTATTAGGGACTGGTGTGGGGAGGCTATTGGTGCATTAACCACATTAGTCCCTCTAGCTCAGACAGTGGTTCAATTGGAAGCACTGGCGTGTCGTAGAGCAATTCAATTTGCAAAAGAGATAGGCCTTTCTCAGGTCATTTTTGAAGGTGACTCATCCACAGTCATTCAAGCAGTACAGGAGGGGTGTTCAGATGTCTTACTGTTCGGGCATGTCATTGAGGATATTCGTGTGCTTGCTTTGGATTTTCAATTTTCTAGTTTTTCTCATGTTTCACGAGTTTGTAATGTTGTAGCTGATGCTTTAGCCAAAAAAGCAAAAACTTGTAGAGGCACCCAGGTTTGGTTAGAGGAACTACCTGAGGACATAGCCTCTCTAGCTGGTTTTGATGTTCATTGAACTCTCTTTGCTTTCTTTTTGAATAAATTTCCAGGCACTGCTAGTCTGGTTTCTCAAAAAAAAAAAAGACTCTCTACTCTCAAGATATTTGTTTGCTGAAGAACTAGAGTCAAACCTTCTACCTAGTGATGAAGATGAAGTTCCATTTGCAAGACATGGGCTATGGTAGAACCTGATCTTGAGGATTTAGTGGTCCAAAGAGACTTCTGGAGCTCCTGCACAATTGTGTTCCTACTAGACTATAGAAAGTTCTCTGTTTCACGCTTACAACATTTGATCAACTCTGCATGGAGAATCAGGGGAGCAATTTCAATTGTAGGTAGAGAATTGTACTTTTACATCTTCTATTTTGAGTTCCTAGAAGATTTAATGCATATCTACACAGAAGGACCATGGGTAGTTGATGGAGCTCTTTTGGTTTTGGAATGATGGAGACCAAACTTAGTGATTAGGAACCTGCAACTCAAATTCATCTTGATCTGGGTCTAACTACATGGTTTTCCTTTGAAGTATCAGTACTCGGAACTAATTGAGAAGATGGGTCAATTGATGGGATTAGTGGAAAGGGGATTGGGAAGATAAAATCCCAAGAAACATTCGTTTTGTGCAAGTGAAGGTGAGAATTGATCCCTGGCTACCAGTGATTGCTAGGTTCATGCTTAGTCTTGATGATGGTTTTAGGGTCTGGATTCAATGCTATTATGAAAGAGTACATAAACTATGTACTAGATGTGGTCTCATTGGTCATACACGTGGTCAATGCACTCGTAACACGGAGGATGTGGAATTGATGCTATTCAAGCAAAGACAACGAATTCAAGAGCTTCACTATGTACAATATAGATTCGATGCTCTACAACCCCAGTTCACAAATAAGCTTCGCGCCTATCACAACTGAATGAGGAGATGGACCACTCAGGTTCGTTTTGGACAAGTGGGCCAAACACAAGACTAGGTACTCTCTCACCCCCCCTAACTTAGAGCATTCTGATCCTAGTACCCCTAGCACACCACATTCACAACATGCAAACTCATACAATGCCTCCAACCCCAGCACATTCATCGGACTCAAAAGATACTAGAACTAATCCAAATGGAAAAACCAACATCTTAAATGCTAGTCTTTTACTAGCACAACAGAATTCATTAGGTAACGGAAGTCATAATACTTCTTTTTCAACTAGACCACCATGGCAATCCCCACAAGAATCAAACCTTCAATGCACTTGGATTGAAGGCAATGGGCCTTTTATTACTAATGGCCAAAGTACTTGGCCACATTTTGAAGAGTTAGATTCCAAATGTGACATCACAACAATTATGTTCAACCTAGATAGTTTGAATGAAAGCATACCTGAAGCCATGTAGTGCAATGGATGGGATAAGGGTTGCATACCTGAATCCCCTGATACATTCATAGAGTTGTTAGTACAAAGAGTAAATAGAGGGAGATTCAGATTTGAATTGGGGGACTCCAATAATGGGCCCAGAAATCTAAATCCCCAAATAGAGCATAATGGGCCTGTTCAATCAAACTAATTAGATAGCCCAATAGGTAAAACCCAATTGAATAGTGAAGGGCCTAATGAAAGAGATCTTAGCCCTTTTGAACTCCTTACTCTTGGCCGAGGACCTTCCTTACCCAATATAAACCTGCCTCCTATTCTAACATCGAAATTTGGTGTAATGAAAGTGGGGACACATCAACTGGGGGCATATCAAGACTAAGCTCAAAGAAGAGAATCAGAAAAGAGATAGGGAAGTTTGGGAGAAACATTGAACAGAGGCTATTATGTGGATTATTTGATCGGGAAACCAACCAAATCCAAGATGTTTCTAATTAGGGGGCATCCAATAATGCTGAGAGGACTGTAGGGCTTAGGGAAGTTGGCCTTCAATAGCTTCCCAACAACCATTAGGGTCTTGAGCTGGAATTGTAGAGGGTTGGGCAACCCCTTTACAGTTCTACAATGCCAAAAAAAGGCCTAGGAGTATAAGCCTGACATCATGTTCTTAATGGAAACTAAGTTAGCTAAAAACAAAAGAACTGTAATTTTGGGAAAATGTGGTTTTTGGAATGGATGAGAGGTCCCTCGAGAAGGCTTGAGTGGTGGTCTGCTGCTAGGATGGATGAGGAATCAGAGTTTCAGCATTCAATACAGCTCAAAAAACCTGCTCAATGCTGATCTCCTTGACAATAAAGGTATCAAGAAGCTTTCCAAACAAATCAAGCTCAGCATCACATAGCTACACAAAATCCTCAACAGATGCTCACCAACCAAGGATGGCAAATCATGATTAAGGTAGAAACTTACAGAAACAGAAAAACTAGGAGTGATTATGCTTTTGAGGTGAAAACAATGGAAGGAGCTGTAATCTTAAGAGGTGGAGAAAGCAATGGAGGGAAATCTCATCATCTGTCAAACCAAGAGGCTATGGGAGATGCTATCATCAAGACCAAGGAATTGGGCTACACCAAGATGCTAATTCTTTGCAACAGTAAGAGACTTGTGCAGATTTGTAGCCAAAGGAGTAAACCAACATGGCTTGAACAGACTCTCATCTTGGACTTGAATCAACTTTAGCAGCAAGGACTTATAAACCATCTTTTTGTACCAAAAGAAGTAATCTCAGATATTTTACCACTTGCTTATATTACTACTTGCTTCTTGGTCCACCACTGTAGGTTAAATCCAACTTTATCTTAGTCCTAGTGGCCCTTTGTCTGTACTAACTCTTTTATCAATGAATGTTTATTTGGTATCAAATATATATGTATATATATATATATATATATATATATATTTGTTGTATCATGATCATCTAGATGCTAAAGGTTTGCAAGACAAGCTTTTCCCTTATTATCGTGACGTAGCAATTGTGCTTGGTAAAGATTGGGCTAATGGGAAAAGAGCTTAACGTGCTATGGATGCGACTGAGGAGATAGATGGTAGACAAAAAGCCAAGTTCCTATAGGCTATGAATAAAGCTGAGAAGAAAAAGGTATAGAAGAGACCAATGGAAATGGTTCTGGTTCCCAGACACAAATATCCATTCGAAGTGTTAGTTCAAAGAAGCTAAATAAGAGGAAGATCCAATGATGAAATAGTTGAGACCTTAATGGAGACAATGAAGGACTTTGGAAAGAAGTATGAAGAAACTATGACACATCATATACTTATTAACCCACTTCTTTTTGCTTCACCACTCATAATTGACCAATTCAGCAATTGTGAAGTTTATTATGAAAAAAACTATATCGGTATCAATGTATCATTATTGGAGGTTTATACTTTAAAAATAAAAGTGATGTCAACATGATTATGAGTATAAGGTATAAAGCAATTTTCATTTGACCAAAGAATTATAAAATATGCGGATTATGATTTGTTGAGGGTGAAAAGTATTGCAAACTTTGTAGATAGAAGCAAACGGTTGGATCTTTACAATAATTTAAATAATTGTGAGAGTTTGAATCACGTAAGAGCGAAGAACGACAAATGGAAAGGATCCTGAACACATCACAACAACACTTGGTAGTTTTTATCTTTAGAATGATTTTAGACTTGGACACATAGTGACGCAGTAGGATAGTCATAAGAAATAGAACACGCCTTTTTTTTTTTTTGGGATAAATTGTTATTCTAATTGAGAAAGAGAATTTGAACCTTGATTCTCTTTATAAAGAAATTTGGTTAATACCACTAAATTATAAATCTCTAGACAGAATATGTCTATTTAAGAATGAACTTTTAATCCTTAAAGGGGCTTATTGAATTCCATGATGAAAATCTCTGTTAAAATGTGAGCTACATATATACAAAGACAATGAAGAATGACTTGAAAAGGCTATTTTGAAAAGTTACTCATGTTGGTACAAGCCATAAAATTTGTACTTGTCATTAGAGAAAAAAAAAAGTCTCATTCCCTCACTTTTTTGCAAAATTTTGTGGAATCTACAATTTTTATAACTCTAGCTCAAAGTGAGACAAACCTCTCTATCAGATAGGGATGGTCTGTTGGGTGATGAAATAAACCAGGCAAGAAAAGAAATAAATGATATACTTGATAGTGAAGAAATTTACTGGTGCCAACGGTCAAAGGCTCACTGGCTTCGAGAGGGAGATAGGAATACGAAGTTTTTTCATGCCCGAGCTTCAGAAAGAAGGAAACAAAATACTATCTTAGGTATATGGGATAAATTTGAAAATTGGTGTGGTGATCAAGATAGTATTGCTAGGGCTGCTGTATCCTATTTTGACGAAATATATTCTACTTCCTCTCTGAACTAGATTGAGAAGGTAACTGACCTCATCCCAACAAAAGTGACGGATGAAATGAACACAAAGCTGACCAGAGGCTTCACCAAAGAAGAAATTGTTGCAAAGCTTAAGCAATTGCACCCTACTAAATCTCCTGGTCCTAACGGTATGTCCGCAATTTTCTTTCAAAAATATTGGAGCATAGTAGGCACTAATGTCTCTAATTTAGTTATGAATGTTCTTAATTAAAGCATGTCTATATCTGAAATTAATAGAACTAATATAGCCCCTGTGCCAAAGAACAAAAATCCCCAGCGAATGACTGATTTTAGACCAACAATCTCTGCAATGTAGTATATAAGCTTATTTCTAAAACTTTGGCTAACCGTCTCAAAACTATTCTTCCCTATATCATTTCAGAAAATCAAAGTGCTTTTGTGGCAAATAGGCTCATCACTGACAACATCTTGGTGGCTTATGAGATTATGCACTACCTAAAACACAAAAGGGGTGGGAATGATAGCTTTATGGCGGCAAAGTTGGATATTAGCAAAGCATTTGATAGAGTTGAGTGGTTCTTTATTGAAGGGGTAATGAGGAAGATGGGCTTTAATGAGTCTTGGATAAGCTTGGTGATGAAATTTATTACTTCGGTAACTTATTCAGTCATCATTAATGGCTCGGTCCATGGTAGCATTGTGCCTACTAGGGGGCTCAAACAAGGTGACCCTTTATCCCCTTATTTGTTCTTATTGTGTGCTGAGGGCTTCTCAGCTCTTATAAATGAAGCAGCAAGATGTCAGCAGCTGAATGACATATCCATTTGCAGGGGAGCTTCAAAAATCAATCACTTGTTCTTTGCTGACGACAGCCTTCTCTTCTGTAATGCCAATGGTACTGAATGCAATAAGTTAAAGGAAATACTCAGAGCCTATGTATTCGCCTTGGGGTAAAAGATCAACACTGATAAGTCTTCAATCTTCTTCAGCCCAAACACTTCTCAGGAGCTTAAAGATTAAATCCTTCACATCCTTGGGCCTATGAATGACTCTCGCCACACAAAGTATCTTGGCCTTCCCTCCATGATTGGGCGGTTAAAAAAACTGATTTTTGCGGAGATAAAAGAGAAGGTTTACAAGAAGCTGGCTGGTTGGAAAGGCAAGTTTCTCTCCTTGGGGGGTAAGGAAATTCTTATTAAAGCGGTGGCTCAAGCCATCCCCTGCTACACGATGAGTTGTTTCCTTCTTCCAAAGTGCCTATGTGAAGACCTTGAAAGAGAGATGAGAAGTTTTTGGAGGGGTCAAAAGTAACAGGAGACTAAGATTGCTTGTGTCAGATGGAAGAAAATGTGTAAGCCTAAATCCCTTGGTGGAATGGGTTTCAGGAACTTGCAATATTTTAATCTTGCCTTACTCGCAAAATAGGCTTGGTGGATTCTTACAAACCCTCACTCCTTGGCAGCCTGTATCCTAAAGGCAAAGTATTTCCCTTACGGTGACATTCTAAGTGCAAGCCTAGGCAGCAGCCCCTTTTACACTTGGCGAAGTATTTTTCATAGTCTCGACGTCATTAAGAGTGGAACTCGTTGGAGAGTGGGAAATGGGCGATTAAGTCACATTTGGGAGGATAAATGGCTCCCCACCCCTTCCACATACAAAGTTATCACCCCTCCGAGGGAATTTGAGGACTTTCCCATGGTCTTCTCTCTCATTGATCAAGAGACTAAGTGGTGGAAAACAAATGTTGTAAGGGCGCTTTTCTTGCCTTTTGAAGTGAACACTATCTTAAAAATCTCTCAAAGTTAGAATTTGCCAGATGATAATCTTATTTGGATTGGGAATAAAAGATGTGTGTTCACTGTCAAAAGTGCTTACTTCATTGCTGCTAAACTTCAGGCTGATAAGGACGTGGGGGAAAGCTCTTCCAGAGACTTAAATGCCCATCTTTGGAAAAATCTATGGAAGTTGAAGCTCCTTGCAAAAATTAAGATTTTTTCTTGGAGAGCTTGTGTGAATGGCCTCCCTGTGTATGCAAAAATGATGGAGAAGGGTATCCAATCTGGTTTTGATTGTCCTGTTTGTGGGGAAGAACCTAAAAGTCTCCTGCATGCATTAATCTCATGTGATTTTTCTCTTTCCGTATGGTTGCTTTGGAAATATTCTCCCATGAATTTGCTGGTGAATGCAACGGACTTCATAGATTTAATGCATAATATATGCTCAAGCCCCTAAGTCGTGCACTTGGAATATTTTTTGGCTATCTCTTGGTCAATTTGGCATAATAGAAATCTGTGTGCTCATAATGAAAAGAGTCTTTCCCCTCTGCAAATCTGGGAAATGGCGAGAAGTTTAGTGGAAGATTTTCAGGATGCCAATTTAGTGCTCTCTCCCTCGAAGCAACCCTCTAACAGAGGTTGGGAATCTCCTCCATCAGGTTTCTTCAAAATCAATGTAGATGGTGCGACGTCCTTGGATGGTCTTGGGGTTTCAGGAGTGGGTATAATAATTTGAGATGACTTTGGAAATGTGGTCGTTGCCCTTTGCAAAGCATTGCCGCTACACTATCCAGTTGACTGGACTGAACTCTTCGCAATGGAACAGGGCATCCTCTTGTCTTAGGAAATGGCCATTCCCAAGGCCATCTTCGAATCAGATGCTACCTCAATTATCTAGACAATTTCTCAAGATCTCTATGGTGGCGAAACTGGTCATTTGATTCAAGGGATTCAGCTTGCGAAATCGTCTTTCTTAAGTTGCTCCTTTAGGCACGTGAAAAGGGACTACAACAAGGCTGCTCATGAGCTCGCCCAGTTTGCCAAGTGTAATAATGTTAGTTATGTTTGGAAAGATGTTTGTCCACCTTTTTTAGATCACCTGATTCAGTCAGGTCTTGGTTAATTGTTGTTGGCTTTGGCCCCTGTTGTAATCATTTTCTTGTGTTAATGTCATTATATATCTTCTCCTCAAAAAAAAAAAAAAAAAAAAAAAAAAATAGTGAGACAAACCTCACTCTAGTAAAGCTTTATGGGCTCACTTGAGAGCCTATCAAACAAACATCAAGTAAGCATCCAACCAAGCTTTCTCGTACCCCCTTGTACTTTCACATGTCCTTAATCAACGCTTGCTCGAGTAGGCTCAACCAAGTACTAATTGACGTTTTGTATAGTTGATATGTCCATTCAATTTTGCTATTACATTCATTCTACACAAGCCTCGCTCGAAGGGGACAATTTCCCCCCAACCCAAAACACCACTTATTTCATATCTTTTGTTTATATATATATTAGATATAAAATTTTCCCTCCTCCTGAAGTTAAAACATCTAGCTTTACCATTGTGTCGAAGGATTAGTTTATTCTTTAAATTTTTTTTTTTTTTTTTTGGTTGAACATGCAACTCCATGGGAAGTTAATTTGAAGAGTTATTTTTTATTTTTTTTATTTTTTATTTTTAATTCAAGATAGAATTTTTACTCTAACCTAATCTAAATGTATAGGTGTGTGAAGCTCCCTTCTAGAGAATTGAACCCTATCCCTTACCCCTCACATCCCACAAGCATTTATACTTGTGGAGTGACTACCACACTAAGAGTGTGCGGTGGTTAATCTGAAGAGTTAAATAACCTTATACAGGATTCCCAAAAGATTTTAAAATTCATTCCTAACCCCAATTAAATCATTATTTAACCTAATATAATAAACCCTCTAGTTTGTTTCTAGTATTAAACTCAAGTTGTTGCAAACCCATGCAACGTGCGGAAAATTTGATGATTTGTTTTTTTGTTAAATGAAAAATGAAAATATTTGATAAAACTTATAAGTATTAGTCTCAAACTCTTCTTAAAATGATGTGATTATTTTCTAATAAATTGTAGTTGATACAATATATTAGATTTTCTAAATTAAGCTATTTATATTTGTTATTTGAAAGTGTTTTAAAAATTAAAATTTTAAAATAATTTTTTAAGGAAATATAATGCATTTTACATTCAATTATTATATAAGGCGAGATATTTTATAAATAATGTAATGTGTGTTAGAACTTGTTTCTAGTATTCTTTACAAATGGTTCATCTTTTATATGTCTTGAGTGACTTAAAAATGATACATATATATATATATATATATATATATATATATATATATATATATATATATGTAAATCCATCACTGGTAGGGAAGGTGTTAAGCACCCCACAATGTTATTTTGAATTTAATCTTAAACATGACCATTTAAAGAACAACTAAAATTTTGGCATTTGGGTTTAAAAAAAAGAATGATATGGATGTGCATGTGCATGTGAAATGAAAAAAGATAAAACCTATCCTTTTTGGGCTTTGTGGAGCCTAGTTGTATCTGATTTGGATTATGACTCAACCTAAAATAATACTGTTACAGTTTTTAATGAGAGATTTTATGAGGCTTAGTCCATGGAGCAAAGGCTTAGGCCTTTTTTGTAGCCCATTGTGAATCCTGTGTGCTAGATATAAAAACTGTTGTTTTGGAGATTAGGGTTTTGATGTTGTTTTTGAGAGAGAAAAACTGTACTGCCGCACTTTGTATTTTTTCTTGAGAATAGTGAAATCCCTGCAATTCCGTGAACATAGGCAAATTGCCAAACTACATAAATACTATCTTGTGTGTGATTATTATTTTTTTTTTTGGCATATATTTTTTCTCTATTTTTACACCTCATAGGTCTGGGAATTTCATATATATATATATATATATATATATATTCCCTTCAATCATAGGATGACATGTGGATGTATGGCAAGTATAATTTACCCTAGGGTGACATGTGGAGCATGGAGACATGTACAAAATGTATAGACATGTGAAAATTTTATTCTACAAAGCAAGATAAAAAGTGCATGGATACACATGTGATCGTATGACATTTACTAGGAAGATAAATTGCATAGGTAATTAAGTAAAACTTCACTCCATAGCATAGCATAGCATATCAATTGCTATTTTATTAAATTCTTATAAAATGTGAGAAATGTGTCATTTGTAAAGGCATTTTATTTTAACAAAACATGGGATTGAAAAAGCATTTTTGCAGCCTAAAGAGTCTTTGTGCAATCTTTAGAGGTCATTTTGGTAATTTTGGAAACCTTGGGGGAACAAATAATACTTTTGGAAAGTTGTGGGGGTTAAAAAGCAATTTCGGGAAAGGTATTTGTGGCTTGTGGACCCACAAGTTGGGTGTTTTCTTGATTAAGGTTATTGGTTTGGGCCTAAGGCTTTTAAAGTGGGTTGGTCTATGCATAGAGCTGGGCTTGTTCCCAAATAGATTGGACCGGCCCACCTCTTCCATTTCTTTAATCTCTTCTTATCTCCTCTTGATAGACATGGCAAAATGGGTTAGAATTTTTTGACCTGGCCTGAATCCTTTTTTTTTTTTTTTTTTTTTACCCGGATAAAAAACGGGTTGACTCGTGATCTAACATGTGTTTTTTTAAGGGTCAACACAACCTGACCCACAATTTGACTCGTGACTTGAACAATTTTTTAAAACTTTTTTCTTTTTAGTGTAAAAAAATTAAAATTAAGAAAATATTGATTTAAATGTTTGTTGTGAGTTTTGAGGAAACAATTGAGACTTTTACATAATTACATGTAAATAAATTGAAAAATGAATGATTAAGCATTTTGTAATGAGTAAAGTTTTTTAGATATCAAATAGCAAAGTATATGCCAAGATAATCTGGTTACAATAGAGTTAAAAAAATAAATTTAAAATTGTAGATATGTATGAGAAACATTCATATGTATGAAAATAGTGAAACCAAAGTATCAAATTAGCATAAATTATGAATGCTTAGGCCTATTTTTTTAACAAAATATGTCCAAAATAAATGGTTTTTCAATATAAATTATGATATTTTCTAAAGTATGTATTGCTTAACAATGATATAATATTGATAAAAGAGATCATGTATAAATAAATAAACAATCAAACTTTAATGTATATTCTCAAATTGAAATAGTGTTAATCAAAATTGATAATAGATTATAAAATTAATTTTCAAGATTGTAAATTTCTTATATGTTTTTATTCTTTGTCAAATGAGTTATCCAATAAGTCATTTGTAATGTTATTTTATATTTTGGAATGTTGATATTGTGTAGAAATAAAACTTGTGTATTTGTTTTACTTATCTTTGTGTTATTTTGTTTTAGTTAGAAATGTTAGGATTTATATAATTTTAAAATTATTGAATAAGTATTAATAAGTTTAACAAAGTTCGTTCTTGATATAAGTGGTGAATTCAAAGTAATGCATTTTACATCAAGTAATTTGTTGCATGACTTTTCAAAAGGCAAATACATGTTATTTTCTTTGTATATATATATATATATATATATATATATATATATAATTCATGTGAAAGATACGGGTCAACCCGTCTCGACCTGTAACTTGATTGGCTTGAACCTGTTTTTAACCCGCTTAAAATGACCTGTTTTGACTTGCAACCCGATTGATCCACCTAATCCCAACCCGCCCCGCCCCGCCCCGCCCCGCCAGTTTGCCATGTCTACCTCTTAAATTGAAATCTCCCCATAAGATTAGAACCATCCAGTTTAACCCCTAATGCCACTACCGCTACTAGTGACCTTCTCTCTCCAAATCGAACCCATGACCAAAATCTAACCGTTCTCTTTTTCTCAGCTCTTGGGTGTGACTATTTTTGGTTTCTTGATTTGGTTTAAGGTTTTGGGTTTGGGGTTCCAAATGGTTGTTACTGTGAATTTTTGATTTGGGGTTTTGAGGGGCTTCGGGGATACTGTTGTTGTGCGTAAGTGTGTATGAATGTATGTTTGTGCAAGCATGCTTTGTTTGTATGGAATCTGTGTTCACTGTATGTGAGAACAGGAATAGGTGTAGCCGTGTGTATTCATGTGTACACTTGAGCTACTATAAACATGTTAGCATGTATTCCAAAAATAAAAGCATAGCATGAAAAATGAAATAAGAAGTAGGTGCTACCCATTTTGGTTTGCCATTTGCTATTGCTTCCCTTCCCGTTGCTTGCTTTTTTCCTTGCTTCTCTTGTTCTGCTTTGTTTATGGTGAAAAAGAAAAAAAGAACAAACTTTTAAATTAGATTTCAAGCAAAAAATAGAAAAGAAAGAAGAAAGAGCAAGAAAAATTTTTTGGGTCGTCTCTGCTCAGTGCTGCTTCTTCATTTATGCTTGATACTTTACTTTCTTTTCTTCTCTGCCTTTCTTGCTTCTTATTATCTACTATTGTTGTTTGTTGTGGTTGTGGGTTGTTGTTGTTTATTGTTTGTTGTTAAATGGCAAAAAGGAGGGATCTTCGCTCTGTTTTTTGGTTTGATGATAGAAAGGGGAGAGCTTTCTATATTTTGGTTCTGTTTTTGGGGTTTTGGAGGTTGGGGAGATGGGGTTGGGAGCTAGGTTGCACGGACACGCCATTTTTGGCGTCGTGTCGGTGTCGGACACGTGTCGGACACCGGAACGGGTACGACTCGCCGGATTCCGGTGTCCGGCGAGTGTCCTATTTTTTTTTTTTTTTTCGTTTCTCCGACACGTGCCGACGCGGCGCCGACACGGCTCCGACACAGTTCCGACGCGGCTCCGACGCTTCCGACACGCCAGCAGTGAAGAAAAAAAAGAAAATTTCGGCATATTTCGGATCATTCCGGACATTCCGGCAAATTTCGGCCGAAATGAAAATTTCGTCCGATACAAGATTTTGACTGAAAAAAAAAAAAAAAAATCAAAATCAAGATCCTACCTCCTCCTTCTGGGTTTCATGCCTTTCTTCCTCCTCATCTTCTTCTTAATTTCGGTCTCTTCTTCTTCTTCTTCTTTTGGTTTCGGTCTGCTACCTGACTACCTCTTCTTCTTTATTTGTGTGTCTTTGCTGTCCTCCACTTGTGTTCAGAGTTTAGACTTTAGAGTCTTTAGGCTTTAGATATTTTCTTTGTTTTGTGGTGTTTGTGAGCCCCACGTAATACTTATTCCTTCCAGGCTTTTTTGTTTTGTCCGTTTGAATTTAATTAACATTTTTTTTTTGTTTGGTTTTTTTTTGTGCACCTCACGTGACTCATAATAAAAAAAGAAACTTTCAACATTTTGATTCCATAGTCACTAAAATTAGAAAAAGCATAGGATTGTAAAATTTTTTACAACTTTTTGTTACAATTGCGATGTGATAGATTGTGACTGGTGAAAAAAAAAATTATATACTTATAACTTTAAAACATTCAATATTTATTATATGGATTTTTTTATCAATAATATATATATATATATATATATATATATATATATATATATATGTGTGTGTATGTATATAAAATAGTGGTAAGTCCGAAACAGTATTCATAACATTGATTTGAAGAAACCCACCTCTCAAGTTCTCAACCCACCCTCCCTCTGACCTTTGCCACTGCCCTCTGTCCCTCGCCGGAGCTAGATCGGGTCAATTATAAGTTTTAACGTTTTGTCTTTTTTTTTTTTTTTAATCCCACTCTCACATTTAATGTATTTCTTTACTTAGCCTTTTGTTTTGCCTTATAAATTATAATATTTATTATGAATTTAGTGATTTTTGTTTTTGTGTGTCTTGCTATAGTTTTATTTATTTATTAAAGTTAAATATTGTATATTATTGTATTACTTTGGGTGTTAGTTTACTTATTTATAGTTCTTACATAATTTAAATTCTAGACATAAACGTATTTTATGTCTAAAAATATTAAAAAATATGCCTAAATATAAAATATAATTAATTATTTAACCGCCGTGTCCCCGCCGTGTCGTGTCCTTATTTTTCAAAAATTGCCGTATCCCCGTGTCCGTGTCCGTGTCGTGTCCGTGTCCGTGTCCGTGTCCGTGCAACATAGGTTGGGAGTTGGCTATGTTTGTAGTTTTAAATTGATGTAAAAAGGATGGAATTTTTGTGTGTTTTCTGGATTTGCTTTAGGTGTTTTGGTTTTCTTGGGGTTTTTGGTTTTGTTTAGGGAGTTTGCAGTGAGGTTGTTGTTCAAAGGAAGTGGCTACAAAGGGCTGGGATTTTCGGGTAGAGGCGTAGAGCTGTAGAGGAGAAAAGGAGAGACTTTTATGGGTATTTTTGGGATGTTGGCTGTTGGGATTTTTGGGTAGAGCTTAAAAACCAAAAGGGGAAGGGCAGACCAACCATTGGAATGGGCTAAGATTCTAGGAATTTTTTTGGGCCTATCAAGATAGAGGCCCTATCTTTCATGAATAGGAGAAAAAAAAAGTATTTGTATGAACTTCTCCTAGGCTTTTAAGACCATGGGTGACCAATTCGTGGATACAAATGGTGACACCACATGAGTTATGATTATAATGTTTTAGCAATTGTGACTCATTTCATTTAGTCTAAACTTGTGCAATGGATTAAAAGTTGAAACTTGAAGACATTTAAAAGAACTATGTGAATCTTTCAATCAACAAATAAAAATTCACAAATAAAATTTGGCATAGGGTGTGTTTGGATACCGCTTATTTTGCTGAAACTAAAAAATTATTGCTGAAAATACTGTAGATAAAGATAACAGTTAGTTGAAATAGTACAATGAGGCCCATAAATAGTGCCAAAAAGTGTAGTAGAGCCATGAATAGTAACAAAAATAAGCTAAATAATGAAATAATTCATTTTTAATCCTAACCCAAACGCACACATACTCATTAATTAAAAGAGGTTAACTTGATCTCCAAATAAATCACATGCATGTATGACTTGATAAAAATAAAAGGACTTGTTAGGACATATGTGATTCACTTGTTAGGAACATATGTCACTATTTTATGTAATTGGCTAATCCTTTGACAAAACGCACTTTACTTGTATTTAGGTAGATCTAGGATGCGTTTAATATTTCAAGAAACAAGGTTTCAAGTTCAAGTCTTAAAGTCATGCAAGTCTGTCCAAGATTCAAGTGAGAAAAGTGTTGTTCATTAAAGCTCGATAGCTAGCAATCTATCAAGCCTTGAAGAGCTATTCTAGCCTGTGGCTCGACAACTACTCGACAGACAAGTATCTATCGAGGTTTATGAAGTTCATTTTTTCAAGATTGTTTTTCATTCAATCTGTGATTGTATGTTTGGGCTTTCTTTTCTCATAACTCTAGACATATAAAATGATTATTTTAAGGGCCGTCAAAGGTGACACAAGTTGCACAAATGTTGAGCAAAGTTTTGTTCAAGCAAATTGTGACTGGAGACAGAATTTGCCTCAGTTCATCTTTCTTGTGAAGAAGCTGCTGTGTTTGTGCACTGTAAGGTTTTGTAACCAAGGAGTTTCTCGATCTTCATCGTGTGATGAACTAAAGAACTTTGCAGCCAACAACCTTCTCTAGTTGGTGATTGAAGTTACGTACTGGGATTTGCACAATTGGTTAGTCACGTACTGGGAGCCATGCATTACAAGGAGAGATTGTCACTACAGAGTAAGTCCAATTAGGTATTGGGGTAAGGGTTCAATTGCATGTTGGTATAAGGTATTGGGATTCCTTTACTTGTAACCGCTTGTTTTGATAATAATGGATTCTTGAGAGTGGTGACCTTAAAATCACCCGGTGGGGTTTTTGCCATGTAGGTTTTCCCCATTCGTAAACAAATCACCATGTCAATTTATTTTCCACGGTATATTTAGTTTAATTGATGATTTGTTTATGCTACCACGCATCTTGCATGTTAATTTGATTAATTAACAAACTTGGTTAATTAATCAATTAATTTATCACAAAGAGTCAATTCGTTTTTAACCTATCAGGACCAAATATAACGAAAAAAATAGACTTGAATAAAAATTGTATCACAAAGAGTCAATTTGACTTGTGAATTTTAATTGCATGCTTAATTATAAAGTCTCAAATGGTATACTTAGTACCAATTTTTATGGAAAATCTCAAAATATTTTAGCATGCGTTCAACAGAAAATTATGTACTTTTTCCACGATAAAAATAAAAATGGGCAATTTCATTAAATCTGTGATATCTCATTCGAATTAAATACCTATTCTTCGCCCAAGTAAGAAAATTACATGGAATTTTACGGTCTTTAACAAACTTAATATGGAGGCTATATATATAGACAATAAATAATGAGCGTTGAAAAGGCTCTTTTGAAAAGTTAGTCTAGTTTGAACAAGCCCTAAATTTTGTACTAGTTAGAGACAAAAAATGTCTCATTCCCTCACATTTTTGCAAAATTCTGTAGAATCTACTGTTTTTATAACTCTCTCAAGGGAGATAGACCTCGCTCTAGCAATTTTTATGGGCTCACCTGAGATGCTACCAAACAAAATTCAAGTCCGCATCCAACTAAGCTTGCTCGTACCCGCTTGTACTCACACATGTCCTCAATCAAGGCTTGCTCAAGTAGGCTCAACCAAGTACTAATTGACATTTTGTATAGCCGATATGTCCATTCCATTTTGCTATCACATTCATTCTACACAAACCTCACTCAACGAGTAATTTCCCCCTAATCCAAAATGCTACTTATTATATATACAAACACACACATTTTGCCCCTCTTCTTTATATTTGTTTCCCCTTCTATTTCCTTTTCCTCTTTGTTGAACAGGCAACTGCAAAGGAAGTTGACCGAAAGAGTTAAATAACCTTATATTAGGATTCCCAAAATTTTTAAAATTCATGCAGGCCCAAGTAGAAACAAGGATCCTGGGCCTTATACTTGTTTGGTGGACTGTGCTTGGTTCACCGTAGCTACATTGGGCTGATTACGAACTAAGTTGTGTACAAAACATGAACCCTACAATACATACACACTTACACATACAAAGTATATACGTATTGCATAGTAGGGAACAATAAAGAATGATATAAGTAAAAGGAAAAAGTGAATAAAACGTTAGGGTTCCTCAGAATAATAAATAATGCTTCATTATTTCTTGAGTTTCTAATACATTATGTCTTTTTCGCACTAGGATATGCTACAAGGTCCAAATAAGTTCAAAAGTCACAAACTTAGATAGCTCCTTCAAGCTTCTAAGACTTGTGAGGTTTGAATCCCTTTGAATCCAAGTGTATCCTCTAGTGTCTGTCTTAGGATCCCTCATGGAATTTTCTCTCTTTTCTCCCCTTTTGAATTTTGAAGGAGTTTTTTTAAGGATCTTTTTTCTCTGATTCACTATTGATGAATGGTTTTTTATTGTTGGCTTCCTCTCCTTTTATAGTGCTCTCTTAGGGTTTTTGATGTACCACTGCTTCCCTCCATTTGTTACCTTGGATACCAGAACCAATGTTGTGTTAGCAACATTGATGACTGGTCTCTTTCTTATTTTCTCATTATTTCCCCTTTTGATGTTCCCCCTCCAAAAGTCCCTTAACTCCAATTAAATAATATTAAACATAATATAATAAACCCTTTAGATTTTGTTCTGGTATTAGATTGAACTATTCACTAGCCCGCAAGATACATGAAAAATTTGATGATTTTCTTTTTTCTTTTATTTGTTCGGTTAAGAAAAAAAAATAAAAATAGTAGATGAAACTTTAATAATATAAGAAAAATGTAATTTTATCAATAACCTATCAACATTATGCTAAGAATGTGGCACAATTGTCAATGAAGCAACTCTTATTTCTTCACAAATCTCTCCTACTAAAGTATCATCAAAGTTAATTGAATGGACTTAAGTGGGCTGTTTGACTGAAAGGGACCAAAGTGGACTTAATGGACCGAATGGACTACATGGACCAAAATAGATTGCAAGGATCGAAATGCTTTACTAATATAGCCAAACAGTACCGTATCAATAATAAATGTTATACTTAAACTTTTAGACATTATATAGATTATATAGATTTGTGGTAATTGCAATTTGCAAATATGATGAAGGCAAAAGATAATTAATTTCAAGTTATGCCTTGCAAAGGTTGAGGACTATATCAAGTTATTGAAATGTTAAAAGTATATTTTTATTTAGCCTAGAAGACTTTAATTTCCAATCATTATAAATTTTAGAAATTTAGGTTTAGATTTTAGTTCATTATTTGTTGTGCCTGCTTTGTATCCACGTTGGCCAACAACTACTGATGAGATATACGTTGATAGAGGAAAGAAATTCATGTGGTCCGTGCATATTGCTCAAAACAAGTTACAACTAATGGGGTCTTAAGTACAATTGGAAATCATAAAATGTACTGATCAGTACTAAAAGTGCTTTTACAATTCAAGATTCTAACTAAAAAATTCGATACTTGCTTGGCCGGAATAAAAACCTAGACCAGTAATAAGAGCGGATCAAATCAGCCCAAAGATTAGAATATAACGCAAGAAATAAAACAACAGGAGCACAAGCAAGTGAAGCAATGACATATGGAACCCATTCCAACTTGTAGTCGAAGATCAAAAAGATGGCAGCAATAAAGGCCGATACCGTGGTTGTTATGGAGATGAAGAGTGTTGTGAGCCCGAACATCAACCTTGCATGCGATGAATACATAAACTCATTTTGTGCATAGCTTGAAGTTAGAATGGACAGTAGCAACACTATTGATGCTGCAGAGGTAAAGAGTGAAACTGCATTTGAAAGGATAAAAATCATAAACCACTCCTCTTTGCCAAAAAAAGGGGCCAAAATGGCCAAATACCTTCAATTCTTGAAATATTTTGCCCAGAAAGACTGTTTCGGAAAAATATAGTGATCTACCACTTTTTATGGTACTCGAGCTTCGTGAGCTCGAGTACCATATTTTTTTAATCCAACATGGCCCGCTGACATGGAAAGTTTAATTAAAAAAAAAAAATTTTGGCCATTTAGTACTTGATAAGGGTCGTCAATGGGCCGGGTCGGGCGGTCCGGCCTATTTTTACTTGGCCCATGGGCACAGTGGGTTGGGCATAATGGACTATTAATTAGTTTACGAGCCGGGTCGGGTTGGGGCAAAAGAGAAAACCTCAGCCCATGACCCTGCCCATAGGCAAGGCCCATTTTGTCTTTAGCGAGGTGGGCTATTGGGTTGGCCTAATGGGCTATCCATGAACTTGTGTTAGCATATTATTTTATTATTTTTACAAGGAAAGAATCAATTTTTTTATAAGAGAATAATCAATCTATTTTTTTAAAGGAAAGAATTAAAGAATTAAACACTCAATTACAAATTTTTTTACAGTCAAATCTATTTAATTTGTTGTTTTGTTGATGGAAACCTATTTAATTTTTTTTTATTAAGGCTTTAAATAGTTTTTTATTTTTATCTTTAGTAAAAAAAATGTCAAATGGTTAATTCAAATTTTTTAGACTATTAGAAAAATATATATTTAGTAGACTAAGTTTAGCACAATTACTTTGAGTATCTTAGTAGTTGAGGGAGTTCTCTTAAGAAGTTCCTCTATAATATCTAATGATCAATCCTTCATACACTTCCTACATATTTTTGTTATGAATTATGAGTTATTGGACTGGGCCAATGGGTTGAGCAACGGGTTGGGCTACTGGGCTAGCCCACCGGGTACCCATGGGCATAAAAACTAGCCCACGGCCTAACCCACTAGGCTAGTGGGCTACCCATGTGCCTCAATAATAACGGGTCGGGCCGCCCATTAGCCCGATGGGTCGTCAGGTTTCTGGGTCGAGCTGTGGACCGTGGGCTATTTGATGACCCTTAGTACTCGAGCTTGGTGGGCTCGAGTACTGTTCATGATACCCGAGTCCATCAAGCTCGAGTACTATTCTATACTGGCAGCTTATTTATACGGACTTAACTCCTAAAAAATTGGCCCTTTAGTACTTGAGCTTTGTGGGCTCGAGTACTGTGCGTGGTACCCGAGTCCATCAAGCTCGGGTACCATTCTATACTGGCCACTTCTTTTATAACAATATCAAAACTTACTCTCTTAATTTTCTGAAACCCAGCTTACCCACATTCCCATAGCTACTCTCTCATCACTCACTCTCTCAATCTCCCTCTCAACTCTCTCTGACTTTCTCAATCTCGCTATCAAACTCTCCCACACGCTCTTAATCTCCCTTTCAGTCTCGCTCTTGCTCTCATTCTCCATCTCCATCTCGCTTTGTTGCTCACGCTTTTGGTCTCCCTTTCACAAGGTATGTCTCGCTCAGTTTGCATCTTCAGTTTGAGCATTGGGTATTTGTGGGTATTTGTGTTTCTAAATTTTGTATTTTTATGCATAATTTGATTTTGGGTTTTAAAAACAGGGCTATCACATCGTTTTCAAAACTGCTGGGATAGCCTTAGAAAGCGCTGGGATAGGGTCAAAATTCCTATCCCGGCGTTTTTTTTCCCAGTGCTTCAAACCGCCGCATAATGAATATGGGTATAGGGTCGCCGGACTTGTCCCAGGGCTTTTCAAAAGCGTTGGGAAAGGCATACGCCCTATACCAGCGCTTTTGAAAGCGCTGGTATAGGCCTTTTAAATTATATTGATTCAAGACCTATATACCAGCGCTTTTGAAAGTGCTGGAATAGGTACTACATATGCCAGCGCTTTCAAAAGCGCTGGTATAGGTCATGAATGAATATAATTTAAAAGGCCTATACCAGCGCTTTTGAAAGTGCTGGCATAGGCTATACCTATTCTAGCGTTCACAAAAGCATTGGTATAGGTCATGAATCAGTATAATTTAAAAGGACCAATGCCAGCGCTTTCAAAAGCGTTGGTATAGGTCTTTTTTTTTTATATAATTTTTTTAGCACCTGTAATGTACCTAAAATACATATTTTCCAATACCTATTTTATAACACCTGTAATAAATCACAATTCATATTTTCCAATAGCAAATACAATACCACATTAAACCAATAAACTAAATATTTACTTATAATTATTTACAATAGCAAATACAATACTTATCGATGATGAAAAATCTTCAAGTGTTGAAAAATCTGAACTTAATCATGGGTAATAATCAAGAATATCTTCAAATGTTGGGTGTAATGAAGAGCCATAATTTTGTTCAAACTCAGACCACATATCCCTGGATTTCATTTTTTGGAGCAAATATATATCCATGTCCTCACTTTCTAACTCATCCAACTCAATCTTCCCCTCATCAAACCCACCTCTATCCCTCAATCTCTCATCAAGGGCATTAAGTAATTGTCCTTGTACCATAAATTGCCATGCCCATTCTTTCAAAGGAGCCATACATATACTTATCAATGATGAAAAATATGAACTTAATCATGGGTAATAATCAAGAATGCCTTGAATTTGACTCCATAGCTTATGTTGAAAAGCTTTAAAATGCTAGACCACTCCAATCACCTAGGAACCTAGTGTTCACGAAACTAAAAAATATAAGTCTAAGTCAAGTTAGATCCATACTTGGTCTGCCTAGGGCTAATCACTGAACGCACCAATGCATGAGTATTACTCAAGCAGCAATAGATAAAAAGTAAACTTAGATGATCACATAAAAGATAGAATTATTAAGGAAATTCCAGCGAGAATGACTAAGTTCATCATCAAGAATTATAGCACAATAGGAACAACACAATCAACACTCCCAAAATAAAATACACTGTCTTATATCTCCATGCAAGCAATCCGCTTGCTCCAAATCAACAACCCATCACAGTAGAATATTTGAATTTACTAAGAGGAGATAAAATAAATTCACACATAGTTGAACAATAATATCACAATATTCACAAGACAATCAACACTCCTAATAATGAAAAGTAAACCACCTTATATCACCATGCACGCCACCTGCTTGCTCCAAATCAACAACCCACCACAGCAAAAAATTTGACGTATAATTATAGACTAAAAGGGTATTATGAAGTAGATTTTACTCACCCTTTAGCAATTCATTGGTTTGCTCCCAGAAAGAGGAACTCAAACTTACAACAAGCTGCTAATCTTACAAAATCTAAGTCTAAATTATAGACTACTAAGATAACTTAAAAGACATAAATTAGGTGACTTCACGTCCAAAATCATGTAAAAAGAGAAGAAACTACTAAACGAAGTACATTGAGAGAACAAACTATAAACTAAAATAGGGAGAGGTGTGCAAAGATATACAAACCAAAAGATAAGCTCCAATATTTTGCCAGTTTGCATTTGTTCCACAGTAAACATGAGCTATTTAATAATTTAATCATACGTAGTCAGAGAATGAGAGGTTAACTTACTAGTTGCTACCTTGCTTTGGGCCACAGGAGATGCCAAAGATATTGCAGTAGCCACCAAATGTTTAATCTAGCAATTTAACAAATCCAACAGTCAGAATTGAGTTGTTTTTTATTTTAATAAAAAACACAATGAAAAAGTAAAATAAAATTATCAACTAAATTGAGTGGAAAGATTAATGCATAGAAGCATTGTTAAAGGCGCTTGCTTGATTCATGTTTGAAATATTGATAAATTAGACGTGCCATAGTAGACTTGTAGTTCTAGTTGTAGTTGTAGCTCTCTCTCTCTTTCTCTCTTGGGATATATATTGATAGATGATGTATCTAAAATCTTGCACTCTCTTACACTATGCAAGTATTTTTACTATTAAAAAAAAAAAAAAAAGACTGCAAGAAGTCAAGAGCAAAACTCACTCATCAATTCAAAAGGAATAAAAATGGTAGAAATAATTGCATTGTCAAATTGCAAAGGCATGTTACATATTAAATAATAGTATTTATACATTATTGTCATTCAGGTCAATTCAGATTGTTATTTGAAACTAGCTGTTCGCAAATGTTAGCTATATTTTTAGTACTAGTATACTTGGTCAATGCTACATTAAGCACTCAAAAAACAAAATTCAATGAGTTGGGTCCACTTCAGACGAAGTGGTTGGCTAAGAAACCAGACATGAATTGACATAGATGAATGTAAGCCTTTAGTTTGACAGAAATGCCCTGCAAAGCACCATATTGGCAAAAAAGAGGGCGGGAATATATATATATATATATATATATATATATATATATATATATTTATAAATAATGCAGCCAAGTCTAGATACTCAATAAGGATAGTGAGACAAGGACATTTGACCAATAACCTAAAAACCTACTAATAAAAGAAACGGCCACATTTTAGGCCATGAAATGAAAGGACCAAAATCAGAAAACCTTTCAGTTATTAGTACTGAATGCATTAGCCTTTTCACATCTCAATTACATCAAGATGTAACCAAAAATTATTGAAAGAACTCTTATAAGAAGACCTTACCACAATCAAATGCAATGACAGGCTTCAATTTTACCTCTTCTTCCTGAAAAATAATCAACAAATATAAACTAAATAATTGGTAAAACTGAATGACTAAACAAAATTGTAGTTAAAGGTTAAAAAAACTTCACACTAAACTTGCAGAAGAAATACAGCAGAAGCAATAATACAAATGAACTTAGTAATATCATAAATAAGGGTGAAAAGTACCAACTCATCACTCATACCTTCACCCTCAATTTCTTGGCTAGCTTAGATATATGACATTGAGAAAGCTCCCTACTTTGCTGATCCTAAACACAAGTAAAACTATAGAGGTAAAGAAACAAAATTTGTAGGCATAACTAAAGTGGACATCACTTAGAAATTCTTCATGTGATTAAGAAATTCTCCCAATTAAATCAAGGTATAAAAGTGTCAAAGACCCAGCATCCACATAAATAGACAAGCTTTTAAAGCAAGCACTAAAAAAAATAGTTTGTTTCTCAAATGTGTTTAATGTAAGACCCAATGAAGACATCCCTCATATTTAGCATTGCAAAAAAAAATTAAACTTGTATATGATAATTTTAAAAAAAATAATAATAAAGCATATATATATACACACAAACCTAGTAAATTTCGATCCCCTGCTAACAATTTTCCCATAATGAAAACAGTATGAACCGACAGCCCTGGTCCAAACTCAGCTTCCTTCACATACTTCCAGAACTTCCATTCTCCATCATCAGTTATCTCAAACCCCACTTGTTCCAATACCTATAAATATCCCAAATTCACTACTGTAAAATTCAAAGCAACTCACATTTTCTCTGCATTGTTAAAAAATCAAATACAACTAAATTTTACACACTTAAGGTTTAACTTCTCACTAAATACTAACCCAAATTCATTATTAAAAAAAAAAAAAAATTGAGCACTTAAATGGCTTTATTAGAATCGTAAACTCAAAATACAAAAATTACATGGTTACAATCTAATTTGCATATGGTGAAAATATAACATTTTGAACACAGTTTCCAAATAAAATTAAAAAAAAAAAATAGAAAAGGAAAAAGGGTATACCTTTGTGAGAGCAGAATGGAGATCGAAGTTGGTCAAATTGATTCCATTTCTATTAAAAATCAAAATGCCTTCTCACTTAATAAGATTGTCAAGCTCTTCTGAAGCATCAAGCTAATAGCCTTAAGTGACAAGCATCTATAGCTAAGCCAAACATATGATTATAGTCAAACCCAAAAAGACAATTCAATTTTCATTCCCATGAAATTTGAAAGCAAGCACCAGAAGGTTTGTTGCACCATAACTTATACCCATTCTTTTGCAGTTTTAAGAAAAATTCCATTGGAAGTGTAATAATTCTATGAAGATAAAAAGGGGAGCAGGGGCTAGGATGCAAGAGAGAAGAAGAAATAATAGTAAAATATCTTTTTATTTTAAAAAAAAAAAAAATCTATCTTACATAAGAAACATTAAGTTTCATATCTAAAGATATTGATACTAGTAAAAAGTATCATATATACTATTTTTTATTTATTAGTCATATATACTAATTTATACAATTGAAATTTCTAATTGTTTGAAAGAAAGTTTAGAGAATCAAGATGTTTGAATGAAGCGAACAGGTCAAAACATTATTGAATACTTTGACAATAACTAATCACCTTAAATGCCAGCCCACCACTTAGTTACAGGCTAGATCCCTCCCCTAAGTTAACTGGACTATTTTAAATATTTATTATTTACTTTTACATGTAAGATCAAAACATAGAATCAACACTATCTCACACACCTATTTACTAGCTAAGCTAGTTGAAAACATTGGTTGTCCAACTTTCATACAAACTCAGCTCAACCCCATGAGACTCCATTTGGTTTAGTTCTAACTAAAGAATTGATTACACTGGATATTAATAATAATATGAAGATAAATTTCTAAAACTTCAGAAACAAATGATCTACAAAATTCTACAATAAACTAAAAATCTAAGCTACATTGGCTAAGGCTCATTAACTAGTTAGGACAACAACCATAGTTTGTTGACATGTGTCTTAACAAATACCAGTATTCAGTTTAACCAGCATATTGGACAAATGGGAAAGGTTCACAACCAAAAATCAAATGGGATGAGGAGACCTACATATTTGCCAACTCCTTCCGCATTCGACTTACATCTATTGCAAGAACTTGATCAACACATGAATCAAGGGACCTACCAAACCTCCACAACCCAAAGCAAACAGCAGCTTCTGCAAAAAGAAAGGTTTAATAAAATAGAGAAGAGGGGGGAAAGACATGTAGATGCATAACATCAGCAAAACATAGATACCATGAAGCCCACAAATCACTTAATGGATATGTACACTCTTGCTAAATCTCGTGTCCTAAGCTCTAGTCACTTAAATTTTAAAATTTTAAAATATATCAATTTTAACAAAATTATTGCTCAAAAGTCTTGCCCTCATGTAACAAACCAAAAAGATTTGCAAGCAGTTCCCACTCCCTAGATACAACTAACTCAGCTATCTAACTATATATTTAGGAAATAAGAAAGTTTTGCAAGCCATCCCCACTCTTTTTATTGCTTTGATTAATGAAATCAATAGGAAATAGCCCGGTAACATTAATATGATTGTTAATCTTGGTAATATATAATCAATACAAATATCAATTCCCATATTAAGGATTTAAAATGTGCTTTGACAAATCAAATCAACAGGAAATGGCCTAGTAAAGTTAGTAAGATTTGTTAATCTTGGCAATATATAATCAATACAAATATCCATTCCTATTAATGATTTAAAAACATTTAACAATGAATCGTTTAATAAGGAAATATATACAGGAAATTGATAGTTTTAGAATCTCACTAACATTTGAAAAAGTTTTCTAATTACTAACTAACATTTTTTGAGATAAAATATAGAAATTAGTAACTAACATTGACTTTGCCAAGGTTGAACTTTATAGAAATCTGAAGAGTTGAAACAAAACCACACCAATTTGAAAAACACAAACAATACTAGCACCAAACCCACAACTAGAATCTTCCAATATCCAAGAATTAAAGCACAAATAAGTTTGTCATTTTCATGGAACAATAGAGTACTTTAACTCGATAATTAGGTCTATTAGCCATGGACACTACTATCACAAGTGGTTAAAAATTATATTCCAAAATAGAGCAAATTTTTGTTAGCACTACTACCACCTACAGTTCCTCCAAAATAGAGCAAACTTTAACCAAAATCAAAAATAAAAAGTCACAAAATCAACTAAACTTTAACCAAAACCAAAACCAAAACCAAAACTAAAACCAACACAATCAACCAACAGTTACACAAAAATATACACATAACCCAAACCAAACTTCAACCAAAATCAAAACTAAAAAACCAGAAATTTAACAACAAATATATATACAAATAGAGAGACTTACCTTGCTTTGGGTAGGGTTTGTAGTTTTGGGTAGTATTTTTGTGCTTAAAATTTTGGAAAAGAAATGGTGGGTTTTGAGTAAAGAAGAAGAGAAGAGGAAGGGAAGTGGGTTAAGGAAGAGGGAGAGTGAGAGAAAATGTGGGTGAGAGGAAAACATTTGAACTAAAGAAGTGGGAGACCAAAAATGAGAGGCCAAAGTGGTGGGAAGGTGAAAAAAATAAGTGGGAAGTCTGAAAATTTTTAAGTGGTATGAGGGACCTATCCCGACACTTTTGGAGACCTATCCCAACGCTTCCAAAAGCACTGGAATAGGTGGACCCTATTCCAACGCTTTCAAAACCGCTGGGACAAGTCTATCCCCATAAGGGAATGAGTGATCCTATCCAGTGCTTTTAAAAGCGCTAGAATAGGGTCCACCTATTCCAGCGCTTCAAAAAGCATTAGGATAGGCCTCTCTCCTTATGGAGAAAGGCATATCCCAACACTTTTTGAAGCGCTGGAATAGGTGGACCCTATTCCAGCGCTTTTAAAAGCGCTGGGATAGGTCTTTCCATTAGCATTTTCTTGATTAATAGTAATATAAATAGTTTGAATTATAAATAGTAATATAAATAGTAATATTTAATATTTTCTTGATTAATAAGATTTAATATAATACTTCAAATTAATAAAATATAATTTAACAATACAAATTAATAAAATAAATTATATTAACTAATAAAAATATTTTTTAATAATTCAATTTAACAAAATTTAATACTTCAAACTAATTTAATATATTTTAATTTAATACTTCAAATTAATAAAATATAATTCCTCACTAAAAATTAGTAAAATATAATGTAATAGCTAAAAAAAATTGTAAGATGTGACTCGAGGACCAACAATATTAAAATATAACCACGAAACCTACAAAATGACCCAAATACCCCCAAAACAAAAAAAAATGACCAAAATATCCCCAAAACACAAAAAAAAAAAGACCAAAATATCCCCAAAACCCAAAAAATGACCAAAATACCCCCAAAACCTAAAAATTACCAAAATACCTCTGAAACCCAAAAATTGCCCAAAACACCCCTGAAACCTAAAATTACCAAAAACCCAAAAATTGACAAAAATACCCCCCAAAACCTTAAAATGACCAAAATACCCCCCAAAAACCAAAAAAAATGACCAAAATACCCATAAAATCTAAAAATTACCAAAATACCCCCCCAAACCCATAAAATTACCAAAATACCCCCAAAACCCCCAAAAAAATGTCCAAAATACCCCTGAAACCTAAAAAATGACCAAAATAACCTCGAACCCTAAAAATTAACCAAAATACCATCGAAACCTAAAAATGACCAAAATACCCCTGAAACCTTAAAAATGGCCAAAATAACCCCAAAGCCTGAAAATTGACCAAAATAACTAGAAACCTAAAAATGATCGAAATACCCCTATAACCTTAAAAATGGCTAAAATAACCCCGAAGCCTAAAAATTACCAAAATAACCTAGAAACCTAAAAATGATCAAAATACCCTCGAAACCTAAAAAATTATCGAAGTACCCTTAAAACCTAGAAATTAACTGAAATACCCCCTGAAACCTAAAAAATGACCAAAATACCCCTAAAACTTATATATGACCAAAATAACCCCTAAACCATAAAATGACCAAAATATCCTCGAAACCTAAAAAATGACCAAAATTTCCCGAAACCTAAAAAATAATCGAAAATGCCCCTTAATTTTGTAAGTTGATAAAAATACACCCTAAATCTAAAAAATTACCAAAATCCCCCTTAAAACTAATAAAAATGACGAAAATACTCCCTAAACATAACAAATGACCAAAATACCCCCTAAACACCTATTTTGGTATTTTTAGAGGTTTCGGGTGTATTTTGTTCATCTTATAGGATTAGTGGTATGTTGGTCGTTTTAGATATGTTGAGGGGCATTTTGGTCGTTTTATAGGTTTAGAGGTATGTTGGTCGTTTTAGGGTGTCAGGGTATTTTTGGTAATTTTAGAGGTTTCAGGCTATTTGTGCCATTTTTGAGGTTTTGGGTTTATTTGGGTCATTTCAAAGGTTTAGGGGTATAGTCGTCACTTTATAGGTTTGAGGATATTTTGGTCATTTTTAGGTTTCAAGGGTATTCTGGTCATTTTTTAGGTTTAGGGGGTATTTTGGTCATTTTATAATTTTAGGGGGGTATTTTGGTTAACTTTAGGTTTCGGGATTATTTTTGTCAATTTTTAGGCTTTGGGGTTATTTTGGTAATTTTTTAGGTTTCGGGGAGTATTTTGGTCATTTTTAGGTTTCAATGTTGTTTTGATCAATTTTTAGGCTTCGGGGTTATTTTGGCCATTTTTTAGGTTTCGATGGTTTTTTGGTCTTTTTATTTTGGTTTCGGGGGGTATTTGGGTAATTTTTTTGGATTTCAGGGGTATTTTCGTAATTTTTAGGTTTTGGGGGGTATTTTGGTCATTTTATGGACTTCAAGGGTATTTTGGTCATTTTTAGGTTTTGAGGGTATTTTGGTCATATTATTAGTTTCAGGGGTATTTCGGTCATTTTTTGTGTTTTTGGGGTATTTTGATCATTTTTAGGTTTTGAGGGTATTTTGGTCATTTTTTGGACTTTGGGGATATTTTGGTCATTTTTTATGTTTAAGGGATATTTTGGTAATTTTTAGGTTTTGGAGGTATTTTGGTAAATTTTTGGGTTTCAGGGGATATTTTGGTCATTTTTTGAGTTTCGGGGGTATTTTGGTTATTTTGTAGGTTTTGGGTTATTTTGTTCTTTTTTTGCGGTTTTGGGGGTATTTTGGTCATTTTTTATGTTTAAGGGATATTTTGGTCATTTTAGTGGTTTTGGGATATTTTAAAATTGGTTGATTTGTAGATATGATACTTGGATCATAATTAGGGACCCATTTAAAATGCAATAAACATTAATGTTAATTGGGTTTAACTGGATTAATACCCATTTAACACAATCAATAATTGAGCGGGTTTGAGTCTCATTTAAGTAGGCGGGTTTGGGTGGGCAAATGGATTTGGGTTGATTTTGCCACCCCTAATGTTATTCAAGTAATCAAGGGGTTTTCCACCTTTTTTATGCATGGGGGGGTGCTTTTGTCATTTTCTAGCTTTTAGGATTCATTTCAATGTTTTGGGGGTATTTTGGTAATTTTTTATGTTTCGGGGGTGTATCAGTCCTTTTCTGGGTGTCAGATGTGTTTTGGACATTTTTTGTCTTTCTAGGGGCATTTTGGTCATTTACCAGACTTATAGGGGTATTTTGTTCTTATTCAAGTAATCGATGGTATTTTGGCTAGTTTTAGACACAAGGGGTACTCTAGTCATTTTCGATGCCTTAAGGGGTGTTTAGGTCATTTTTTATGTTTTAGGGGCATTTTAGTCATTTATTAGGTTTCAAGGGTATATTGGTCTTTTTCTAGGTATCGAGGTGTTTTTACTTTTTTTCGATGTTTTGGGAGTACTTTGGTCTTTTTTCAGGTTTAGGAGAGTATTGGTCATTTGATAATTAACAAATCCCTCCACAAGTATAAGTGCTTGTGGGGTGTGGGAGGCAAGCGTCGGGGTTCAAGTCTCTAGGAGGGAGCTTCATACACATATACACTTAAATTAAGCTATAGTAGAAATTCTATCTTATGTAAAATAATAAAAACAAAAAAAAAAACCCTATAGGTGACCTATCCCAGCACTTTTGGAAGCGCTAGGATAGGTCCTTCCATTCCCTTATGGAGAAAGACCTATCCCAGCGCTTTTTGAAGCGCTGGAATAGGTTGACCCTATTCCAACGCTTCCAAAAGTGCAGGGACAGGTCCCTCCATTCTCTTATGAGTGCTAAAAGTAGAGTTAAAAGTATTAATTGAAAAAGTGACCTCTATCAATGGGAAACAGGAAGCAATAAAGTTGTTCTTCAGATCATGAAAGTACTAAAATTGAAAAGGAATGTAAAATATGTTGGAGTAATACAAAATGTTGATAAAAAAGCTTCGTTAAAGATCCTTTCAAAAATGTTTTAAATTCAACCATATCCACATTCTTTTATATCATGTGTAGAGTGTAAAATAATAATTTTCCAAATTGTTATGCTAATTTGGGAACTTATGGCCTGTTTGGAAGTTTAAAAAAGGAGGGAGAGTAGAGTAGAGAGAGGGAGAGTAATTCAATTATCATGTTTGGAAGTTTTTTAAGGAATGAGAGGAAGGAGTTTGGAGGGGTTTCAACCACCTCTAATCTCTTATTTTTAATTTCCCAAAATTGGAGAGATTTGGAGGGAGAGTAAAGTAGATAAATTATTAACTAGATAAATTTCTCAATTTACACTTTCTAAATTAATAATAGATCAATGTTGCAAGTCCATTTTCAAATAGGGATAAATTTGTATATTTTAATCATTTCCTCTCCTCTCCATCCTAATTTTTAAAACATCCAAATAAGGGAAATGTCTAATTACTCCATTCCTCCTTACTAATTTTAAAAACATCGAAACAAAGTGGAGATGAACCATTCCCCTCTACTCTCCTCCCCACTACTCTCCTCCCCTCTACTCCCCGCTACTCTCCTCACTCTCTAAACTTCCAAATAGGCCATTAATGCTATGTTTGGAAGTTAGGGGAAGGAGGGAAAGTAGAGTAGAGGGAGAGAAAATAATTTAATTACCTTATTTGAATGTTTTTTAAAAAAGGAGGGGGAGGAATTTGGAGTGGTTTGAACTACTTCTAACCTCTCATTTTTAATTCCCCCAAATTGGAGAGATTCGGAGGGAGAGTGGAGTATAAAAATGCTTGATTAAATGAAATATCAAATTTACCCTTACCATATGAACAAAATTACAAATGAAAAGACTAATTATTCCACTCCCCTTTACTTAATTTTAAAAACATCCAAACAAGATGGAGGTTAACCATTTCCCTCTACTTTTCTCTCCACTACTCTCCTTCCCTCTACTCCCCTCTACTCTCCTCTCTCTCAAAACTTCCAAACATAGCATAAGAGTATATAGTATTCTAAACACTAAATATCTATTGTGCGAACTGGATCCTGGGTTTAGAAAAACGTACATAAGCTGGTGTATTGTGCCACGATCTTTAGCAGACTGCCGCCGGCAATGTGTGTAGCCTTTTGACCCAACACATGCAAAGCTGTTTTCCCATCATTATTCTCGTCTCGTTCGCAAGCCATTGTTGGATATCTAGTCAGTATCTCCGATGCTAAACCTATACATGGAATGAGATTTATTGTAGTAAGAAGCAACGTTTAGTGTAATGCCACATTTATGTCAAGTTGCATGCCACTTATTGCTTGCCCAAAATCATATGCGCAGGGCATGAAACTATTTAAAGCAGTAATGCAATGAAATTAAAAGCAGAGAGAGCAAGGAACTTATCCAAAATTCAAAGAATTCCAACAAAATTTCATAGTATCATAATTAAAAATAAATTTTGTATGTGGATTACTGCAGACAAAGTTGATTTGTCCTTGAAACCAACTCTGGGATTGGGAATATATTCTAACATAGATTGTACCTATAAAACAAGGTCTAGAAGTTCAACAAAATATTGGAATATATATGATATATAATAAATTACTAATACAAAAGCAGGATAAAAAGTAGAATAGAATCAGTTATATAGCCATACTGTCAAGTGACAAGTTTGGGAGCACGAAGGAATGTAGTTATACCGTACAGATTGCTGGAAAGGGTAATAAAAAAAACAGCCTAATGCGTTCAGAATGATCCAGACAGTCGAATTCAGTTTTGGAGTGGAGATATTCGGCCATTTCTTTGTGTCCAACTTCAGCTGCCATGCCAAAAGGTATTAATTCCCTAGTACCACGTTTCATTGTTAGTTTATTATTCTTTTCTATCATTAATTTTGCAATTTCGACCATTCCGGATACAGCAGCAATACAAAGGCCTGTGTCTTTATTTAGATTTTCTATAGCTAGATCTTCCACAGTCCCATATTCCACCAGTACTCTTTTACAAAATATATGCATTTTGAATGAACTGCTATGTGAATCAGTCTGTCCCATGATTTTGTCAATCTAGCATGAAGCACGCTTCGATCTTTATCGTTGAAGCTCTCTGCAGTTTTCCAGTCACCCTTAAGTGCAGCTAAACACAAGACGCGGTTGTCATTTCTTTTTTTCCTGCAGAGTTTTCAAAATCAGAGGCTTGCAATTATATAGCGTTCTCCAATTGTCAAACCACAAAGAGTGATGTTTCACCGATCAACAAAAAATAATTTAAACATTCATTAATTAGTCCACCATCTATTGTCACATTAATTTGTACATATATTGTAGTAAAATTTTTAGTAGCTTTAGCATTTTCCAACCACAAAACACATTACACTCTTTGCAATGCTTTTTTTTTTTTTTTTGGTATCTTTTATTCCCCAATCTCTTAGCCAGAGTTCTTAATTGATTCCAAATGTTTCTCTATATTATTTAATGTCTTAAAAAAAAAAAAAAAAGTAAACAAACAAGTTTTGATAATTTTTCTTTTCTTTTCTTCTATTTTAGATTGTTACTTTAATGTAGAATGAATGGTACAATTTCCTTTAACAAAGAGACCGTCACAAGTAAAGCTGCAAGAGGTTTGGAAGTACAAAATGACAAATAGAAATTAATTCATTCAACTATAGAAATCACGTGAAATTTTGTATTCAAAACAGAATTGCTGTGAGGTCAAAATTGAAAATTCACGACCTTAGAGCCTTGACCTACACCACGTTTTGAGCAACATTACACATTTTGGCCTCCAATTTATCCAAATTGTTAGTTTTGGTAATTTTTTATTGTTATAATTTTCAAAAAAATTATTTTACAATATTTTTATAAATTGTTGATGTAATCAATTTTTACTTTCATCTAAGCTCACTATTAACATCATTTTTTTACTTATCAATAATCACTCATCACATCAGCAATTTGTAAAATATATATATCTCTAGTATTTTCCTTTTCAAATTATAAGTAAGAACAAAGTCCCATCAATTCTAGGATGATGTTTCCTAGAATATATGGTATTTAATTATGTAATTTTCTCAATTTAATATTTTTAGCAGTTTTTTGTATTTCAACATAATTTCGTATTTAGCATAAATTATAGGGTTTTCTAGGTTTTCCTACAGATCTCCTTATCATATTAGGATTTCTATAGTGTATGTTAAGGTTTGTAGCCCCTTGGGCAGTTATACTATTGATCAATAAAATTTTCAAAAATTTTCTTTTTCTCTTTTCTGGTAGACTTTGGGAATTCTCTTTGTGGTTTGAAAAGTTAATTTTTGAGGTAGACGTGTTTAATTTCTTTTGGCAACCTAAGTGCATTAAGAATTAATTGAGAATTTAAATTTTTTTTTTAAAGAATTACTTGAGAGAGAGAGAGAGAGAGAGAGATCTAAACTAGTTTGGGGGAGGGGCTGCCAGCCTGTCAGAGTGTCAGTGAAAGCAAATGGTGTTAAGTGATGAGTTAAGATGTCATGTGAGATGCACATGTGTCACTTTATTGTGCAGCCAGTCTCGATCCCTCACTCATAATTTAAGCATAATATTATATTTTGAGCCCAAAGAAAAAAAAAAAAAAAATTTTGTTTGATGAACTTTATATAAAGTACAAAGGAAAAAGAATTACTTCCATATTGTGCCAAATCTGTATTGGTTGTGGGACATTCAACTTGTGGGAAATGATCAGGGTTTTGCAGACTTGGGTCCACTACAATATCAACTAATTGTGCCGGTTGCTCTGTTGACGTAGCTGCATTTGAAGAAGGAAATTTATATAAGTGGTACACTTGTACTACTGTACACTCTTGGTACGATGGTCACTTCATAAGTATAAATGCTTGTGAGGTGTGGGGGGTAAGGGCCGGGGTTCAAGTCATCAGGAGGGAGTTTCACACATATATACTTAGATTAGATTAGAGCAGATTTCTATCTTATATAAAAAAATAAAATAAAATAAAATAAAAATAAAAAAGGGGGGTGAGAGAGACTAAAGAATAGTAGAATACTTTTGGTCTTTAAAGTTTACTGTTGTTTTCATTATTTTCTTTATGTTTTAAAATTTCCTTTTTGACTTTTCATATTTGATTATGTTTTGATATTAGCCATATAATCCAATTTCGTTGGTAATATGGTCGGTGGTGACATTTGATTTTATATAAGTGACTTGTCTTAATGGAAGACAGTTGTAACACTTAACCATCTTATTAATTAGTAATAGATTTGGACAACAAAGCCAATATAACACGATCAAAATATTAACAAAAAATAGACCCTCATGACAAATATGAAAATGGAATCAAACATAAGGGCCAAAAGTATATATATATATATATATATATATATGCACTCTTCTCTCAAATCACTAAAGGTTCGTTTGGATACTGCTTATTTTGCTGAAAACTAAAAACTAAAAACAATAAAAAAATAATAATAAAGTTACTGTTCACGCATGTTGCACTGTTCACATGCCTAAATGTACTATTCATGTCAAATAAAATAAAATAAAAGCCATTGTAAGTGTAGGGACACAAAAATCAAACAATACAAGCGCTCACTTAGAATAGAAAGGCTTGTACAATTCAACTAGGTCCAAATCAATGTATTTGTAAGAGAATGGATTGAACAACAAGAGAGAAATTTGCCCAAGGACAAGAATGAGGGAAGAAAGACTTATTAATGTGGACTATTTATGTGAAAGTCTTGTTACAAGCTTTCCCGAGAGGGCCAATATTTCACAAAAAAATATATTGTTCACGTTCTTCTCTCAATTTTTTGGTTCTCACTCTTCTATCTCTGATACTTTTTGTTTGCCTTATCTCTCTGGAATTTTTTTTTTTTTTTTTAATATACTATCCCCCTCTTCGCATTTTGACCCCATCTTTATCTAATCAAATTCTCATTATGACACCTGCCCCTCTAAACATCTTATGAAAGTAGTAGAAGGAATTGCTTAGCTGTGAATTTTACTATTCATGTTACATTCTCATCAATGTAGCTAATAAAGCTGTTGCTCACCATTTAATGCAGATGTAACAGGATACTTCTTGCTGAAAACTTTCGTTGCCCTTCATGATTCTCTCTCCTCAACCAGTCCTACCCACCTGAAGCTCCTAAGAATCTTTCGTCTGTTCTCCTCTTTTCCTCGGATGAATTCCCTCCTTGGGTAGGTGATGCCTCAACACCAGCGCTAATAGTTCACCAATCCCTTTCTCAGTCCTCGGGGCCCCACAGTAAGTATAACCGAACCGTTGGATTTTTACAAAAATCTTATTTAAACTCTATATTTTATATCCATATATGTATAAGAGTTCTTCCTGGACATTTTGACTTTTTGTTGGTTTCTCTTATTGAGCCATGAGTACCTCTCCAGATTATGCTATGTGGAAAAATAAAACAAATTTCCAAACTTAAAAAAAAAAAACGAAACAAAACCGTGCAACTCAAAGTCACTGATAAAAAAAAAAAAAAAAAAAAAAAACTCATTCCTACTTCCTAATTTTAGTAATATAACTTTTTTAACAAGTTATGTAACTTATTTATTTAAATAATCCACATTGATCGTCTTATAAATTATCATGTAATGGATTGGAGGAAATACCTCTAAATTAGTTTGGGCCTAATTTTTGTCAAAAAAAAAAAAAAAAATTGAAAGCCCCCAAAAAAAGCCCTCAATTATTATAAGACGAAATTAAACTGATTTCATGATAGATAATAACTCAGCTTTTTCCCTCCAAAAAAATTCACTTCATGTGAATTGAATAGGAAAATTAAATTTATTAGTTTGCAATCAAATTGAGAAATGAGAAGATATTATAAGTCTTTTTTTTTTTTTTTCAAACTCTATCCCAATTTCCTTTTCAAACCACGAGAAGTACAAGCCATAATGCATTTTTAAGAATGGAGAACGGAACAAACACATTCAAATAACCACTCCAAAGAAGAAGAAATCCTTACCATTGCTTGTGGCTAGCGCTCTGAAGGTGGCTGATGATAATCTAATCATTCTTTCTACCAATTGATTCTCCTCTCTCTCTCTCTCTCTCTCTCTCTCTCTCTCTCTCCACTAAGAATGATGTACTACTTTCTTCTTTCATCTATGATTATTATTTTAAACTTTCATTATTGGTTGCATTTAGTAATGGTTTAAAAAATCAGTTTTTTTTTTACTATTTAATTTATTTTTACTATTATTTATGGGTTTTATTATACTTTTTGGTATTATTCTTAAGTTTCACTGTACTATATTTTAGCTACATTTTAGCTTTATTTTATCTTACTTTCAACAAAATAAATTTTTAATTATAACTAAATAAACTACTCCTAAAATTTTTTGCGAAATGTGGATTATACTTCTTTTATTTTGATCCTTTGCTTTCCATTATCCCATTATCCTTTTAAAAGTATTTTATCAGATTCCAATGCTTGGCTAATCCTAATCCAACAGTCCACGTGATTCTATCTTCTTCCTCTCTTTTTTTTTTTCTTTTTTTTTTTAATCTGATTAGTTGCCATTTTAGCTTTTGATCTAATAGGTCACAGCTTCCTCTTTTATTTATTTATTTATTTTGGTGTAAAAGAGGCAATGTCAAAAATATAACTAAGAAACCGTGGGACAAATTAAGGATCGCGATCCCATGAGAGTTAGCTAACCCTAAAAAAGAAAACGTCCTCAGTTACTATTAATTGAAGTTTTATTACATGACCACTGGATATCATCAACCAAACATACATTAGTAACTACCTTTTATTTTTTGTTTTATTATTATTATTTTTTTTGCTTTGTTATTTTTTTTGTTTTGTTTTATTTATTTATTGGTTCGGGAGCCTTTGATGATACATGATCAGACTCATTAGATGAAATTGAAATTAAGACTGCAAAATTACAATTATTGAAAATAGTCAATTGAAAAGTCATTAGAAAATGAACAAACAAGAGTCTTATTAGCATCGGAAAATACCAAGTTATTCCAAAATGTAGAAACTACTGCTGGGCATTCAACATCTAAATGTACTTGAGGGCACAACTGATACTCACGGTCATAGTCCCACCATTTTTTTTTCACCATTCACACTCTCAACCATTTAAAGAATTGTCAAACCTATTATGAAAAATTTAGGTGGGTAGCATTATTAGGTGTTTATACTCAAAAATAAAAGTCATGTGAACACGGTTTATGTGCATATAACACGTAGAGAACAGTTTCATTTGGTAAAGAATTATAAAATACACGTGTAGTGTGCATTAATTATGATTTGTGTAGGGGGAAAAGTATGGCAGCCACTGTAGATTGAACCAAACGGTTAAATCTTTGCAAAAATTCAAATAATAGCGAGTTTGAAACCTATAATGATGAAGAAAGACAAAAGAAAAGGATCTTAAACACTTCTCAACAACACTTGTAGTTTTTACATTTGAAAACATTTTCAAATATTTAGTGGGACATATAAAAATTTCTAAGTACAAATCATCAAAACTAATGACTTAGTCAACAGAACTGGAGGTTTAGTCATCGGAGCTGCCAGTACAGGTGGCCAGAGCGGGTGGCACCAACTGCCGAACTGCTAGCTTCGGTTGTTGGACCATCACCTTCGATGACCAGACCAACGGCTTCGGTGACCCAGCCAGCAGATGGGAAGGAGGGACATTGTGTTTGTATAAATTTTTTTACCAATTTTTGAAGGAAACTGTTTTATAATATTTTACAAAAAAAATTTACAGTCAATGGAAAACATTTTCAGGTTTGATCAAATTTTATGTTTAAACAAATGCAGTAAAATGCTGAAAATGTTTTCGTAAAACATTTTACATTGAAACAAATGGAGTGTTAGACATAGGCATGTAGTGATGCAATAGGATAGTCATAAGAAATGGAATGCATCCTTTAAAAAAAAATTGTTACAATTAGTGAGGGAGAGAGAATTTGAACTTTAATTCTCTTTATAAGGAAATATGTTAATGTTAGTGAATTAAAAATCTCTTGGTAGAATCTATTTTTAGAATGAACTCTTAATCTTTAAGGGGCTTACTAAAACCATAATAAAAAGCTCTCAAGAATCCACCAGAAAAATAAGAGACAGACTTTGAGATTTCATTACTGAAATAGTCTAATTGTTTAGGGGGCTACAACCACTAATCTATGATAATAAAAAGGTTAACCCTATTTTTTATTTGGGATGAAATTATGCTAAAACAATATGAAAAATTGCAACAAAAAAAAATCTTAAACATAACTTAATCAATACCCTACCATATAGAGACTCAATTTCAACTACAACATGTAGGGGATTATAGGGTAAAACAAGAAAGCATAGACACGGCAATTTGCTTGTTGTGCGCATATACGGGACACAGTGTACGCATGGGACATGGTTGCACGCATGTCCTTTCCTTTTTTTTTTTTTAATTATTATTTTTTTAATCTGACATAGGCAAGACACAGCAAGGACACGGACTAGACATGGCTAGGAGAGGGAAAAGAAGTGTGAAAATGCCAACTTGAAACTCTCCATTTTGAAAGCATCCTTAACACCTAAAATCAGTTTTGTTTGTTTATAGATTGACCCCAATTAATTAATTCAATTATCCAAGTTAATTAATTATTCATATTACATGCAAATCAATGGAGGCACAATCAAATCTCCAAATTAAACTAAGTGCAGCAGAAAATAAATTTAACAAGACGAGTTGATCAAAATAGGAAATATTTTTGTAGACAAAAACTCTCATTAGGTGAATTTCAGGTTACCACTTCTGAAGAATACACTAATCAAGAATCAAGATGTTACAAGTATAAGGAATCTTAGCCTAACTGGACTATCCCAAAATAACAACCTAAAGTTGAACCTACTAACATATACTTGTACCAGCTCCAATATCCAATTGGACTTGTTCTCGTAGAGAATTCTCTTTGCATGAATCCCACTACATAACTAATAGCACAACAACTTTATTGTTGTCTTATTTCAAAGCTCTCCAATCAATGTTTGTAGATCTGAAAGAAGCTTGGTACATAACCCTAAATCTCACAAGAAATCATAGCAGCTCCTATACCCACGCATGGCAGCCATGTGTTTTAATTTTTGATTTATTTAGTTTTGAGTGTGTAGGTTGTGTCTATGTTAAAATTAATTAATAACATAATATATACATAATGGGTAATTCTATTGTACCCCCCCTATTTTGGGGGGGGGGGGGGGGGGTACGGTACCCACTAGTAGGTAACCTATTGTACCATGTTACCAAAACATCACATTTGATAATACAATCCCCACATTGTGTAGTACTAACATCATATGCAACTGTACTTTTCTCACATTCGATGATTCCCTTTTTTTTTTTTTTTCTTACATTTGATAGTACTATCCTCATATTGTGCAATACCAATATCACATGTGACTGTACCTTTGTCAGAGTCATTGGTTCCCATATTTTTTTTTTTTCACATTTGATGGTTCCACCCTTACATTGTGCAATACCAACATCACATGTGATTGTACTTTTGTCACATTCAATAGTTCTCTTATTTTTTCTCACATTTGATGGTACCATTTATACATTATGCAATATCAACATTACATGTGATTGTATTTTTGTCACATTAAGTAGTTTCTTTATCTTTTTTCCTCACATTTGATGGTACCATCATCACATTGCGCAGTACCAACATCACATGTAATTGTACTTTTGTCACATTCGGTGGTTCTTTTATTTTTCTCTCACATTTGATAGTATCATCCTCACATTGCACAATACCAATATCACATGTGATTGTACTTTTGTCACATTCGGTGGTTCCTTTATTTTTTCTCACATTTGATGATACCATCCTCACATTGTGCAGTATCAACATCACATGTGACTGTATTTTTGTCACATTTGGTAGTTCCTTTATTTTTTTTCTCACATTTGATGGTATCATCCTCACATTGTGCAGTACCAACATCACATGTGACTGTACTTTTGTCACATTCAGTAGTTCCCTTATTTTTTCTCACATTTGATGATACTATCCTCACATTGCGCAGTATTTACATCACATGTTCGGTGGATCCTTTATTTTTTCTCACATTTGATAGTATCATTCTCATGTGTGATTGTACTTCTGTCACATTCAGTGGTTCCCTTATTTTTTTCTCACATTTGATAGTACCATCCTCACATTGCGCAGTACCAACATCACATGTGACTATACTTTTGTCACATTCGGTGGTTCATTTATTTTTTTCTCACATTTGATGATACTATTCTCACATTGTGCAGTACCAACATCATATGTGACTGTATTTTTGTCACATTTGGTGGTTCCTGTATTTTGTTTCTCACATTTGATGGTACTATCCTCACATTGCACAATACCAACATCATATGTGACTGTACTTTTGTCACATTCAGTGGTCCCCTTATTTTTTCTCACATTTGATGGTACCATTCTCACATTGCGCAGTTTGGTTATGCCGGTTGAACCAGTGGTTTGCACTGTTTGCTCGATTTTTCTTTCATTTCCGGTTTTAACTAATAATCAGACTAGATTTAGATTCGATAACCGGCCGATCTAGTCCAATTTTTAAAACCTTGGCTCTAACAAATACCCTTGAAACCCTTAACAATTTCTGGAATACCCTTTGAAACAGAAAATGATCAAAATACCCTAAGAACCTAAAACATGACCAAATGTTCTTGAAACCTAAAAAAATGACCGAAATGATCCTAAAACCTAAAAAATATCCAAAAATAACTACGAAGCCTAAAAATGACCAAAATATCCTTAGAACAATAAAATGACCATAATGCCCCTGATACCTAGAGAAAGTTTATAATACCCTTAGAGACTTGAAAATGACCAAAATACCCTTAATACCTCAAAAATGACCAAAATGACCCTGAAACCTAAAAAAAGGATTGAAATACCCTTAAAACCTAAAAAATTACCAAAACACCCTAATTCCCTCTAAAATTACTGAAATACCCTTAAAACCTAAAAAATTACCAAAATAGCATTAGAACCTTTTTTTTTTTTGAGAATCAAATACCATTTGAACCTAAAACATGACCGAAATACCCTTAATATCTAAAAAATGATCAAAATGCCCTCAAAACCTAAAAATAAACGAAATACCCTTGAAATCTAAAAAATGATTGCAATACCATCAAAAACTAAAAAATGATCGAAAGATCCATTGAACCTAAAAAATGACCATAATGCCCCTGAAACCTAAAAATGATCAAAATACCCTTGAAACCATAAAAATGACTAAAATACCCTCAAAACTTAAAATTTACTAAAAAGACCCCCTTAAAACTTGAAAACAACCAAAATTATCCCCAAAACTCTCTAAAATTATCAGAATAAGTTGTATTTGTTGTATACTTATTGAAACTTAAAAGATGATAAGTTATCTAAAAAAGCTATCTAGCATGTACGATTTTCAATAAGTTTGTTGTGAGTTCATAATTTCAAAATAATTTTATGTTAAAGCTCAATGTTACATTGATGGTTTCCCTTTCTTCTTCTTGCGTTTTTTTAAGGCTAACTGAAATTACTAAGATAGTTAGCTTTAAATGAAACTTCAATACTAAACTTTTCAATTAATTAAAAATTATCTTTCAGTTAACACTATTAATAAAAATTTTTAAATATCTAATAAAAGTTTGATTATTTACTTCTACTAATTTTTTTCACTCTTACTTCTACTAACTCCATCAACAACTTTTGACACCCAAATATTTAATGTAATAAACGAAATTTTTTTGAAGCCAACATTAAATCCCATGTTCACAACCACTGAATTTGCCAATTTGAACTCCAATCAGACTTGCACTGCATAAAAAGAAATTTCAATGTTCAAATAGATACATGTTTGTTAAGAACTAAGATTATACCATCTTCAACAAAATTGTTAGGAACAACAATTTTTCACTAGTGATGGATTCAATGACACTTCTTTTGCATCCATATCATCTTATAAAACCAGATCAAATAACTTTGCATGTTTTGATGTACAATTTTTTTGCCATTTAACATGATTTTTGAAACAATTTTTTTAGTTGGCATGTTTTTGAAACATATTTGTAAACTAGCATTTCAAGTTTGTGTCTTAAAGACTCAAGATTACTTAAGGAACTCAAGCCTTTAAGACCAGTGTAATAGATACCATATCGGTATCGAAACACCAACGTTTCGTACCAGTTTAAATATCAGCCATACCGACTTTATACTGCCAATTTCAGGCAATACCAACCGGTACCGGGCGTACCAGCCAATACTTAAAAAAACTTTTTTTTTTTTTTGTAATTTTTTAATTTTTGTAAGGGCAGAATGGTAATTTATTTGCATTAACTTATTAGTATTATTTGTTTTCTTAGCTAAAGTCTAAAATCATGAATAATTTGTTCTGAATTGAGGTAATGTTTTATGGTAAACTTTTTATATTTATTATATAACACACACACACACATACATACATACATACATACATATATATATAAAATAACGGTAAACCTGAAACAGTACACCGATATTGAACAGTACCGAAATATATCATTCCACTGGTCAAATCGGTATAGCCTCCGATACGAGATTGACTCCCTTGTTTAAGACTCGAGTATAAAATCGAGTTCAAGTGATTCATATATATTGAACTTGTTCACAATATGTTATTTGCAACCAAAAAAAAAAGTTTTTTTCAGTGATTTGATTCATCAAGACAAGATTAACTACAACATAAAGATGCAAGAACTTGCTCAGTGATTTGATTATACAATAGTAACTGTGTTCCCCCACAATTGATTTCTTGGGCTAAGCCTAACTTGGACTCAACCTAACTTTGGCTCACAATTTACTTGTATGGTGGGCTTGAGTTTCCTGCTCTGGGTGATTCTCGGCAAAGACTTAATGAGATCACTTTTCTCTCTCTCTCCTCTTGATTTTTTCCTCCCTTTTTTCAGAACCCCCTGTCTTCCTCAATTTCTCCTCTTTATAGCTCTAAGTTAGTGGGGGGATCATGATTGCTGCCATTATTAGTGCAATTAAAGGTCCAATATTATCTATTCTAAGTGGATGTTTCGGTGAGAGTGGTCTTGGAAATGATTCCCACTTCCGCAATATATTTGGCATCGATATTCCCAAGGATTCGCCGAGCTATCGAGAAACAAGCTTGCCGAGCATATTTTCCACTTCTCTGGAATGGTTGATTATGCATGGATTAGATCAAGGAGACATACAGGACATTTAAGATTAATTTCTTCAAATGGGTCAACATGAGGTATGAGGCTTTGTCCTTGGGGTGGGGCTATCATGCTTGGGCCTTGGGTTCGATAGGATTGGGGTTTCTTCGGCTCATAAAATAGCCCTACCTAATTCGTGCCCGGCTCTCGATGACAAATCAAGGAACTCAAAGGGTCAAACGTTTAGCCGAGAATTCCAACAAGCAAAACTGGGTGGTTGAGGCGTCCATCAATGCACTCTTAAAAGGCGTGCCATTCCTAGCGGTTTGCCTAGCCATCATCATTGTCTGACGGTTCGCGAATCGATGCGGCACAAGTGTGGCATTAAATGAAGGCTTGTTGGGTTTCCCGCCTCTTCATTGTGAAGTGTTGCGTGGCCCACCTATATATACTTCCTGTTGTGCCTTCTCCTTACTTTTGCCTTCTCCGTTTTTCAAATTTTCACTCTACCGAGTACATATCCTTAAAGCATTTTCGACTCCTAGTATTTGATCGTCCTCCCTCCTTAGAGCCCCAATAATTTTTTCTTCTTCCTTCTTGCTTTGTTTTCTTTCCATACCATTGTAATCGTAATTTTAGGGGTCTTTTTCTTTCAAACGATGGGCTACTCTTATCTTTTGTCCTCTGAAGCTTCTTTGGCCACATTTAAGGCTGCGTATGGTATTCCCAGGGATGTAGATATCGCCTACTGTCATCAGGGCGATATCGAGATCCAAAGGCGCCGTGGAACCAATACAGTTTTCTTCCCTCTCATGTCAATTCTTGAAGGTGTGATTAGATTCCCAATAGATCCCTTAGTTATATGTACACTTAGATTTTACAGTCTCTGTCTCGACCAGCTCCCCCCCAAATTTTTCTGAGTGGTGAGTTGTGTCAGTAAACTGAACCAGTTGTTCGGCCTACAACTGGACCATCATGATATAAATTTCATGTACAGTCTGTGCGGCAATATTGAATCCAACTATTACCTTAAAACCAGAGATAACAAGGTACAACTCATTTCATGCCTGGCCGATTCTAATAGGAACTCGGCCGGAGAGTTTGTACGGGTGAGTGGCAACTGGCTTACCGGGGAACTCCCCTGTGCGTTTAAACCACGTGATGTTGGTCGGTTTTGTGCACCTTTTTCATTTCCGTTTTTTTAATCTGTAACTTCCAACCTATTCGGTGATTAGTAACTATTCTCTGTATGACTTTTGTGCAGATACTAAGAGATTCAAGAAGGACCTTCGAGTGGTCCACGTTCGGGACCTGAATTTTATATTAAGGTCAGAAATTTTTGTACTTTGGGATAGACAGCTCCGTGTACTTTACTTGGCAAGCGTTTGGGAAAGCTTTGCTAGTTGACAGCCACCTTCTCTTGTATATTGATGTACGGCATGCAAATTTCATTCCTCTGAGATTGACAGTAGGAGAAGCACATGACCTCGGCCCTCGTTATACTTGCTCGGACGAACTTGCACCCATCAGGGACGAGTCTGCCGAACGTGTGTCTCATCGTCTCTAAGAACTAGTGCATCAACAAGTCGAACAAGGAAATCCTCCCTTAGTAGAACCTGAGGCTCCAGCATAGGAAGAAGAAGCAGCAGCTGAATCAGTTCATTCTTCTGGTGCCGATCGAGATGGTGACCAAAAGGGTGATGTCAATAAGCCGTTTCGTGCCCGGTGCGCAGACATCCGAACAACAACAGCCTCCCCCAGCTCAAGTTCAATCTCCCCCTCCTCCTCCTCCTCCTCCTCCTCCTCCTCCCCCGAGTCACCAACGCAAAAGGCCTCGCACGGTTGAGCAAGCCTAACCTGGCCCGGGCGATGTACCGGCAAGAACCTCTCCCCAGTAGTCTAGAGGAATCACAATCTAGGAACCCACTCCTGCCACCCAAAATGTGGCGTCCTTTTCCTAGACTTCCCCAGCATGGCAGCCTTCATTCATGTTCGATGGTAAGCCTCTCCCTTCTTCCGCGTGTGTACGGGTATAGGAGAAGGGTGAAGGGGGTCATGTTGCGCAATGCTTGGTGCGTGGTCTACTTTTGCCCGATGATGTCCATACTTTTGAGGATGGGATAGATGAGTCATTGGGTCAGCGACTACAGTGGCACACTGTCGCGGTAATTCTGAATCCCTTGTTTTTCCTTCAGTCTTATGCTAGTTTGTCTTACCCTATTCATGTCTATCTTCGTATCTGTATTCATTGTTATTGGTTTGTTAGGCCACTTAACTGACCCACATCCTTGATGGGCAGGTGAAGGAGCTTGTCGAGGATGTTGAGTGCAAGAAGGCCCTGAAGGATGTGGCGAAGGCTGCGAGCAATGAGAGAGCAAAAATTGCTGTGACTGCGGAGAAAAAGGCCGCCGCATCCGAGAAAGCCAAAGCGTTGGCGGAGAAGAGGCTTGCGGATTTGGAGGCCAAAGTGGGGGAGATTGAGCTGAAACGGGCCGAGGCAGAAAATCTGAATTCAGTGCGGACGGAGGAGTTGGCTGATCTGAAGGCGACTCTAGAGGGTTGCGAGAGCAAATGGTACAACAAAGGTTTCGCTGATGCGGAGAATTCGGTGGAGCCTGTCATCAATGAGGCTCGGAAGTTGGCATTCAAAGAGGGGTGGTTTGCAGCTCTTCAGGCCGTGGGTGTTCCCGAGGACTCCTTACTGAAAGATCCAGACCATATCCCTTTTCCCAGCCTTCCTATTGCTGCCCAAAAGACCCCCGTTCTTGCCAATGAAGAGGAGACGACCAATCTGAGGGAAGTGGTAGAGCAAATTGACGCCTACGCCAAGCCGATTGACTTAAAGGCTACCGGCAACCCAAACACTGTAGATCAACACGGTGGGAATGTTCAGCCAATCCCCAAGGCTCAGTATGCTCCTGAGGACGCTGCACAGATCTAATTGGTGAACCTTTTCCTTTATTTTATGAATTTGATTTTCACTTAGTTTTATCTTTTGTTGATATAATATTTCCTGTTTTAATGTTTGCCTACGTCACCGGGTTGTGGCGACCGAAGAGCTATTTTATTTCCCGTTATATTTCCTAAAGTCGCCGGGTTTTGGCGACGGAACATTTGTTTTAACTGTGTTTGTTTTATTTGAACGGGGACAAGTTATCGAACACTTCATTTATTGATGCTTGTCAATGTTTGCTATATAGTTTACTGTGTGATTTTCTATGTTGTCTTTTCTTCCGTATGTATGTATTTTTACAGTGATTCTTGTGGGGGAATTGCTCCCGGGCATATTTAAAGGGGGAAAACTGAGGTTCCTTTCTTCTCAAGAATACCCAAACATAGGACTCCAAGCCTTGGCAAAAAGATATGGTTGAACCGAGAGCTAGGTGTGTCTTTAAGGTACTTTCTTCAAGATTTCCATCCGCTCAGTGATAGTAATGAAACCGAGGGCTGGGTTCCTGTCCTCGGAATATTTGTGTTGCGGTTTCATCATGCTCAGGGTAGTCGAGGTTCTTCTTTCAGCTTTTTGCTCTCTGATATCCTTCCTCTCTACTCCTGGCGTTTCGTTTCAAGAGGTGCAACTTTATCGATGCTTCTTCGATTTACGAGGCGACGTAGATCTAACGGCTGAGGATTTCCTTGGAAATTAAACAGCGTTTAATACACCTTCCCCATCAGACTTCACCTCCTATAAAAGGCACCAAAGGGGTATCACTTTCCCTCATTCATAGTTCCTTGGGTTCTTTAGAGAGTTAAGAGAGAGAGAGAGAGTGATTAGCATTGAGTTCTTTGGAGGGCTAAAGGAGAGTGAACAGCATTGAAGTTTCAGGCACAGATAATGATCAAAGTTTGTGGGGTGAGGCAGCTATGGGCGAAGGCAAAAAACCAGAAGCTAGAAGTGTTGTTGCCTCTCAATCGAGCAAGGTCTCCATCTGTACAGTATTGAAGATCAAACTGGTCACTGAACTTCAAATGATGTTACCCTCCAGTTGCTGAACTCCAAATGACATCGGCTCCCATTCTTTCTCGTCGCCAGTACCATCTGATCCTGTTCGGTTCCCATCTGAACAAGATTGTGAATCTACCATTCTCACGAGCTTTCTCTTTTATAGTTAGCTTTAAAACAAGTCTGCCCGAGTTGTCATGTATGTGAAGTTTCCGAGTTGTTATGTATGTGAAGTTTCTGAGTTGTTGTGTATATGAGATTATTCTACGTATAATGTACCTTTTCTTTATTTAATAAAAAGAGTAGTACTTTCTAAGAATTTTTCCTTTGCAATAATCGTTTCTCAAATTGATGCTATTGGCAATAATCGTTCCCCGCACTGACATTGCTGACCCCGGCACCGGACAACTAGTAGAAATAGTTATGAATATCGTTGTAAGGTTCAATTTACCCAGGGATGAGGTCTCGCCATTAGTTTCGTGACAAGGTTTCTATTTGCCCACTAATAAGAATTGGACCGAGCACATGTTAATTTTCATAATCTAATTCCAAGGTTTCCACCTGTCCAGCAATGGGAATTAGACAGGGCACAGGTTTTTTTCCTTTAGTTATATGGTTTCCACCTGTCCGGCATTGGGAATTGGACTAGTCATAGGTTTCTGTCCTTTAGTTATAAGGTTTCCACTTGTCCGACAATGGGAATTGGATCAGGCACAGGTTTCTATCCTTTAGTTATAAGGTTTCCACCTATTCGACAATGGGAATTGGACCGGGCACACGTTTCCGTCCTTTAGTTGTAAGGTTTCCACCTATCCAGCAATGGGAATTGGACCGGGCACAGGTTTTTGTCCTTTAGTTTTTGACTTTTTGCTGATCGCGATGTATAAACAAACAATAATAGGCCTAAATACACTTATGAATAAACATCGTACTTAGTTGACCGAATACATGTACAAGGATGCTTTTTGCCGTCACCCTTTCAGGCTATTAATAGTAAAATTTCTTTAAGTTATTGACGTTCCATGGCCGAGGAAGTGGCCTCTCATCAAGGTCTTCCACGTAGTAAGCCCCGGCGCCCGCGATGGAAGTAACCCTGTAGGGTCCTTACCAGGTTGGGGCTAATTTTCCAGCGTTAATGTCTCACATATTCCACACAACTTTTCGAAGTACCAAATCTCCGGCACCGAACTCTCTTACCTTAACATCTTGGTTATAACGACGAGCAAGTTTTTGCTGATACTCGGCTAATTGAATGACCGTCGCTTCCCGGTATTCCTCCAGCAAGTCTAGATGCTCCACCATCATCAGTTCATTTTGGACAGGGTTGAACCCGTCAATTCATGCGTTGCACATGTTCACCTTGGCGGGTATAACGGCTTCTGCTCCATATGTCAGGGAAAATGGGGTCTCTCCCGTGGACCTGCGAGGTGTCATCTGGTATGCCTACAAAACACTAGGCAGCTCCTCAGCCCAATTACCCTTGGCACCGTCCAATCTTCTCTTCAACCCATTCAGGATTGCCTTGTTATTGGCTTCGGCCTACCTATTGCTCGGCTTCTGCCTGCCCATTGCTCTGAGGATATGCCAGGGTAGAGTACCTGTTCATGATGCCTAGATCACGGTAAAAATTGCGGAAGGCCCTACTATCAAACTGCAACCCATTATTGGAGATGGGGGTGTTCGGTACTCCAAATCTTGTAACTATATTCTTCCATATGAAATTTTTGACATCAACATCCCGAATATTGGCTAGCCGGCCTCTGCCCACTTAGTGAAGTAATCAACAGTTATAAGTACAAATCTTCGATTGCCAGTTGCTCGGGGGAAAGGGCCGAGGATGTCCAGTCCCTATTGTGCAAAAGGCCAAGGGCTGTTAATGGGATTTTGGTGCCTTACTGGCTAGTGAATCAAATGGACATGTTTTTGACACTGTTCACATTTTCACACATATTCAACAGCATCATTTCGCATTCTCGGCCACCAAAATCCCTGTGTCATGGTCCGGTGTGCCAATGAACACCCTCCTGCATGGGCGCCACATACTCCTTCATGTAACTCAGCCAACAGTTCATCTACTTTTCCGGGGTGGAGGCACAAAAGGTATGGTCCTCCAAAGGAACTTCGATAAAGCTTCCTATCAACTGATAACCAATATCGTGAGGCTATCCGACGGATCTTGTTAGCCTCGCTTTCATCTTTCGGTATTCTATCCTTAGCGAGAAATTCGATAATTGGGTCCATCCAACACAACCCGGTTGTTGTAATTTCCGCCACGTCAACCTTTGTGGCCCAATCTGCCGTGATGCTTATAATTGGTTCGGCAATGAGCTCTACCTTGATTTATCGGGGAATGTCCTCAGTCATTGCTGATGCTAACGTGGCTAGTGAGTCAGCGTGCCTATTTCTTCCTTGAGTTACTTGGGTCACACTCGTTGTAATGAACTTCTCCATGATCTGCTTTACCACCTTTAAGTACTCTTTCATCCGAGAGTCTCGTGCTTCGAAGCTGCCCTGCACCTGGTTAATGACCAGTCACGAATCTAAATAAACCTCCATGACTCGGGCACCTAGATCAAGAGCGGTCTTTAGTCTAGCAATGAGGGCTTCATATTCGGCCTCATTATTAGGGGCTTTGAACCCCAACCTAAACGAGTGCTCCAACCTTATTCCGTCCGGGGTGATGATGACGATCTCAACACCTGCCCCCCATGGCGCTTAAAGCACCATCCATAAACACTCTCCATGAACGATTCTCCACGTGGCAAACCATCTCCGTGTTGTTTTTGGGAGAGAATTCAGCAACGAAATCGGCAAGGACTTGGCATTTTACTGTCTGTTCCATATGTCAAAGGATCCCAGCCGTGTCCCCCATTTGGCTATCCTACCCGTGAAATCAGATCTCTTTAATAACGACTGCAATGGATACTTGATCAAGACAAATACAGTATGAGCTTGAAAGTACTGCGGCAACTTCCTAGTGGCGTGCACTAAGGCTAGCACTAGTTTCTCCAAAGGCAGATATCTTGTCTTGGCATCAACCAAAGTCTTCCTAATGTAATACACAGGTTACTGCACTTCTTGTTCCCTTAGCAGTACAACGCTCATGGCATGTTCGGACACCGAAAGATACATGAACAAATCCTCCCCCGGCTCGGGGGCTATCAACATGGGTGCTTGCATCAAATAATCTTTCAAATCTCAGAAGGCTGCGTCACATTCTTCATCCTACTAAAACCCCTTCCACTTCTTCAAAAGCTGGTAGAATGGCTGGCAACGATCGGCAAACTTGGAGATGAACCGATTAAGAACGGCCAACATCGCGGTCAATTTCTGAACTTCTTTAGGATTGCTCGATGGATTAAGGTGCCTCATGGCATCAATGATCTGGATTGATCTCTATCCCCCGATTAGTGATCAGGTAACCCAAGAATTTACCAACCCCTACACCAAAGACACACTTTTTAGCGTTAAGGTGCAACTTGTGTTGCCGAAGTACTTCAAATGCTCTTTGTAGATCCTCAATATGCCGATCTTCTTGCTTAATTTTCACCACCATTTCGTCAATATACACTTCCACCGTGCGCCCTATTTTATCCTGAAACATCCTCATCATCTTCTCTTGATACAGGGCCCCAGCATTTTTAAGCCCAAAAGGCATCACGGTGTAATGGTAGTTGGCATACAGGGAGATGAATGCCATCTTTCCCTGGTTTTCGGGTGCCAAGGTGATCTGATGATACCCCTGAAAGGCGTCGAAGAAGCTCATTCTCGGGTGTCCATATGTAGCATTTACTAGCTGATCGATCTTCGGCATTGGGAACGGGTTTTTTGGGCATGCTCGGTTTAAGTCTGTGAAATCTACGCAAACCCTCCATTTGCCATTCTTTTTCTTTACCACCACTGTATTTGCCAGCCATTCCAGAAAAAAGGCTTCCCTTATTGCACCGACCTCCCTTAGCTTCTGAACTTCTGATCTCACGGCTTCCACATGCTCCTTGGCCGATCTCTTTGGCTTCTGTTTCTTTGGAGGGAATGTAGGATCCACATTTAGTTTATGAACAATGAACTCCAGGTCCACCCCGAAAACTCATATGGACTCCACGCTAACACGTCCACATTCTGTATTAGAAACAACAACATTTTTATTTTATCACCCTCCTTCATGCTTGACCCTACTTGAAAATACTTGTCTGCATCAGGTAATATCTTAACCTTTTCCAGTCCCTCGGCACTAGTAGCCCCTTTCTCTCCTCGGTGTTTTTGTAATTGCTATAAAGGCGTTTCTTCGATGATTTCTTTATGCTCGGTTTGTTCGTCTTTCCAATGGGCGTCGGCAACAAAACATTGCCGACCAACTCTTTGGTTCCCCCTCATACTAGTGACACCTCATTCAATGCGAAATTTGACCTTCATATGCAGAGTCGACGAAATGGCCCTTATCGCGTGGATCCATGGCCTCCCTAGAATTGCCATGTACGAGAAGAACGAGTTGACCACTATGAACGTCACTATCACCTCCTTGCCTTCCATGCTTATGGGAAGGGAAATTTGACCTTAAGGAATCACTACCCTCTCGTCAAAAGAAACCAACGGGGAGTCATATTTGGCAAGGTCTTGATTCTTTAACCCGAGTCCTTTGAATAGGTCTGGATACATTACATCGGCTCCACTTCCTTAGTCTATCATCACCCTTTTCACCAAGAATCCACTTATCCGGGCTGCTATCACCAACACATCATCGTCTGGCTGGATTGTCCCCTCTAAATCCTCATCATCGAAGGCAATGGGCTCCAATTGCCTTTTTGTTCTCTTTGTAGGTGGCTAGCCCTCTAAAATGTCTCCTATGGATGCCATGGTAGAGACTCTCATCCTAGCCGTATTCGTACTCCCCGGCATGGCATGGATGACCTCGATCACCCCCAAGGGTGGTGGGATAGGGTTCCCTTTTTGTTGAGCCCCCAGCCTGGGCCCTCAATTCCCTGGCTCCACCACGAACTCCTTCAAATGCCCTGCTTTCACAAGCTGCCCCAGGTGGTCTTTCAACACTCGGCATTGCTCGGTCATATGCCCTTTGTCCCTGTGATAGGTACAATACAGGTTTTGATTTCTCCGAGAGGGATCCCTGCCCATCTTGTTCGGCCACCTGAAGAATGGCTCGTTTTTAATTCAATCTACGATCTTGTACACTAGCTCCTTAAATGCTACATTTACCTCCCCCAATTGCACCTCCGGCTCTTGTACTCTCAGGTCCCTTCGAGGTCTCGAAGGGAAAATTCTAGGTCGATATCGATTTACCAATGGCGCTTTGCCCTTATTCTGCAACCGATCATCTTTGAGCTGTTTATATTCTTTGATACATCTCATGAGTTGCCTCATATCCTCAAGAGGCCTTTTCGTCAATGATTCCCGAAGTTCTGAATTCTCGGGTAGCCCCATTCTAAAAGTACTTGCTGCAATTTTCTCATTACCACCACCAATTTCGTTGTAAAGCTCCCAATACCGACTGGTATAGCTGCGAAGGGTCTCACCAACCCCCATCTTTATAGAAAGTAATGCATCCACTAGTTGCGGCACCCGGCTGCATGTTACAAACCGTGCACCAAACTCCTGAATCAGCTTGGTGAAACTGCGAATTGAACCCTTTCATAACCCATTGAACCATCTCAATGCCGTGGGCCCGAGACTCAATGGAAAAACTTTACACCTCAGCGCGTTGTTGTGTGTATGTAGGGACATCATATGAATATAATGGCTGACGTGTTCCACCGGGTCTGTCTTTCTGTCGTAAGAGTTAAATGGTGGTCGCATGAATCTACTTGGCATTGGCGCTCGTTTGATCTCTTTCGAGAATGGCGACCGAGCAGCCCCGTGCAGGGCTTGACTCATGGCATCTATAGCCGCATTGTAAGGCCTTTGATCCTCAGGAGAGTCTAAACCTCGGCCAACATATCCATACTATTGTGAACGGTGTCTTCGCTGTCTCGACTCTTGGGAATAAGAATTACTTCGTCGACGCGATCCCTTTGAGCAGGAGCGGTTTCTACGTTGATGTGGTCCACGAGAGTTGGACCAGGTGCTTTGTCGGCGTGATTCCCAGGAATGATCCCACCTCTGGTGAGAGCCAGTTCAACTGGATTCCCCATCATCACAATCTCCGACATTATCATCTCTTCTTTCCCGGTTGTCCTAATTTCGTCGTTGGCACCTATTTCTTTCCTCCAGTTCAAAATCTCTCACCAACCTACATAATCGCTCAATATCTTGGTCCCTTTCCTCATGTTGGTCATACCCCGTGGCACCCGATACCATTCGGAGTGTTTGATACGACCCTTCTCCAAGGCCAGATTGTTCCTCCGCCCATTCCAGTTCCTTGTCCTCACGTCTTTTCTGTCTTAGCTCTCGCTAAGTGGACCCCTAAGAGGACCCCGCGGATCCGCTCTCGGCATGGCCTCTAGAATGTCCTTCAGACATTTTTCCCTCCATTTGGGTCCCTACCAAACCACAGCTTTGCAAGAGATCCCCACAGACAGAGCCAATTGTGTTCCTCCACAATTGATTTCTTGGGCTAAGCCTAACTTAGACTCAACCTAACTTGGGCTCACAATTTACTTGTATGGTGGGCTTGTGTTTCTTGTTCTAGGTGATTCTCAGAAAAGACTCAATGAGATCACTTTTCTCTCTCTCTTCTCTCGATTTTCTCCTCCCTTTTTTCAGATCCCCATTTCTTCCTCAATTTCTCCTATTTATAGCTCTAAGTTAGTGGGGGGATCATGATTGCTACCATTGTTAGTGCAATTAAAGGTCCAATACTATTTGTTCTAAGTGGATATTTAGGTGAGAGTGGTCTTGGAAATGATTCCCACTTCCGCAATATATTCGGCATCGATATTCCCAAGGATTCGCCGAGCTACCGAGAAACAAGCTTGCCGAGCATATTTTCCACTTCCCGAGGAACGACTGATTATGCATGGATTAGATCGAGGAGACATACAGGACATTTATGATTAAATTCTTTGAATAGGCTACTGTGAGGTATAAGGCTTTGTCCTTGGGGTGGGGCTATCATGCTTGAGCCTTGGGTTCGATAGGATTGGGGTTTGTTCGGCCCGTACAGTAACAATATAAGGCAAAAATAATGTCATAGTCATGACTCATGACAAGTCTATTCCATAGTCCATACTTCAACATTTTTTTCCTAAGGCCAAACCTGATTCTTGCATTCCCTAAGGCCAAAACTGCAATTGACCAATTGGAATAAAAAAAGAGTTATTAATTAGACATGGTGTAGGAGGTTTTGGCAAGGCACAATCCAAGATTTCCCTGACTTATCATTCCAAGGGTCCAATAGGAGCATAGTAAACTTGAGAGAGCCCCTGCAATCTGGTGCAATATTTCTCAATCTAACGAATCACCTTCAAGACTGCATAACATGCATATAAAATAGCTTAACATCACTTTAAAATTTCTAACAGATAATTTCACAAATATCTCCTATGCATTTCCAAAATCAAAACTAAAATAAAATATATTTAAAAATCTAATATGTATAGATCAATGTTAAGATTATACACACTCCAAGTTTAAACCAAAATCAGGAAATTCAGAGCTTCACATCAAGTGCACAAGATTCTACAGAATAATGTTACTTTCCTTTTACATAACAATGTTGGAAAACTCAACAATACAAATTTAAATAAAAAGAATGTGCAAAGCTAATAATCAACATGTCCACTTGTAGCTTAGCAAAATTAATAGTATTGTTACATAAATGGTTCAATGACATAATCAAGCAATTTCTAGGCAGAACACAAAGCCAAACTTAAATTTTGTTAGAAGCAAAAGAGATGCACTTACTAGTTAAGGAAAAAAAGTTTGTATACAACACTTACTAGTTAAGTAGTGCTCTTAATTTTCCTGTTAATTTTCTTTTTCACCATTAGTTATCTTGCCTAATTAACATTTAAACACAAATAATCCATTTGAATGCTTAGTCCTTAGAATACTAAAGGAAATAAATTAAAATTTAATATGTATCTTTCAATTTCTGTAATTTATTTGTGTATCAACTCTCTAGACTAAGCACTAAACATAACTAGTTGCATTAGGAATGTTGTCAATAGCATTTGCCTAAGGGTCTTACTCTCTTTGTTTCATATGAAAAAATTTCTAAGAAATTACATAAGCATATAATGTTATAAAGGTATGAATATGAAAGTAAAAAATGAATTTTTTTACAGAAGTTGCAATGCTACACCAACTGATGCTTACTAAATAAAAATAAATAAATAAACCAAGTGGAGTTCACCATCTCTCTATTAATTACAAAGATAATTGATACTAGCCCATAAATCTATAATTTTCCATCTTCATTGGGATTGGAGACTTTGGAATAAAATATACATGATATCATTGTTAAAACTCTCTTATCAAAATTTAAAAATATAAATCAAATTCTTCATAACTACCTAAAACGATTGAGAAACAAAGGATGACACCCATAAATTATAAGGAAATGAACATGTAATGGAATCTAAACTCTTTCTCCAAGCTTGTGCCAAATTGCTTACAAACTAACAATTTCATGCACACTGCTCTTATTACTAGTAATAAAATGACAAAACGAAAAATGTTGTAATAGAATTATAAATCTGAAATTGATAGAATACTAAAAAAAGCTTACCTTTGGTGGAGAACACAATCAAAGAAACCTTGATTACGAAGGCAAAGTGTTGCATGAGTGGAATTTGCCACATTTTGAAGTTGGTGACTCCCAAGCATGCACATTTTCACATCCAAATAACTCAAGGAACTGCGAGGTTAACATAATTATAAGTTATCCAAAACTTTCAAATGGAACTTGCATAATTATTATTGTCATTTTTTTAATTTTATAATACTCTAAACCTGCAGCTAATAGAGTGACACTCTGCATTACATATCGCAATAACAATACAGACACACTAGATTACCATAAAACATAGTACATAACCGATGGGCAAACTTGCCATTGTTTGAATGACCTGAGACTCATCACCTAATATTGTAAGCATAAATAAATACATTAATAGATTGACATAAAACATAGTACATACCCAATGGGCAAACTTGGCGAGTTTTCAATCATTAACCGATGCAGTGGAAGTGGAAGGCATGGTTGCAAACACCTGCAAAAAATAAAACATGTTTGTAAATAAAAAAATTTTATTATTGAAAAAACCAAGGAACATATTAACAAATCAATTTTCACATTAAGAAAATCAATTGGTTATCACCAGGAATATGATGACAAAGAAGATCCTTCACAAAGCAAAACCCAAGTTATTAAACTTTGAATCAAAACTTCAATGAGTAATGCACAATTTACTGTCAAGCTACCTGCCAAAAGTTGGGGAAACTTAATCACAAAACTTGAGAATATATATATATATATATATATATATATATATATATATATATATGGAAAGACAGGTCATAATTGGGATCCTAAAGTTGACAGGACTATAATGTTGCAAGCTTCTTTTTTTTGAGAAACCAACCTGGAAGTCCAGGAAGGAAATTTATTGAAAAATAACAACAATAATGTGACGAAATGAAGATTGTTCAAAGTTTTAGGTCCAAGAATGGTTTGGCTTTTGGAAATTAAATTCAATGAAATGGAATTTGATGACTTCAATTATATCTGTCACCACAAGGGCATACATTCTTTGCTAAAATATGCATTCCTACAAAATGGAAAGTGATTTCCTACTCTTTTGGGATGATTCTTTGAAGTTGGCAAAATATACCTAATCTACTTCCCGCATTACACAATTTCTACAATAAAAAATAAAATAGCCTACAATGTCACATCTTACAACCGCCAATGACACATAACCTTGTACATCAAAATCAGGCACCAAGACATTTTATTCCTTAATTTCCATTCCATTGGAACAAACTTAACTAATTTCCTCTAATTTAACCATATATATACACATAGAACTACGGCAAGCATGTAGAAATCACAAGAAATTATAAATTATAACATTGAGAGGAAATAAATAAAAATAAATAAATAAACGGATAGAGTAAACTAATAATGCAAACCTAAAAGAAAAAACAATTGGTTGGATTTGTTGCTCATACAAAAGCTTGATGCTTGTTTTGGCATGGAAAATTGTTTTTGGACCTACAATTAGGCCAGGTGCTAATGAATGACCAGCATTAGTAATTTAGTACTCTCTTGAGAACTTTGTAAACATTATATCAAAAGAGAAACAAAGCAAGTGACTTTAGGATATAATTTAAAATAATCATAATGGGACTAAATCCTTTCTACCATACTTCCATTTGTGGATTGAGGAAGGGTGCTTGCCAATGGTAATATAGCAGATGCTAATATGACAAGGAATGAACCAAATTTGATGGCTAGGAACTTGAACTCTGCACATTAAAGGAAAAAAAAAAAAAATTTAATGTAGCCACTACATGAACAACTAACTATATTGGCAAGAGGATGGGTATTTAGGGATGACTAAAGCAAAACCTAGTTGCCAGGAACAATATTTGGGGTAGAAAACTGGTTACTTCCACCTTTTTCTTTCTTTGAATTTTTCTCATGACAACTCTTGATCTGATGTTTACCACCAGGAGCATGATCCTTTTTCTTCATCCCATTTAAATTAGGTTGTTCAAATTATCTCCAATAATTAATTCATTATTGCCATCTTTATCTTTAAGTACATTTGCATCATCAATATCCTTTGCTTCGAATAAAGGAATGAAGGGTTCTTAGCTTGTTGCTTCTTAAAATAAATCAGCAAGCCTCTTGCATTTCCCTCTGTCATAGCATTTCTCCTCCTTGAGCACAAATAGTTGTTATAATCTAATAAAAGATAACCCAAATTTTCTCGACCCTCTACTTGACTACTCATAAAGTTTCCGTTGAATCCTATTCTTATAGGCCATATCCACTTCAATGGCTTGGGTAACAGTTACTTTTCTTTGTGAGGGCAACATGTGAGCTTGTTCATGAGGTACAAGATCATGATTATGCTCCTTTTTAAAAGCCCACAAAGGTAGAACTGTTGGGTGACTTTGCTTAAAAACCAAAACTTAAGTTTGACTCTTCTGGACTTCCAAAGTATTTGACTTGCGGGCTATTACATTTGTGTGTGTAAGGATAAATGTACAAACTATAAAGGTGGGCATCTTTCAAATTTGCTTAAGAGCAAGTTGAACTGTATGCTTAATTTGTAATTGTGTATGGCATGTGCAAGCTAAAACATAGTTGTCACATTGTCATAGAAAGAAGCATTTAATTTTTTGATAGGTAGAAAGAAGAACTTTATTTATATTTTAGATTTGCTTATATCTCACATTAGAAGCTCTTAATCTATTGAATAGAGCCCCAAGTTATTATAAAGACTCATCATTGTATGTAATTTATAACTTGAAGATTTAATATTACATAGATTACAGTACAAGATGTTGAAACCACATATATGATAGGAAAACAAAAGATAGGATGGATAGACAAGATAACTAGCAATGGTAAAACATACTTTTAGGACGAATTTCTCACCAAGCATGCAAATCCAAAATTAGAAACTTGAAACTATAATGCTTTAAGTTGATGATACTTAATATTTGGCAACGAAATACGAAACCAGTACAAGAGGAATGAGACCAATTTGTCATAACAGTCGCCTTTCAAGTCTCTCTCCTTGAGACATGGTTTCTAGGAAAAAAATTTTCAACAAGCTCGATGAAGGAACAGGTAATGAGGGCATACGAGGAAATTGAAAGGTGAAATACCCAAACCAAATTAACCCAAAAATTAAAAATAAATGCACAAATCTTACACAACCCAGAATATGAAATACTGAATCAAATCTAACCAAAAGTAAAACCCAAATAAAATAAAAAGAAACACAGTTTCTCAATTGCCCATAAAAATTCTTACTAATGGCAATGGCAAAAGGTTTGCGGTGGCAGCTGCTGTGTAGTAGTGATAGGCTGATAGCTGTGGCACATCACCTCTCAAGGTTCTCTTTCAGCAGAGCTTGAAAGTTGAAACCACTTCGGTTTTTTTTTTTTTTTTTTTTTGGATTAGCCAGTAATTGGTATCCATACTAAAATTAATTAACAACCAGGATTTGAAGGAAGTAATATGAAGGATTAAGATTTGAGAAGGTACCGTACCCCCCAAAAAAGAGAGGGTACAGTAGAAATAACATAGGTTTTTTTTTTTTTTTTTTTTTTTTTTTAAGAATGGTTTGTATTTTAACCTTTAGGCCACTAGCATCGAATTAAACATTCTTTTATTTAGAATATATTTCTATAGTCCAATTAAGTTATTTATTCTTAATGTCGTTAAAAAAAAAAAATGATAAAGAAAACAAAAAAGTTATGTTTGTTCGGTGTGCCACTCCTTTTATCGTGTGAATAAATGCTTCTTTTCAAAAAAATTTCTTTTATATAGTAAAGTTCACCAACCATCAAGCCTAGTTAAATTTTCACATTTTTTTTTTCATTATCAAGTAGATAGGCTTTAATATTCTTCTAAAAAAAATTAATAATTATTTAAAAAAAATTATTTTTGTTATAAAAAATTTTATAAGCTTTGAATATATATATATATATATATATATATATAAGTAATTAATATAAATATCCCCATATGTACTTGTGTTCTACATTTTCAAAAATTGCCATGACACCGTATCGTATCCTTACTCATATCCGTGTAGGTGCTTTTTAGGTGTAAACAATGAAAGTATACAAAACTTTAATAAGTTTGAAGTATGAATAAATTCACTATCTTTAAGAGAATATTTTCCCCTCTAAGAGTTTCCTACAGGGTTACAGTCATATTTGTCTTCATAATATAACGAAGTCAAAATTCTTCAAGGAGCAATGGTAGAATTATATTAATTTCTCTTTGATGGTATAAAAATCTGTAAAAGAAACGAATTGAATATGGAGGCTATATATATATATAGATGTTAAGAAATCTGTTCAGGGGAAAAGAAGTGAAGTTGCATTGAATAAAAGAAGCAAGACTGATGTGAAGAAAGCTAAAGTGCAAAGAAGCTTGATGATTAAAACGACAGAAGCATTGTTGTTTGGTTGAAGAAACTACTTGTAGTTTTAGAAGGTAAAGTAAAGCATGTGAAAGACACGTGAGGAAGTTAGCAGTTAGTTAGGACTTAGGTGACAGATGGCTAACTATTATTGGTGGAGAGTTTTAAAGAAAAGTTGTTAGAGTCAGTTACCTTTCCCGCTTATTTTGCTTACTTGTTAGATTCATCTTCAGTAGTATGAATAGAGAGTAATGCAACGTAATTTAGTCAGTCCTTGTAATCATAGAAATTCAGCAATAAAATTTTCTCTCTTTCACTCAGAAATTTTCTCTCTGTTTCTCGAGTTTTCTTGAAGTTTCTGTGATTAGTTTTTCCTTGATTTGAGATTTCTTGTTTAGCTTGTGATTTTAACAATAGAGGCAATGAAGAATGACCATTGTCAAGACTCTTTTGGAAAGTTGCTTCGGTTAACTATAAAATTTTTACTAGTCATTAGAGACAAAAAATTGTTCCCTCAATTTTCAGAAAAATTCTCCAGAATCTACAATTTCTGTAACGATCTAGCTCGAGTCTAACAGAACTTGCTACAACAAGCTTTATGGGCTCACTTGAGATGCTGACAAGAGACCATCCAGTGAGCACCCAACTAAGCTTGTTTGTACCCACTTCAACTCTCACATGCCTTTACTTAAGGCTCGCTCGAGTAGACGATAGTAGACTCAACATTTTGTATCGTGGATATGTCCATTCAACTTCTCCATCACATTCATTCTGCACAAGCCTTGTTCGAGGGGGGCAATTGCCCCCAACCCCTCCTCATGAAGTCAAATATTCTTGGCTCTGCCATTGCTTTAAAGTTTTAAAGGGTTAATCTCTTCATTATATTTGTTTACATCTCTCTCTCTCTTTTTTTTTTTTTTTTAGATTGAACGTGCAACTCCAAAGGAAGTTGATCTAAAGAGTTAAAAAATTTTATATTAGGATTTCAATATTTTAAAATTTATTCCTTAGCCCCATTTAAATCACTTTTTAACCTTTAATGATAAACCCTCCAGTTTTTGTTCTGGTATCAAACTCAATGGCAATTGCAATTTGCAAATTTGTAGAAGGCCAAAGATAAGTAATGTCAAGTTATGCAATTCAATGATATATTTTTGAGGACTGGATCAATTTATTGAAGTATTAGAAATATCTTTTTATTTGGCCTAGAAGATTTTAATTTCCAACTGAAAAATCCTGGATGAGTTTTGTATGATTCGGAACAAAATACAGAGGTTAATTTTGTCGTTCTTACTATTCGATAATTTTTTAGAATTTTAGATTTTATTTCATTATTTGTTATGCGGTTTTATATTTCACATTCAGCAACAACTAACGATGATAAGCATTGATTGAGGAAAGAAATTAACGTAGTCCATGCATATTGCTCGATACAAGTATTACACAACTAATGGAATGATACAATTGGGAATCACAAAATATACTGATTAGTACTATAAGAACTCTTAAAATTCAAAATTCTAACTCGAAAATTCTGTATTTGCTTGGCTGGAATAAAAACTTGGACCAGCAATATGAGCGGATCAAATCAGCCCAAAGATTAGAATGTAACACAAGAAACAAAATCACGGGAGCACAGGCAAGTGAAGCAATGGCATATGGAACCCATTCCAACTTGTAGTTAAAGATCAAAAAGATGGCAGCAATAAAGGCTAATACCATGGTCGTAATAGAGATGAAGAGTGTTGTAAGCCCGAACATCAATCTTGCATGCAATGAATACACAAACTCATTTTGTGCATAGCTTGAAGTGAGAATGGACAGTAACAACACTATTGATGCTGCAGAGGTGAAGAGAGAAACTGCATTTGAAAGGATAAAAATCATAAACCACTGCTCTTTGCTAAAAAAAGGAGTATTTGATATCTTATTGCTGGCACCAGGAACAGTGAGAGCTGCAGCGAAGACCACTGTAGAAATGAGTGTTGCTACAAGCATACATGAATTGGCTGTCTCCTTCATTGCTTCTTCACCTACTTTAAGTAATTCTCTATGTGTCTTATTGAATACTTCTCTGGGTGTCATTCCCTCTGAATTTTTCATAGACATATGAAAAGGTCGGGAAATCTTTTCCACTGCCTAGAATGATACACATTGTGAAAAGTTACGTAGGGAATTATATTAAAATAGAAAAATGAATATTACATAACATATCTTAGATGAAAGTTTTAAATAATATAAAGACATTTCCCATTTGAAATGGATCTATTTTATAGTTCAAATTTAAGTATAAAAAATTAAAAATGCATTCAGTGTTGTATCATTTAAAAGTTTACATGACATGACACTTCCTATCCTGTTAGATTCAAAAAATAAGAACTTAAAACTTCCACATGTTATGGTAAATTGAAAATTATATCTATTATGTTTGGAAAAGGAAGAAGAAGATCTAGTGGTACGGAATACCTTAAACCACAATAGCTCTCGTTGCATCTGAAGGTTTGCTCGTGGGGCACCAAGTCTTTCCACTTGTGGCAACAGTCCAGCTAAGTGCAGCATGTTGTTTTTGTCAACATCAATATTTCCTACTATGTAATCCTTAACTGCTGCTATTTTTTCTATTAAATTGAACACGTGTACTTGACGATGCAAAACAGCAACATGAAATACGCTTTGCGCTTTGTCATTAACTTCCCATAAAAGATCAGGATACTTGCAAAGAAGCAAAGCTAAAAACTCAACATTTCCTGACATTGCAGCATCAAAAAGTACTCCTGAAGGCCTCCGTATTAAGTTTGAAATTTCCTCATCTGATCGCTCCAGAACTTGCTTCCAAATCATTTCAAGTAATTTACGAGCCGATATTGGCTTTGATCCTTCCTTATAGAAGCCTTGGAACTCTAGAAGTAAGGAATTAAAGTATCAATCGGGGGAAAAAATGATCTCTATATAAGAGAAACGGGAAGCAACAAACTTGTTCTTCATATATTGAAAGCATTTAATTACAGATATCATTCATATAAGCAGGTTCTTCCACAAACTTGTTCAAATGTTAATGAAAATTTAAATTTTTCTAAATAAAAACTATATAACACTAACTAGTAAAAATTGTTTTGTTGCCTTGGGAACATATTATAGTACGGTATACTAAACACTAATGATTATTTGGTATTACTCTTTTTTCTTTTTTTTTTCTTTTTTAAGCTTAATTGTTTATATATAGCTTTTTAAATTCTCACTTCAAAATAAAGTACAATTATATTTTAGCCAACTTTAAACAAATAAACTATCAATAAAAAGCTGCAATCTAAATGAACACGTATCTATTGTGAGACTGGGTTAAGAAAAAAGTACTTAAGCTGGTGTCTTTTGCCTTGATCCTTAGCCAACTGCTGCTTGAAATGTCTGGGGCCTTTTGAGCTAGCACATGCAAAGCTGTTTTCCCATCATTATTCTCGTCTCGTTCATAAGCCATTGTTGGATATTTTTCCAGTATATCCAATGCTATATCTATAAATGAAAAAGTAATTTTCAGTATATAGACAGAAACTTTGATTATTTGTAGGAGTAATACACAAAAAAAAATTGATTACATTTGTTACATCTGTTGAGTTTGCAAGTTTTTACAAGTTTTCATCTGAATCCCTCGTTGACATTACTTTCTTATTTACCATTAAAAATTTATCACATTAGCATGTGTCGAATTTTTGAAAAAATTACGCTTTACCTCCTACACTTAGTTCCCACACACACACACAGGCAGCAAGGAGCTTGTCCAGACTTGAAGACTTCCAACGAAAGATCATAGTATCATTTTTGAAATTTAGTATATGAGTTAGTGCAGACGTAGTTAATTTGTCATTGGAAGCAAATCTGGGATTGGCAATTTATTCTAACATAGATTGTATCTAAAATTCAAAAAGTTCCAGAAAATATTGGGATATTCTATACTAAAAATTACTCTCTGATAAAAAAGCAAGATAGAAAGTACGTAACATGTTTATCAGAACTGTAATTTGTAAATTCAAATTTGGGAGCACGAAGGAAAGTATCATACCGTACAGATCGCTGTTAAGGATAATAAAAAATAGCTTAATGCGTTCACAACAATCTAGGCGGTCAAACTCAGTTTTTGAGTAGAGATATCCTGCCATTTCATTGTGTCCAGCTTCAGCTGCCATGCCAAACGGTATCAATTGCCTAGTACCACGGATCATTGTGAGTGTATTATTTTTTGCTATCATTAACTCTGCAATCTCAACCTCTCCAGATACAGCAGCAATACTAAGGCCTGTGTCTTTATTTATATTTTCAATAGCTAGTTCTTCCACAGTCACATATGCCACCAGTGCTTTTATAAAATTTTTGTTCTTGGCAGTAACGGCTATGTGAATCACTGTGTCCTGTCCTTTAGTTAATCTAGCATGAAGCATGCCACGATCGTTATCCAAGAAGCTTCTTGCAATTTCCCAGTCACCCTTAAGTGCAGCTAGACACAAGGCCCGGCAGTCATCTCTTTTTTTCCCTACAGAATTTTAAAGATATTAGAGATTAAAGTATTTACAATTGGAGGTCTCCGTTTAATCCATATAAATCACATAAGTCAATATCATTGCATATAAATTTATTTGGAAATTAACTCTCTCTCTCTCTCTCTCTCTCTCTCTCTCTCTCTATATATATATATATAACAAAGTTTAGTTACAGAATTGATTATAGTCTTAGACTACATCCTTACTCAATAAAATAAATATTACTACATATTTTGAAAATCTAACCATTAAATTACATATTCTTTATACTCTTAATTAATACATATGTCAAATTTTGTATTAATCAGATGTTATTTACTATATGATCTATAAGTTTATATTTTATGTATAAATTATAATTTTAAACTATAATGACTTGCAATTTAAATAACTTATTGATGACATAACTATTGATCTTGAATTTTCTAAAAATTTTACTAATATAGAGGATATAAGAAGAAAATGTAATTCAATGGTGGATTTGTTAAAATTCACCTCTAATAAAAAAAATATTGAGTAAAGTTATAGTCTAAGACTACAACCAATTTTATAACTAAGTTTTGTCCATATATATATATATATATATATATATATAGAGAGAGAGAGAGAGAGAGAGAGAGAGAGAGAGAGAGAGAGAGAGAGAGAGAGAGAATCATTTGGAAAACACTATATGAATCCATTTATTTTGGAAAATGGTGTCAATATAAATCATTCTTATTACATAATATTTAAATTTCGTCTAGTCTAATCCATGAAATGAATTCATACAAATGGAGACAATCCTCAAAGTTTTGGGAATTGGAAAATCCCTTTCATCCACGTAAATCAATATCATTTTTATTTGATATAAATTTAAATTTTAAATATATAATTGAACAACTAAAAAATTCCAATTGTTATATAAATGAATTCTTCATTAAAACTTGAATGTTTATAACCCTTTTATCAACACAAAGAAAAATCATTTACAGTTTATTTCATCGTTTCTAGATTGTGTATTTTCCTGTTTGAATGGAACTTTATTATAAAACCGAATTTGTAAGAAATTTATTTTTATGATTATTATAATTATTATTCTTGTTGGGTATTTTTGTTGTTGTTGCGTTTGGGTTGTATATTTAGGAACAATTTATTTAATTTTTTGCTAAGAACTTATTACTAAAAATGTGCTAAAATATATTCGTACTTTGAAAAAGTGAATAAAAAAAAATATGAAGTTTTAATAAGTTACGCATAATATTGCAACTTAACCCAGACGTTATTTGTTGTTGCCCTTGTGTCTTCAGTTGGGTTCTAAGCTATTGCCTTGCTCGTTCCCCACTCATAGTTTAACTCAAACATTACATTTTCAGCCAAGAAACAAGGGGGGAAAAAGTAAATGGATGAAATTTATATTGAGACAGAGGAGAAAGAATTACTGTCAAGTTCCAAATCTGTCTTGGATGTGGGAAATTCATCCCGCGAAAAACGGTCTGAGGTTGGCAGACTTGGTTGCACAACAATATCTACTAATTGTTCCTTTTTCTCTGTCATCATGGCTGCATTTGAGGAATGAACTCCATATAATTAAAAATGGATTCTTAGGTTTTTAATAATTTGATAGTTACGATAATGAGGAAGGGGGTTTAAATCGTTGACATCTGCATTAAAATTATCATAAAGTGCTAGTTGAACTACAATTGAAGTCAAGTTGTGGACTCACCCGAAATTTTCCAAAAATATTGCTGAGCTTTTGAGGCAGAAAAGAGAGCAAAAAGGGCTCGAGGTAGCTAAGAAACGAGAGAAATGGTTGGTATGGTTATGGACTAGAGTGTCACAGTTTGTGGTTTATATTATCGTAAAAGGAAATTAAGGAATATCTATCCAAACCGTTCATTCCAAAAAACAGAGAATCGATCCAAATTTCTACACACCGTGGAGCACCAACTTCAGCAAATTTTTGAATCCCATTCACTAAATAAAAATCAAACTCCACTTTATTCCAGTCGTAATCATCAAGCCAACTAAAGTACATGTAAAACAACGAAAGTGAAGTTTCTTTAATGATGAAATTAAAGAGAAATTATTGTAGAGAATGAAGAGAAGAAGCGTGAACATAAAAGAGAAGGAGAGGACACAAGAGAATTATATGATTCAGCTTGACCATTTTATGTTTCCAATGGTATTCTCAATTGTCTTACAATTAGGACTGGCTATATGCTATAGGCGAATAAGGCAGTTGCCTAAGGTCCTCAAGTAGAAAAAGTTCCCCAAATTTTAATCAATAGATTCACCACTAATATCAAATTTTTATTTATTAGTTATAACTATCAAGCTACCACGTCAACTGGTGTGAAAAATTTGTCAAATTTCTTTTGTGTCTATAGGCTTTATAAAAAAAATGTAGTTAATTAGTAATTTTGCATCTAAAACAAGAGAATAGAGTTTAAATAATATTTATTTATTTTTTAAAAAAGTCATCTTTAAATATATAAAATGTCACAATTCAATTTTCACCTAAATCCTTCAAATGCATCAAGCTAACCCTGGTTACAATGAACTCTAAACTGGACATATATATTGGAAAAATATGAGCTAGGGTCGCCTCCCCTCTCCCCTTACAAAAGAAATAATTAAATTAATGGGGTTCCTTAGTTTAGTAAGGTTCCTTGGAGTCGAGTAGCCTTGGTCTCTTGAGTCAAAGAACTCAATGGCTAGGTTGTCGAGTTTGATCTTTGGAAACCCTCAAGCCTCACAAAGTTTGAAAGGATTCATCTTACTTAAATTCTCCAATTTTTTTCAATCTTAATCCCGTTGTAAGACACATGGTATTTAAAAAATTCATATTAAACACACAAAATTAAACAATTTCCACCTATTTTACATCTAGCTAAAAATTGGAAAGAATTTGAGAATTTAAATGGGAGGAGATCTAATTCCCACAAGATGTTCACAAACTTCCCTCTTGGAGTTAAAAAATTTTCATTGTTGGCATTCAGGACATCAGATCTAGGTTTTGGAGCTTAAGAGACTATGAGTTGAGCTCCGAAGCAAACACGTCTAGAAAAAATAAAAATGCCAACAAATTGTGATAATTTCTCTGTTGACATAGCTGCATTTAAAGAAGTGATTATTATGAATAAAAATGCACACTTGGGAGGATAGAAAATGGTGAGAGGATGTTACAAACCCATAGGTAGAACTCACTCTTGAAAACTGACTTGCAAGGGAGGGTGCTTAAGAGTCTATAAACACATGGTTAAACTTACACTTAATTCATGCAGGACTCTAGGATCATAACATACCACTATGCTTTGCAGCTGACGTCCACGACGGCTCACTCTAACAACATTGACTTGATGGTAGCATTTTCTCTTTTTGGCAGCTCATTCACTTATCAGTTATTTTAATCTAGCCTCTATGTCGCTCCCTCCGAAATTCGACCACAAAACCACAACTTATTTGACCTCATACTCAATGAGTTACGTTTGATTACTTGGCGTAGTGGTTAGCTCTAATACCAAATGTTACAAACTTATAGGTAGAACTTACCCTTGAAAACCTGCTTGCAAGGGAAGGGTGTCCAAGAGCTTATAAACACATGGTTAAGTTTACACTTAATCCATGTGAGACACTAGGATCATAACAAATGATGGAAAAGTGAGAAGATAGAAAAAATTTAAGGTATGTTTGATAACTGTTTTTTTCCCTTATTTTTTGTTTCCAAAAACAATTTTCTATTTTTGAGACTAAAAAACTTGTTTGGCAACCCAAAATGGACTAAAAACAAAAACTGTTCTTAAAACTCAATTTGTGAAGGAAACTGAAAACATGCAAAATGCTGTTTTCAATTTCTAATTTTCAAAAGTCAATAAAAATACGCATTTAATTTAATGAATCTGTCTCATTTAATGAATTAGCATTAGAGTTCAAATCCTAGTAACAACATATTTTATTTTATTTTTTTTTAAAAAAAAACTATCTTTTTAATTTTAATTAACCAAACATGTTTTTAATTTCAAAAATACAAAAAAATTGTTTTTTCTTTATATTCCCAAAAACAAGTTTTAGAAAATAATAAACAAAAACTGTTACCAAACATAACCTTAGTTTTCCTCATATGTGTTTGGCTGGAATGATGGAAAAGTGGTGGGATAAAAAATTCTCATGTTTGATTAGGAAAAAAGTAGGAGGATAGAAAATATAATTTATATAAATTTACTCTTATACCTCTGTTACATAATATAAAAAATAATTTTTATTTTTTTATCATTACATTACATTATATTATATTATTTCTATATGACAAGTACAGAGGAGCTGGAATCATTTGAGACTTGATTAAACACAAAAACCACCGTTCAGACTTGATTAAAAAAAAAAAAATAGAGTCTCTCTTTGATAAAAGAAAGAAAAGATGCTGTTTCTACCAAAAAAAAAAAAAAAGAAAGAAAGAAAAAGAAAGAAAAGATGTTGAAGGGGGTGGAAAAAAAGTTATTGTTTGATAAACGAAAGAAAACACAAAAACCATTGATTAAAAAAAATAAAGGAAAAGGAACATAGTGTATACCGTATAATACAAACACAGTGGAGGAGGGGCATATTTGGTAATTTCTCATCTACCCCGCTCCTTCCCATTTTCTATTCTGAAAACACTTTAATCCGAAGAGATTTTTTCTGGTGAGCTCATAAAGAAAATGCAACGGTTCCACTAAAGTTTAGCATGTTGTTAAGAGTTTTGTAGTTCAGTGACATTTTCTAGTTATCCCATAAATGAGAATTTGAATTCAAATCACCAATCCTGTCATCTCCACTTGTTGTAAGCAAAAAAATCAAAAAGTTAATCTACGTTTCTCGTAACAAAGCTTTAGATTTTAAAAAAAAATTCCAGCTATAACACTTGTCAAACTTGGAAAGTGGGTCTCTCCCTAGATTTGGAAAAATGCCTTGGTACTAGCATTAAAAAGAGATGATTCAGAGTTCAAATTATTTCAAATATATCTGGCTCCTAGAAAGAGATAAGGCAAAGAAAAGAAATTGCTAAGAAAAGCATATCTTTTCTACCGACCCTGCCAAACGTGAGGAAAGAATCATCTTTCTTTCTTTCTTTCTTAACTTTTCTCTTTACCTCACCTTTCTCTGAAGGAAGCATAAAGGCACACATCAATCCCATGAACAGAAAGATTCACATGCAGTACCTAGAGTCTCAAAAAGCATATCCACTGTATCCCCACAGTATCTAACGATGAAGAATAAAAATCACCTAATATAGAAAATGAAAGGAGCACTCTCCATCTAGTACATTCCTACTAATTACACATGATATTAACTTTTGGACAATTTTTTATCAATAAAATAATTAGTATAACTTTTATTAATGTTCCAATATCTTTTTATTGACAAAGTATTTCCTCAAACTCATTGTTGAATTATACGTTTCCTTCCATATTTATCACGCTCATCAAACTATCTCATCTATAAATGATTCAACAAAACCATCTCCCCCCCCCCACACACAAATCATGAAGTGTGAAATTTTCAGGCAAAGTTATTTTTCCCTGAGCTGAAATCATTTTTAATAGGCATCCAAGGTCACAGCTAGAAATAAATTTGCAGAGGACCCAAATCAGCATCAATAGAAGAGGAAAAATCAAGGTCTACATAGAGTCAAACAGGTAGACCTTAGTTTAATTCAGGTTGGCTATTGCTTTCGGACTCAACAGGTTCAAGGGGGAATTTCATTTTATTAATGGCTAGCTTCTATTTTCCACTAAAATCTTTTCTATTTTTCATCTCTCCTGTTTACCTCCAACTAAACGGCCTTTGGCAAGCAAACTAAAAGAGTGGGCTTACTCTGCTGAGATTTCTCAAAAATATTGCCGAGCATTTGAAATAGAAAAGAGAGAATAAGGAGCTAAGAAACGAGGCAGGTGGTTGGTATGAAATAGTGTGACTGTTTGTGTTTTATCCTACCGCAAAAGGAATGCAATGTCTACTCAAAACTTTCCTACAATTGTATGGATTCCAATTACACCAAAGTCTTGGTCAAGTATCAGATTCGGCAATTTTTAGAATCCCATTCCTCAAATAAAAATCAGATTCCACTTTATGCTGATTTTACTCATTAAACCAAAGCAAGTATATGTTCAACATCAAAAGCACACTTTCTCTTATTCCATTTTAGGATAAAAAGCAAATCGATTCAAGAATCAATTCAGCATTAAAAAAAAAAAAAAAAAAAAAAAACAGTATGATGAATCAATCATTATCACAGCAGCAAGGACATGTGAATAGTGAATCAATAGTGTTAAGGGCAATTTCGCAACAAATTAGAAGAGACCAAAGGCCCAACAAAAATCACTCACTGATGGTTCAACATCAACAATAGCTAGCCTCACAAAACTGACAAATCTGGGCTCACAAAATCCAACATAAGGTAATTAAGGATCCCCAATTGGGCCTAGATCCAAGCTACCTCTTTTATCCTTTCACAATGTGGACCAAGCCCGTGTAAAAAGAATTGAATCAATTAAGAAGAAAAATTAGGAGAAGTGGATTATAGGGCAAAGAAACATTTCACACTGAATTTGGGCTCCATGATATTCTCTCAAATGGGCTTGGAAAATTTGTGAGACCCATGAATCCTTGGTGGGTGCAACTTGTAATGCCCATGAAGCCTTAGGAATTTCACATATCTGCTGAGCAAACACAAAGTCCCAACTCACAAACACAATCCCACTTTCTAATAATATAGATTATTAGAGTCAATCACCATTATTTTTTATTTTTATTGCTGAAAGGTAGATTAGAGTCAATCACCATTTAATAATTGTTGTCCTAAACAGTTTGAGAGAGTTCATCGCTCAAAGCAAATCTGTGTTAATATCCAGCAGATATAATTAATCTTCCTCACTAGCCACCAGGTCTTATGGTGACTCTTACAACATTATATAAACATAGAAATTAGGAAGACTCCAAACGTGAGGGACATACAGACTCTGTTAAGTAGAAGCATAATATCATCACATCCTTACACACCTTTCTCCTTTCTCCTTTTTCACATGGCTCCTAGTTATCCATTATTTCTGTTAATATATTTTGTGTTAGCAAAATTCTGTGTCAAAAAATTTTCAATTGTAATTGCATATTATTTTATTTTATTGAGTTCCATTTCAATTGTAATTGTATCAAGTTCAGAACAAAAGAGTTCAAAGTGCTGAAACATGAATCTCGATTATGACCGAAGCAGTCAGAATTTGAATTTTTGTTACATAGAAAAATTCACCAGAAACTTGGTCAAGCAAGTTTGCCCAAGAAATCAATTTCTTTTATTCCTAATTATTCTTGTAGTCAACTAACCCACAATTGTGACTAGAAGAAGAGCGAAAAATATAACCCTCATCTTGGTAAATGATTGAGACTACCAAGAACCTTGAGAGAGGTATCTTTGTTGCCTTCATACCTTTACCCTCTCCAAATTCACTTTTCTTTGAAAGAAGATTCCATCCAATTTAAAGGCAAAAAGGATTATAAGGGTAAGAGTAATAAAGAGCCTCAGACTCAGTCACAAGGAGTCAAGTGCCTTGAGTGTGGTGGTAATGAACATGTCTTGATGAGAGAGATCCTTTTTTTGGGGTATTTAAGGTTTGAATTTTGAAATAATATAGTTGTTTTACCTTTGTAATCTTCCTATTTTATTAATAAATCATTTTACTTGATGCTATATATGAATGTAGCCATAAGACTAATTTTAATACACAATTACTTTAAAACCTCGTGTTATATATATATATATATATATATATATATATATATATATATATATATATATATACATACATATGTCCATTAAATTAGATTCCATGAAAATGAAAATGTAACATATTATTTTTTGCGTTATCTAAAGATGTGATTTAGTTTTGAAAGTACCCAAAGAAATGGTAAGATAGAACTCTAATTTATCGACTTTTTAGCTAGATACACATTGGTTTTTAAATTGGTCTTATTGTAAAATGATCAACGTCAAAGTGTGTGTAATGTTAGGAGATTGTGTTTTAAATCTATAAAAATGCGAACTTGAAACTTTAATAGTACAAAAAAAAGTTTAAAAAAAAAAAATCTGTTAATTTTATGTTTTAATTTAGTTTATTCAGTACACAAATGCTTGGAGTCTTTGCAATTGTACTTAAACTTTACAAATATTAGTCTTTTTATAAATTAGTTAAATAGAAATAGTCAATATTAAAAGTAAGAAATTCTGTTTGTTTTTTTTGTGTAGAACACTTAAAACAGATTGTTTAACCTAATATATTAACCAAGTATATACTTAGATTAATTATGAGATCTAGGTTAAACAGTAATAAATCATATCATGCACAATAGAAAAGAAAATAACATACAGATATGGTCACCCAGGACAACCAATGAAACGAATAGTCTCTAGGTAAAAAACATGGGGAAGATTTGACCTAACTAGCTATTCTCAAGGTAAACAAATCTAGTAAAAAGAATTGAAGTTTACAAAAGATTTAACCATAAATCTATTGCTACCACTAGTAAAACTTACTAACACGACCATGTGCAAGCTCCGACTCCACAGACTCTTCTCTCTTGGATTTGTTGCACACAAGATCCCCATGCTTATGACTTTGAGATCTCACTCAAAAGTTTCAGATCATCAATTGTTGATCTTGTAGTAGCAACTAGATTCCACTAACACTTGATTGTAGATCATGTTTCAGTAGGCACTAGTGGAGTTAGAAGGGTCACAAGTCTTCTAAGAGTTTTCAAAACATAGTTAGGGTTTTCCTTTTATACGTAGGAGTGTTGGACTAAAACTCTAAAAGCTTTTACGAGCTTGGACTTGATTTAAATTATGCAAAATATGATTCACTGTGATTTTCAATCGGTCAGATCTAATTCTTGATTGGTCGAGCTTCACTAAACTTGAATCCTTCTTTTTGCAGCTTGAATGTTCTTGAAACTTGATTCCTACCACCTTGAGCAATGTCTAACACCTAATCTAGAGTCTAGACATTTTTTTTTTCCTCGATTTGCCAACATAAACAAAATAAGAATCTAAACACTTAATCCTAAATCTTTAGAACCTAAGAAATTCAATTCAAGCACTAAAAGTTTTAGAGTTCCAAGAAGTGATACTTACCTATCATAAAGTAATTAAAATAGGAAACAACATTTTCACAATAAATTTTAAGTATAAACGTAAATTGTTAGTGATTAGTAGAAAATGATGATAGTGATGAGTTTAAATAAGAATCAGTAACAAATTATCACATAAATTTTGTTATGAAATTTTTGTAAAAATACAATGGAATTAGCATTATTTTGAAATAATTTGGGGGGCCATGACTCCCCCACAGTCTTTCAACGTGGCTCTGCCACTGCACTTTCAAGAACTTACATCAAATCTTCTCCAATTTCAACTCTATTCATGTTATGTCACAATTTAATAACAACGCATATATTTAGGATGAGTTTAGCATAAGCTTTAAACTTTAACTTTTAATTTTTATGTACAGTTTTTTGAAATCTTAGGGGGTGTTTGGTAGAGTAGTTTGAAATGCGATTTTTGTAATTTTTTTGTAATTTTTTGAAATACGTGTGGGTAAAAAAGTGTGTGAAAAAGTATGTAATGTTGTTTAAAACGTGAGTTTAACTTACATAACAAACAAACCCTTAATTTTTCCTATATTTTCTCACTTTTTCCATAAATTTCAAGGTAAAAGTATAAATTAACACACTTTCAGTGAAGAGTTTTTCACTAAAAGACTTTTTCCATACTCTTTTTCTTTAGATGTAACTCATGTAAGGTAGTGGTATCCCACCCTTTTATCAGAGTATTCCACTCTATCAATAATTACTCGAGAAAATCTATAAACTGAAGCCTCCGGACTTTGGCTACATCCTAGCCAATGAGCCTATCACCACCCACGTAGACCCATGGGAGTCATACATTGTTTCCAAACAAAACTTCAAGAAAAGAAAAAGAAAATCTGATGTCTTTGTCGTTTTATACATGGCTTCATATTCCATCCTCTTTTCTTCAAAATTTAGAAGTTGCACAGAGGTTACTTCGAAATCCTTTGACCTTTCCCTCTACCAAACCCTAACACAAGAACTTGAATTTTAAAAAGTTCTTGGACGCTCTTTCTTGAACCTTTCCGTTCTTACGAAGGATTCAAAAATCAATGACAGAATTCTAGTGAAATTATTTTAGTTCTTCTAAATTAATAAACGTACAAACGCGTCAGACGACTATGTCAATTACAAGATTAAAGTATTATTCGTATCAAAAATAAAAAATAAAGATTGCAAGGTTAAAATAATACTAATAATAACGATAATACAAGGCAACTTACCATGTTATATTAAGGAAGTTTCCTATTAGATTAACTAACTTGTGAAGCGTTTGGACAGTTAGGTGGTGTGATTATAAATAGTTCATCTTCCAAAACCTCAAGTAGAATATTAATATTCAAATAAGTAAACAATTTTGTTTCAGATTTGAAGACAAATTGGCTACCATGGTTCCTCTTAGATGGTGGAGAATTGGAGTGCAAGAAAATAAGCTGAGAACTTGATGAGCTTCATAGTGACACAATTTCAATAAAGCACTCTTCAACATTCAAACAGTCAAATATTTGATGGAAACAATTGCTCCACCAAGCAAGTCTCAGTCAGGTAGTTTAGCTAGTGAAGAAAGAGTTCCACACTTTTCTCTTTGCATATCCTCCTTATTCCCACCAGCCAGGTCTCCGCCTGGTAGTCCACATAGTCCAGAAAGAGTTCCACATTCAGCTCCGCCAGTGCATTCGTTATTCCCAGCAGCCAATTCTCGGTCTGGTAGTTCAGCTTCTAACGAAACATATCAGCGTTTCTCTTCTCTTATACCATCAATCTTTCCACCAACAAAGTCTGAAACAAACAGTTCCGAAAATGATAAAAGAACTACAAATTTTTCATCTTCTTTGGGTGTCTTCCTCTCTAAAATCAAGCAGTCTGATCAGCCTAATAATTTAGTCATAAGCAAAACTGTTCCAAATTTTCATCCCTCCATAGAGTCAATCTTCCCAGCAACAAGATCTGATTCTGATAGTTTATTTAGTGATGATAGCAATCCTAAATATTCTATACCTCCAACTACACGATCATATTTCCCTTCATTTAGATCCAGTTCTGATTCTGATTTGAGTTACATGAATTCAACAAACACTGAAACAAGTGCTGAGAAATTTTCCCTTTTTTCACGACCACATCACCCAGCCAGTTATCAAGACAAGGCAAAAATTTCCCGGCTCTTATTTCCAAAGAAAGGTAATAATCAACTTTCTCCTACAGCTGAATCAACGCATCTTCAATTTCCTCAAGATTGGCCTGGAAATTCTTATAATAAGGAGGATGTTCGGGGCTTTCAATCATTTCCAGACAGAACCTTTGATTTAAATGAATATGAACTAAATGGTTCTTATGATGGAGATGACTTGCACCAATTTTCTGTGTCCAAAGATAAATTTCACTTTCCTGCTCCTTCTGTAAATAAAATCCCTCCTTTGCTTGAGGAAGCAGACAAGAGGTGGAGTATTTAACTAATTATATCATCCAGTTTTAAGTAAAGCAGCAACTATAGCGCAAGCATATCAACAGGCTAGATTCAACATTTACACCAAGTTCTCTCAAGGAAGGTAAGGTGAATGTGATTATGTGTCAGTGTGAACGACAACATAGGAGACTCGCAACGACTAAAAAAGTTGATTTTTTTTTTTTTTTGGATAGGGAAGAAAGTTGAATTATGACTAGCGTTTATGTATATTACACATTTGTTTACATATTTGTCACGTGGTCTTTCGGGCTTGTAGTTTCGGTATGCAACTATTTTGGTTGTTCGTTTGTTACCGTTCAGTATATACACTTATTTATATCAACTGTTTTACACATATATCCATTATCAATGCGAAAATATTTACAATTTAAAAAGTCTAAGATAAAAAAAGTGATTTGGAAGAAAATAAGGGATAGTTTGAATTTTGGAGTTTTCATTACTTATCACTAAAAAATGGCGAGTCCAACGAACGCAAGGTTTGTTTGGTCAGACCCTTGTCAAATCTGGGTCTCCTTTTCACTCACACCCCACCAACGGCTCTAATTGAGCTCTATTCCCTTCACACCAAAAAGCAACAGAGGAACTCTTCCTTGCCATTGCTTTTCTCCATTCCTAGAGCAGCACACAGAGACCTCTTCGTTCTTCATCCATCAGCCCAGTCATGCCTACCAAGCCGACGACGTCATCTAAACCGTGGTGGCCACAGCTCAGACCGGCATCGACGACGGCGAGATTTTGACCATAACCCTCGAGCATTTGATCCGTACCCATTGCTCCCTCATCACTGCCTATCTCCTTCATCGGACGGTGGGCCAGCTGAACGACGGTCAAGGAGGAGTACAGGTCAAGCACGAACGGCGATTTCCACAAAGTAGATCCACACCCTCTCTTCCTTGATCAGTCAGTTTGGGTGCTGGGTTCCTTTTTTGTTTCTTATGTGGATGTTCTCTTCCTTGATGTGTCGGTTTGGGTGCTGGGTTTCCATATTTTTTGTTTTTGTTTTTTGAGTTTCTTATGTGGATGTTTGGTCGGGTAGCTTTATTCCCAAAATCTAGAAGTGCAAATATGTTTGGTATGTTTAAACTCGAACCATTGTTTGTCAATTTTTTGCACAAGAAGGGTGGGGAACCGATTGGTTTGAACTGTATGAAATATATAGCAATTTGGGGAAATGTTTTACAAATTGACAAGATAGATTTTTAAAAGGTGAACATATGAGTGTTTAATGCCATTTATATTTGGATCATCCATAATACACCAAAAAATGAGGTGAAAAAAATTAGATGGACGCAGGGAATAAAAGAGGTGAAATGGATCAGGGGTTCTTCCATCACGCGGGAAACGTAACTATGAGCAGATACAATGCTCAGTCAGTGGGTCCCACATAAAGTGAATATTTTGAGTTTTTGAGAATGAAAAGTCTAACCGGGTTGTAATGCCAAACATGCCGGTGACAAACATGCCAGTGGTATAATTTGGGGATTTTTAAGCGGTAAGTGTTGAGTTATGAGTAATGGTATTTGAGTAATGAATGATAGTGTTTCCACCATCCAAATAAGGCCTAAAAGCCCATACACTATAGCTCAGTGTCTTATTTTATTTGTGGATCCTTCAAGGGTAGAAATGAAATAAAAACGCTTTCTTTTGTAGGGAAACAAAAGAATTCAAAGTTATGAATTTTGTTCTAAAGACCGTTTCAAATTGTATACAGGATGAAATACATTGGTAGCGGAGTATTTAATGTACCATTTTAGAATTACAATATATGTCCATAATTTATAATTCATGTCATTTTAATTATTATTATTTTTTAAATAGAAATCTATACATGTAATTTCTAAAATCTAAAGTGTAGCATATATTGTTGTTATACTTTTATTAAGTCACATTAGTATTGTATTTCAGTTCAATTTAATCCATTTGGTCCATTCCTATCCATCTTGGTCCACTTCGATCCATTTGCTCAACTTTTGTCCTTTCAGTCAATTTTTGTCTACTTTAGTCCAATTTGGTTTATTTTGGTCCATTACAGTCCATTCGATCCATTTGGTCTACTATGGTCCATTTTAGTCTACTTAGGTGATACTTTGGGGGAGAGGTTTGTGTAGAAAGAGAAGATGTTTCATTGACAATTATGTCACATTGTAAATATAATTTTGCTAGGTTCTTAATAAAATTACATTTTCTTATGTTGTTAATATCTTTTATTTTATTTTTTCTAATATAAGTGGTGGATTTACTTATATTTACTTCCTCTTTAGGTTATTCAATACGTATAGAAAATGAATCGTTGATAAGGAACACTATAAACAAATTTCAACTACACATTACATTATTTACAAAATATCTTGCCTTATATAGTAATTGAATGTAAAATGCATTACGTTTTCTTGAAGAAAAAAAGAATATACAAAATTTAAAACACTTTCAAATAACAAATATAGATAGCTTAATTTATAAAATCTAATATATTGCATCAACTATACTTTATTTAAAAATAATCAAAACAATTTAAGAAAGTTTTTGAACTAACACTTATAAGTTTCATATACTATTTTCATTTTTCAATCAACTAAAAAACAAATCACAAATCTTTTCATGCATTATGTAGGTCTGACACTAGTATTTGTAAAATCTCATTCATATATATATATATATATATGTATGTATATTTAAAAAATCTCATACATAATTAAACAAATAAAAAAAATTAATCTAATAAAAGCATGCTTCTTTCTTAAAAATATTATAAGAAATCCATAAGCGAAATTTTAGTGTTTTTTTTTTTAATATAAATTTGGCCTTGATGTTTTTAATATAGAATTGAAAACTCCAAGATGAGTTTTAGAGGATTCAGAACAAAATATAGAGGTTAATTTTGTCGTTTATTATTTTTTGAAATTTTTATATATTTTAGAATTTTAGGTTTTTAGATTTTATTTCATTAATGATAAGATACATAGAGCAAAGAAATTCTCGTGGTCCATGCATATTGCTCAATACAAGTATTATACAACTAATGGAACGATACAATTGGGATCCATGAAATATATATATATATATATATACTATATACTAATTAGTACTAAAAGCATTAGTACAATTCAAAATTCTCACTCGAAAATTTTGTACTTGCTTGGTTGGAATAAAAACTTAGACCAGTAATATGAGCGAATCAAATCTGCCCAAAGATTAAAATGTAACAGAACAAACATAATGACGGGGGTGCTAGCAAGTGAAGCAATGGCATAGGGAACTCCTGTCAAGTTGTAGTCAAAGATCAAAAAGATTGCAGCAATAAAGGCCAAGACCATAGTTGTTATTGAGATGAAGAGTGTTGTGAGTCCGAACATCAACCTTGCATGCAATGACTTGACAAATTCACTTTCTGCATAGCTTGAAGTAAGAATGGAAAGTAACAGGACTATCGATGCTGTAGATGTAAAGAGCGATAACGCATTTGACAGAACAAAAATCATAAACCACTCCTCTTTGGTTAAAAATGGAGTGTTTAGCTGATTGCTGGCACCAGGAACACACAAAGCTGCTGCGAACACCACTGTAGAAATGAGAGTTGCTACAAGCATACATGAATTGGCTGTCTCCTTCATTGCTTTTTCACCTACTTTAAGGAGTTCTTTATGTTCAGCATTGAAAACTTCTCTAGGTGTCATTCCCTTTCTATTTCTCATGTTCAAATGAGAAGGCCGGGAAATCTTTTCCACTTCCTAGAATGATAGGGGGGACAAAGTTAGTAGAGAATTTTATTGAAACTAGAAAATGAATATTCAGTAACGCCTCTTGATACGATGGATTTACATGGTCTAATTGCTTCAACATTAAGAATATTTACTACTTAATAAGTTAATATAACTCATTCACACTTATGAATAACAAAATCTATTTCCACAAGCCATTGTGAATTGAAAATGAAAAAGGAGTACTGAGAAAAAGGGTTATATATGATTGTTTCACGTTATGTGTATGTTAGAACTATATTTAAATTATTATTGCATACTGTTAGTACAATGGTTATACTAGAAGTATAAGTCCTTGTGAAGTGAATATTTAGATTATTCTACAAAATATATATTATCGAGTGTGAAACAATATTTTTATATGAAAAATAATAGAAAAGGACAGATTTAGTGGTTAAAATACCTTAAACCACAGTATCTCTCGTTGCATCTGAAGGTTTGCTCGCGGTGCACCGAGTCTTTCCATCGGTGGCAACATTCCCGCTAAGTGCAGCATGCTGTTATGCTCATTATCAACATTTCCTATAATGCAATCCCTAACTGTTCCTACGTTATATATTAAATTAAATACATGTACTTGACGATAGATTACAGCAACATGAAATAAGGATCGGTTGTTTTCATCACATTCCCATAAAAGATCAGGACAAAAGCGGAGAAGCACAGCTAAAACCTCAACATTTCCTGACTTTGCAGCATCAAAAACTACTCCTGAAGGCTTACTTATTAGGTCTGAAATCTCCTCATCATTCGAAAACTGCAGAATTTGCTCCCAGAGGCTTTCCAGTAATTCACGCGCCGAGTAATTTGGACTCGAATCTTGGTTAAAGAAGGCTCTGAAATCTGAAATCTAGAATCTGGGTTATAATCAATAAAAATAAAAATAAAAGACCAAAATATACACTGAGAATTGGACTGGGTTTGGAAAACGTACTTGAGGTGGTGCATCCTTCCATAATGTTTTTTCCATTGCTGAAAGTAATGTCCTTTTGAGCCAACACATGCAAAGCTGTTTTTTTTTCTTCCTCATCTCGTTCATATGCCATTGTGGGGTACCTCTTCAGTATCTCTAATGCTAAGTCTATATATAGACAGGTAAATTTTTTTTTTTCATTAGGGAAATATCATTGTACCAAATGTTAAAGCGAAGTTGCAAGAAACTTCTAGCAAGCCCAATAAGAAATGCACTGGAGAGAGAATGAAAGAGTGATCCAAAAATTGTTGACTTCCAACAAAATTTCATATAATCATTATTACAAATTTAGTACGAGTTGTTTCAGCCCTAAATTATCCTTTTAAGTGATCACTATGGGAATGGGAATATATGACCATATATTGAGAGGGAAAAAATGTAGGTATAGTTTGTTAGATGTAATGTATTACATTTTATAGCCAAAATGGGCATTTGTCCATTTTACCAAAACTTTTTAGCAAAATGCCCCATATCTGAAACTATTTAAGGAAATGTTCCTGTTTTGAAACTCGATTTTTAAAAATCGAGTTTCAATTTAAAACTCGATTTTTGGACAATCGAGTTATAGCGAACTAAAAAAAATAATAATAATAATTCTGGAACTCAAGTTCATGGAACTCGAGTTCCATTCAAGAAACTCAAGTTCCATTCAAAGAACTTGAGTTCCCAAAAAAAAAATTTTTTTTTTAAAATCTAAATCCACGTTCGCTATAACGTGATTTTCTAAAAAACAAGTTTCACATTTGAAACTCGATTTTTTAAAAATAGAATTTCAAAACATGGGCATTTCCTTAAATAGTTTCAGACATAAGAGATTTTGGTAAAAAGTTTGTGAGAAATGAGTAAAAGCTCATTTTGGCACGTTTCAATATTAAATTTAGAAACATAATTCAATTGAATTTGGCCTTCCTTAGAAAGATAATATATTATATATATGATAGTTTTTTCAACTTATATATGACATTTACTCTATAATGATTGTTATTTATTATCAGGCAACAATAATATGTTATATATATGATGACATTTGTGTGTTTGTGTGTGTGACTCATGGATATAGACATAATTTTTGTCGAAACCCATAAGTTGTGCTGGTTACCTTTTATTAATGTACATATTTTTCACAAAAAAATTTTATCAAGAATTTCCCTATCACAATATATATATTAAAAAAAAAAAAAAAAAACCCTAGCACAAAGATCTTGACCAAAACTCAAATTCTAAAGACGTCATCAAATATTGACTCATTATATCAGTTTAAATTATTAACACTAGCAAGATAAGAAGAAGCATGTTGTAATTTGAAAAGACAAATTTGAAAGCATTAAATAGTGTAGTCATTAGTCATACCGTACAGATCGTTGGAAAGGCAGAAAAAAAAAAGCCTAGTGCGCTCCTTTCCATCTAGATGATCAAAGCCTGTCACCCTGTAGAGATATCTTGCCATTTCTGTGTGTCCAATTGCAGCTGCCGCGGCAAATGGTAACGATCCATAATTGCCATCTGCCATCCCGCGACACATCGGCAGTTCATTATTCTTTTCTACCATTAACTTTGCGAGCTCAACCATTCCAGATGCAGCAACATTGACTAGGGCTACATCATTAGATGCATTTTCTACGGCTAGTTCTTCCACGGTCACGTAATCCACTAGTTCTTTTACAAAAGATGTGCATTGTCCTAAAGCCGCTACGTGAATTACTGTGTCCCCTCCTTTCGTCAATCTAGCTTGAACCATGCCACGATCTTTATCGAGGATGGGCTTAGCAGTTTCCCAATCACCCTTAAGAGTGGCAACAAGCAAGTCACGGTAGTCCTTTCTTTTTTTTCCTGTGGAGTTCAATTATCAAAGAATCACGAACTGAAAATTTATTTATTTAGTTATAATATTCTCCAATTGTCAAACATCAAAACAAATCGGGAACTGGTCTCTATTTCAATCTGGTTATCATATAAAACTGAAAATTCATAAAAAAAAAAATATAAAAAAATAAAAAATTGAAGAAAAATAAAAAAACCCAGCAGTTCAACTGCGAAAATCAAGAACCAAACTAGTAAGTACCACCTTAACATTTTTCCTCATAGACTCATAGTGGAGCAGGGCCGAGCAGCTCAGAATCCAGAGTCAAATAAATCGCTGGAAGCCGATTGTTATATATAGATATATATAAATACATATCATTTGCTAGGTATATAATTATAAACATATATACATATGCTACTGTGTTATATATATATATATATATATATATATTTTTTTTTTAAAATTTATTTCATGATTAACTGTTAATAACAATTTAACCCTAATAGTACATTTTCAGGACAAGACAACCAAAAAAAAAAACTATCTTGATGAAATTTATGTAGAGAACAAAGGAAAAAGAATTACTGTCAAGTGGCAAAACTGTCTTGGTAGTGGGACGACATTCAACTTGAGGAAAACGGTCTGGGTTTTGCAAACTCGGTTCCACAACAATGTCTACTAATTGTGTCAGTTTCTCTGTTGACATAGCTGTATTTGAAGAAGGAACTTTGTATAAGTAAAAAATGCACACTTGTCTCTTGGTAACCGAGGTCAAGTTGTGGACTCACCTGAAATTTTCCAAAAATATTTCGGAGCTTATGAGGCTGAAAGAGAGTATAAAGGGCTTGAGGTAGCAACGAAACGAGAGAAATGGTTGGTATAGTATGAACTGTGTGACAATTTGTGCTTTATGTTATCGCAAAAGCAGATTAGGGAATCTCTATTCAAACCATCCAAGAACAGAGAGAATCGATCCCAATTACATCTCTCGGTGGAGCATCAACTTTGGCAATTTTTCGAATTCCATTCACTAATTAAAAATCAATTTCCACTTTATGCTAGTCTTACTCATCAAGCCAATTAATTAAAGTACATGTCACGCCCCAGACTCAAAAGAGTCCAAAACATGAGAAAAGAAATTGAAAGCTCAAATTTGTGTGAAACACACGAGAGCTTGTTCAAACTCTCAATTAAAAATTACGGCTAAATTACTTTTATTCTTACTTAATCAAAGTGCGGAACAAAAGTAAATGTGCGCAATGAATTGATAACACTACTCGAAGAGGAAACTGAAGAACTCGGCAAAAAACCTCTTCTCGACCCTCCAAGTCGAAATCGATCTACTAGAGAATAAAGTTATAGTACAAGAATAACAAAAAACCCTCCAAGCCTAGTCTACCCTATCGGATTCTGAGTTGTGTCAGTTCACTTCAAAACCAAATGGTAATGAGGAAGACACACTCAAATCTTTTATAACTCTCGATATCACACCACGCAGGTCTGTTTTTAGAGTGGTTGTAAGAAGTCAAATTGTGGTCCCCCCAACAATCCCTCCCTCACAATGACATTCCCGTGACTCGAATCCATGACATTGATTCTGATACCATTTGTCGAACCGTAAGTTGTGTCATTCCATCTCAAAACCAATTGATGATGAGGAAAACACACTCAAATCTTTTATGGCTTTCGACATCACACCACGCGAGCCTATTTTTTGAGTGGTTGTAGGGAGTCAAATTGTGATCCCCCCAACATACCTAATGTACTTGAGCCTTCTAAGCTTCTGCTACCAATGTACTTCTTGGAGTCATATCTTCTCTAACTTTCTAGATCCCGCAATACTGCCTGATTGCATCCGCCAAGCCTCACCAGCTTCTTTTAGAAAATCTCCAAAACTTCCCAAACTTCAAAACACTTTTTACACTCTGAATAGGTGTGGGTTGTGTTTGGATACAAATCTTCTCTCAATGTATGACAATGGGAGAGGGAAGAAGAAAAGACTACAATGATTTCTCATTAAAGGATGAGTAGCTCTCTCTAAAATGATGGGTGTGTTATGCTGTAGAAACCTATCTAGGGTTTTCTCTCTAAATAGCCTCTCCTTACTTTTATGGGTAATGAGGGTATATATAGTATGGGTTGAGGGTATATATAGTATGGGTAAAGGATAAGAAAGTCACACTAAAAATCATCCAAGCAAAGAGTTTCATGGGTACCTCGCGAGATGGCCTATCTCATGAAGTACTCACAAAATACAGCTTGGTACTTGATTCTTCAGCTTCCAACATGTGCTTCTCACGTGCCCTTTTTAAGGGAACCTTTCTCCCAAATTTCTTGTGAGCTAGTCGCGAAACTACACTAATCTTCATTTCATGCTCGATTCTTCACCAACTTAATACTAAACCTAATATAATAAAATCCCACAAAATACAAGGAAATTATTTAATGCACTTACAAAACTTTTTGTCATGGAATAAAGCCAACATAAAATACAGTTGTAAATCAAAACTTTACAGAAACTCAAAGGTACCTGTGTATTTTTCCTTTTTGATAAATCAATCCAAATAATCCATACCAAGTACCAACATTAAGGATATTCATAATAATTTCATTAAATATACTCTCAAAGTGAGTCAGAACTCTATGCAATAATTATAAGGATCATTAGCCACAAAAGAACGGAGATCTGAATAAATATAATTACATATCATCAGCTTGTCTCATCAATGAAAATAAAAGTCATAACCATTATAATATACAAAAGAATGAGTCAAGCCTACTCTAGGATATACATTATCTAAATTATCTCCATCACAAAAGTTCAACCTCCACCAGTAATTAGTCTAACTATTGCTAGCCACAAAACCCATCTCAAAATGATCGTTGCCTATTTTGAAAAATTTTGTAAAAGAATGGGATAAGACAGATCCCAGTAAGTAGCATAATTAATGGGGGTGGAGGAAATGCAAGTTTCATGATGATGAGCAATTTACAAAATGTGTTATAATTTGGGAATTTCCATTAGGATCATACAAATCCATTTTTCCTAATAAATTGACAAGAATGATTAAAAGAATGTAGCACCAAGCTTTCTCAAAATATTTTAACAAGAAACTACATACTATTTACTGTGAGCTATCAAAACACCCTTTTAAAATCTAAAAATCCAACCCTATGTCACATGAAAATCCGCCATAAAGACATTAGGTATGCCACAAGGACATCAAATTATGCCACAAAGACATTAGTTATGCCACAAAGACATCAGTTATGTCATAAGGACATCAGTTATACCACAAAGACATCAATCTGCCACAAAGACTATGACATCTGGGTGGGTAATTATTGGGTAATCATATGTCATAGCCCAAGGGTAAAAGCATGAAGAGCTCACAATTTACATGAAATCAAAATATGGTTCAATTTCGAGTAGTTTCACAAAAACCTTTGAAATACCCAAAATATTCACAAGATTCTCAAATTTTCCAAAATCATTTCTTGTCAATAAGATTTTCTATCAATTTCCCAAATATCACAAGTTAAGATAAAAACATCTTTAGAATTTGCAAATAATGCAATAAATCCATAAAATCCATTCCCAAGAATTATATCGAAGATGCTTATCTCCTCCATACTATCAAATCATGCATTTCCTCATTCTCATTACCAAATATGATGCACTATACATAAATAGTGATATATAATAGGGTCACAACACAATACTTTTAAGAAAACATAGTTCTACAAATAATTTTCCAAAATCTGTTTAACCCAAAAATAACGTTTATGCAACATGATTATTTTCCAAAAAAATCTCATTAAAAGCTACTTACCTTGTAACCCACAAAAGTCTAATTCTCCAAGCTCCAAAAGAGAATAGCTAGAATCTAAACAATATCAAGAAAACTATCACAATAAGCATAAATCTTGAAAAGAGAATAAGGTGAAAGGGAGAGATGGCCGGTCAATAAGAGAGGGAGATATTTGTGAATGGGTGGTGGGGAAATAAGGGGTAGGTGGGGAGTCATGTGGGCTAAAAAAAAAATATGCTACTTTACTTTTTTTTTAATTTTTTTAAGGTTTGGGACGTTACAATACATGTTTAACAACTTTCTCTTATTTTATTTAGAATCATGACCTCAACTGCTTGGCTTTTCGTACTATTGAAATTAAAGAGAAACTATGGTAGAGATTGAAGATAAGAGCGGAACATGAAAGAGAAGGAGAGGACACAAGAAAATTATGTGGTTCATCATGTGTTACAATAAACCCTAAGTAGAATACATATTAACTATATAATCTACAGCTAATGCTACATGGGCTTTACAATAGAATTGTGTCTCTTATGTCAATACACATCAACACATAATAAACTAGTATATATCTTTAAGACTCCTCTGAAACTCAAGGTCAAAACTTGATGTTGTCTTGAGTTTGGCATATAAGCATTTGAAGAACCCTATAAGATGCCTTTGAATGATGTTTTGACAGTGGCCAGATTGAATTAATGATGGATCACGTATAATGTGGAATGGATCTACATGAGAGTTGGAGAATTTTCTGTACATGGTGAACCCAAAAGAGAGAGATGGAGAAATTTGAGTGATTTAGATACCTTGTATAGAAAAACAATAGCTAAATTAGAACTTACTCAAAAGGTCAAGGATGGTCAAAGTTAATAATAACAATGAAATTGCTGCTAATTAACGATTCAATTACAAAATAACTAGTTAAGTACCATTTTAGCGGGGTTGAGCAGCCTCATTATTAGGAGTCAAAGAACTCAATGGCAAGGTTGTTGAGTTTTATCTTTGGAAACCCCAAGCATCACAAGGTTGGAAAGGATCCCCTCTTACTTAAATCTTCCAATTTTTTCAATTTTAATCCAAATGTAAGGCATGTGATATTTAAAAAATTCATGTTAGTCAAACAAAATTAATAATCAAATGCAACTTATTTCACATCTAGCTAAAAATTAAATTTGAGAGAATTTAAGGATTTAAATGATTAAATCATCTAATTCCCACAAGGTATCAAAGGCAAAAGAATAAAGCAAGTCAAGCCACTACACTAGAGCAACTCAGAGATTCACACAGTGCAGCAACTAGTGCAAAACTTGAAGACTCAATTGGTGAAGAACTAACAACTCAATCATCAAGGGATCAAGCTTCGAGCTCTAGAGATAAAAGAATCAATGATGAATCTAAGTTTGTCTAAACAACAATATAGTTTATCTCATGTTTATACAGTAAATGACTTGTAGTTTGTGTTAGTAAAGGTAGTTAGTTTAGTCACGCACGTGTTTTAGTTTGTTAAGTCTGTTATATATTGTTCACACGTGTATGAGTCTGTTAAGTTAGTTATAGAACAAAGCAATTGCTTACTTTCTTAGCTTGTATATATAGGGATTTTATTCAATGAATGAATCTAAGCAAATCAGTTTTCACCAAATTAGTTTTCTCATACAAGGTGTTCATAAACTTTTTGATCTTGATTCTCATTCTATATCTGTAGAGATGTAGTGTTTTATGAGAACATTTTTCCTTTCTCCATGGTACATCTCCTCAATCCACTAATCTGATTCCCTTACCTATTATTCCTACTGTCCGTTCCTTAGTTTTTCTTGATTTTCCTTTATCCAATACTACTTCATCATCCTCATCCCTTTCTGATGATACTATTATCCAAATTCATCATGATTTTGATAAGGATATTCAGGAATTTCCTAATGCTACTAATATTCCTATTCCATTGCCTGCATTTGATGCACCTAATTCCCTTTCTAATGCATTTGATTAGCCTTATGTTGTCCCTAGAAGATCTACAAGACTTTCTAGGCCACCTTCATACCTTGAGTTCTATCATTGTAACTAGGTAACATCAGCTTCCATTCCAATTCACTCCAATTTAACCTCAAGTACATCTCACCCCCTTCAAGCTTATCTCTCTTATGATAACCTTTCTCCTGCATACAAAACCTTTTGTTGTTCCATTACCTTAATCATAAAACCCACTTACCATCACCAAGAAGTTGGTAATCCCAAATGGCAAGAAGCCATGGATTCTGAGATCAAAGCATTGGAAGCTAACAATACTTGGACACTCACTTCCCTACCACTTGGTAAGAAACCTATAGGTTGTAAATGGGTGTATAGGGTGAAGTACAAGTCAAATGGCTTAGTTGAGAGGTATAAGACCAGGTTGATTGCTAAGGGTTTCACCCAAAATAAAGGGTCGGATTACATTAATACTTTCTTCCCTATGGCCAAAATGGTATCTGTCAAATGTGTGCTTGTTGTTGTTGCTGTGAAAGGCTGGTTTCTCCGCAAACTTGATGTCAATAATGCATTTCACCATGGAGATTTGCATAAAAAAGTCTTCATGTCTCTTCCACTAGCCTTTCACAACAAAAGGGGGGGGGGGGGGCAGTCAAAGCAAGTGGTTTGCAAGCTCAACAATTCACTCTATGGTCTTAAATAGGCATCCAAAATGTGGTTTTCCAAAATTTCTGCTGCTTTAATTGGTTTTGGCTTTGTTCAATCCAAGGCAGATTACTCCTTATTCACTAGACAACAAGGTGAGTCTTTCATTGTGTTGTTAGTCTATGTTGATGATGTCTTAATTGCAAGCAATGACAAGAAGCAGGTTAAGGAATTTAAGGTCTTGTTAGATTAGAAATTTAAGTTGAAGGATTTAGGGGAATTGAAATACTTTCTTGGTTTTGAGGTGGCTAAAACAGCAAAGGGAATTTCCTTGTGTCAAAGGAAATATGCTCTAGAAATATTAGAGGATGTTGGTTTACTTGGATGTAAGCTTGCTAAAGTCCCTATGGATCATACCTTGAAACTCAGCAAGTATGAAGGTGAGTTGCTTGATGATCCAAGTCAATATAGAAGGCTTGTAAGCAGGTTGCTTTACTTGACCATCACAAGACCTGAAATCACTTTTGTAGTACACAGATTGAGCCAATTTATGGCAAAACCAAGGAAATCTCATTATGCAGTTGCTCTAAAGGTCTTACATTACCTAAAGAATGAACCAGGGAAAGGAGTTTTCTTCTCTACAAGTTCAGAACTTCATGTCAAAGGGTTCAGTGATTTAGATTGGGCATCTTGTCTAGATACAAGGAGGTCAGTAACAGGGTATTGCATCTTTATTGGGGATTCATTAGTCTCTTAGAAGTCAAAGAAGCAGTCCACTATATCAAGATCTTCAGCTGAGGCAACATATAGGCTATGGCTATGTCAACATGTGAAATTGTGTGGATTCTTTACTTGTTGAGAGACTTACAAGTTAGTTATGATAGAGAAGCATTGCTATTTTGTGATGGCCAATCAGCCTTGAATATAGAATCCAATCCAATGTTTCATGAGAGGACCAAACACATTGAGATTGATTTCCATATTTTGAGAGATAAAGTTCTAATTAGAGTGATCAAGTTGAATCATGTGAGAACTCACTATCAATTGGCAGACTTGTTAACTAAAGCTTTGAGTTACAAATAGTTTTCTGAGTTAATATCCAAGATGGGACTGATCAATATATATCCTTCCTCAATCCATCTTGAGTGGGAGTATCAAAGGCAAAAGAATGAAGCAAGTCAAACCACTGCACCAGAGCAACTCAAAGATTCACATAGTGCAACAGCTAGTGCAGAACTTGAAGACTCAATTGGTGAAGAACTAACAACTCAATCATCAAGGGATCAAGCTTTGAGCTCTAGAGATAAAGGAATCAATGATGAATCTAAGTCTATCTAAACGATAGTGTAGTTTAGCTCATGTTTGTACAGTAAACGACTTGTAGTTTTTGTTAATAGAGTTAGTTAGTTTAGTCACGCACGTATATGAGTCTGTTAAGTTAGTTATAGAACAAATCAATTACTTATCTTCTTAGCTTGTATATATAGGGATTTTATTCAATGAATGAATTTGAGCAAATCGGTTTTCACCAAATTAGTTTTCTCATACAAGGTGTTCACAAACTTTCCTCTTGGAGTCAAAACTTTGTTATTGTTGGCATACAACTAATCTATATATATATATATATATATATATATATATATATATATTTATTTATTTATTTATATTAATATGTAAAACTTAGAGAAAATCCAATTAGATTCTACAATTGAATTCCAATTTTGTGTCATGTATCCTAAATTATTTATTTTTAAAGAGTTTTATTTCTTAATTTTGAAGCAAAAAGTGAGACCACATCATAAATATTCATCCAAGTGAGTTATTGATTACAAAAACCAAAAAGTCTAGAATTAATAAACTATAAAAAAAAGAAGAAGAAAAAAGTGCTTCACAATATCAAAAATTAAGAATTAATAAAAAAAATTTTAAAAATATATAGACAATTTACATTTACTACCTTTTGATATTCTTACAAGATTTTTTAAAGAGTTAACAAAATATAAGAATGACTATATATCAACAGTATTTAAATTATATATATATATATATATATATATATATATATATATATATATATATATATATATGAATTATACTATGCATGTTAATGTGTATCTTTTAAGTATATCCATGCATATGCATGGGTTACAAGCTATTAGGTTAATTAAGGCTAATTTAACAATTAATATGGAATATATGTGATTGAGTAAATTAACTAAGCATGGATACTAACAACTGCATAAATAAACATATTAAAGCAATTTAAATGAGTAATTGAAAGTAAGTAAAAAGAAACAAACTTAAAATAACATCTGATATCTTATTAAAAAGAAAAATTGGAGTACTTGTTGTAAAAATTTCTCTACAACTCCAAAGTTGAACCGATCCACTATGTATAGATAGTTACTTTTGGAGAGATAACACCTTGAGAAGACTCTTAAATTATTTAATTCAAAATAGTCCTCAAATACAATATATTTAAGAAAAAAATTATATAGAAAATTTTGACACCAAATAAAGCCAACATAATTACAACTTAACACAAGAGAGAATACTCTTAGTCCACGAAAGATGTAGTGATCAGTCGAGCTCCGAACCAAATAGGTCCCAAAAAAATATATATTAAAAAAATGCCTACTAATCCTGCCAGTTTCTTTGTTGACATAGCTGCAGTTGAAGAAGGAATTTAAAAAAAAAAAATAAAAATGCACACAATCTCTACTCATACTTTCCAACAACAGTATGATTTCTACTTTCAAGTCTCTTCACCGAAGTCAAGATGTGGACTCGCTTTTGAGAGAGAAAAGAGAGTTCAAGTATCAGATTCCCCAATTTTTAGAATCCCATTCCCCAAATAAAAATCAAATTCCAGTAATTTATGCCAATATTACTCATTAAGCCAACGCAAGTATATGTTCAATATCAAAAGGCGACTTTCTCTTATTCCATTTAGGATAAACAGCAAACTGATTCAGATTCACGTACATGATGAATCAGTCATCATAGCAACAGCAAAGACAAGTGAATAATATATAGTGATAAGGGAAATTTGGCAATAAATTAAAAGAGACCAAAGGCCCAACAAAAAATCACACACTGATGGACCATGACCGATGCTCATAACTTAAGCTCATAACTACAACAAGAGCTACCCTCACCAAACTGACCAACCTGGGCCAACAAAGTCCAGCACAAGCTAATTAAAGGTCCTCTGATGGGCCTAGATCCAAGGTACCTCTTTTCTTCTTTTATTATGCAGGCCAGGCCGACGCATGGTAAAAGGATAAATTAAGAAGGATAAATTAGGAGAAGTGAATTGGAGGGCAAAAGAGATGTTCTACACTCTTATTACAACAAAGTTAGATTTGTTGTATTCAATTTTCATAAAATATTAAAAATAATGCTCCACCTCCTAAATGATCAAAATAATTGATACTAAGAACCCAAAATAATTTTGAAATAGAGTGACGTGTAATTTCTTAAAAATCAAGAATAAATCTATTTACATCGTACCTCAAATTTGTTAATGTAATTTAATAACTATACATATTTTGAATTTGAATGCATGTATAATTAATGAAGCTTTATAACGCCACGTGTCATACTTCACGTGGTATAACATGTCCAAAAAGAGACTCATATCCCCTTAATTTTGGCTGAAAACTTTATTTTTCCTTTTTGAGGAAAAACAAAAACAAAAAACAAAAACTTAAATGGCTAAGATGAGCAAGGGTCAGTTAAGCTCTTTAAAGGGAGTCCAATTAATTGAAACTGCAATAACTACTTCATTGGTATTTTTATTTATTTATTTTTTGTAACCTCATTTTTGAATTTTGAAAAAAAAAATATAACCTTTGTTATCTTCCTATTTAATTTATGAGAAATGATATGTCCATAATATTTTCACAATATTTTTACATATAAATGCTATCCATAGATGCATGCAGGCATATGGCTTAACTATATAAATCATTGTACTCTCTGTGTGATTGTGTATTATATTTTTCTTTTTCTTTTTTGTATAAATCTGCTACGATTACACTTTAATACATTAATTTTTTTAGAATCAAACTTAAAAAATTGGTGTCAAAACTTCTACTATTTAAACTATATCTTTGTTATGTTGCAATTTAATATCTCTACATATATTTAGTATGAATATTTAATGAAGTCTTATAGCAACTGGATACATTGTTTCAAAACAAAAGTTACAAAACTTGAAGGAAAGAAAAGGAAAATCTAAAACTCTTTATTGACTTACATGTTGCTTCATATTCCACCCTATTTTCTTCAAAATTTAGAAGTTGCACAGAGGTTGCTTCGAAATTTGACGGACTTCCCTATACTACGAAACCCTAACACAAGCAATGAAAATTTGAGAAGTTACTGGATACTATTTCTAAAACCTTTCCATTCCTAGTCAAGAATGACTCAGGATTCAATATTGAACGACAGATTCTAATGAAATTATTTTAGTTCTTCAAAATTAATTAATGTACAAACGCGTGAGAAGATTATATATGTTCATGTACAAGGTTAAAATAATACTAATAATAACAATAATACAAGTTAACTTACCATGTTATTTTAAGGAAGTTTCCTATTGGATCAGTAGCAATGTCCAGTCCAACTAAAGGGTCATCAAGTCATCAACTCCTCACTAGCTTGTAAAGCATTTTGGACTGTTAGCTGTGATTATAAATGGTTCGTCTTCCAAAGGATCCTTCCAAAATAACCTCAAGTAGAACATTAATATTCAAAGCACATCTGCTCATCTCTTCTTTGATCTAATAATAAGTTTACATTTTTTTGTTTCAGATTTGAAGACAAATTGGCTATCATGGTTCCTCTCATATGGTGCAAGAAAACAAGCAGAGAACTTGATGAGCTTCATGGTGACACAATTTCAATAAAGCACATTCTTCAACATTCAAACAGTCAAATATTTGATGGAAACAATTGCTCCACCAAGTCTTAGTCAGGTAGTTTAGCTAGTGAAAAAAGAGTTCCACAATTTTCTCTTTGCATATCCTCCTTATTCCCACCAGCCAAGTCTCCGCCCGGTAGTCCACATAGTCTAGAAGGAGTTCCACATTCAGCTCCGCCGGTGCATTCATTATTCCCAGCAGCCAATTCTCGGTCTGGTAGTTCAGCTTCTAACGAAACATATCAGCGTTTCTCTTCTTTCATACCATCAATCTTCCCACCAACAAAGTCTGAAACAAACAGTTCCGAAAATGATAAAAGAACTACAAAATTTTCATCTTCTTTGGGTGTCTTCCTCTCTAAAACCAAGCAGTCTCAGCCTAATAATTTAGTCATAAGCAAAACTGTTCCAAATTTTCATCCCTCCATAGAGTCAATCTTCCCGGCAGCAGGATCTGATTCTGATAGTTTATTTAGTGATGATAGCAATCCTAAATATTCTATACCTCCTTCGACGACACAATCATATTTCCCTTCAGTTAGATCGAGTTCTGATTCTGATTTGAGTTACATGAATGTAACCAACACTGAAACTAGTGCTGAGAATTTTTCCTTTTTTTCACGACCACATCACCCAGCCGGTTATCAAGACAAAGCTAAAATTTCCCGGCTTTTATTTCCAAAGAAAGGTAATAATCGACTTTCTCCTACAGCTGAATCAATGCATCTTCAATTTCCTCAAGATTGGCCTGGAAATTCTTATAATAAAGAAGGATGTTCCGGGCTTAATACGAACCAAATGGTTCTTATGTTGGAGATGACTTGCACCAGTTTTCTCTGTCTAATGATCAATTACACTTTCCTGCTCCTTCTATAAATAAAAGCCCTCCTTTGCTTGAGGAAGCTGACAAGAGGTGGAGTATTTAACTTATTATATCATCCTGTTTTAAGTACAGCAGCAACTAGCGCAAGAATTTTCAAGCAAGATTCAACCTTTACTCCAAGTTCTTTCAAGGAAGGTAAGGCGAATGTTATTATGTGTGACAGTGTGAATGCCAATATAGGAGGCTCACAACGACTAAAAAATATTCAGGCATGAACGTACAAATGGAATTTAATAGATATATGGTTCTCTCCTTTACTCACTCTATGGAGTGGGCTTTTCACACATTGTGAGCTCCACAGGTGGAGACACACCACATATGAGAGGCCTGCTCCGTATTCACTACTACTTTTTATTTTTGGTTATGCTTTTTGTTAGAAGCATTCAGTCCAATTTACACTTTAAACCTGCATAAATAAATAAATAAAAATTAATTTGAATACAAAGTAAATTATTCTAATTTTATAATTTTATTATCAATACTTTTTTTTATTTGACTATTATTAATAGCTTATTTATTATTAATAAAAAGAAGTAAGACATAAAATATTAAAATTAAATGACAAGCAAAATTAGGAATTAGCAAGTGCTGTGTAGGACTGTTGGAGTAAAACCCTTTTTTTTTTTCTTTTTTTCTTTTATTTAGCAAAATATGTCGTACTAAACCTGATCCACTAAGGGTGAGTTTGGCATTCAGCTTATAAGCTCAGCTTACAACTTATAGCTTATAGCTTTTGTGTATAGTTTTTTTAAACCTCATTTTTTTTCTTGTTTTTTTCTCACTTTTTCAAAAAATTTTAAGGTAAAATTATATTTTAACACACTTTCAAGAAAAAGTTAAATAAATTGTTCCCAAAAGAACACTATAACTGACCCACTATCCATCCATATCCACTAAACTTGATTTAAAAAAAAAATATATATATATATATATATATATATATATATATATATATGTGCCTGTGTGTGTGTGTGTGGGGGGGGGGGGGGGGGTGGGGGGACTAGGATCCATACTTTAAGTGGGTTCCATTTCATAGTCTTTTAGAAAATACTAAAGAAAATCAAGATTCAAGGGTAAAGACAATCAAGAGTAAAAAGTCTACAACAAAAGAGAAGCCAAAAAGAGGAACGAGAAAGCCAGCAGTCAGCAAACATGATTCCATGAAGAAAACTAAAGAAGCCTAAAGAGGCAAAGAGAAGATAAATAAATAAATAAAAATTTGAACCTAAAATGAAGATCTAAGAATCAGAGAGAAGTGAACATTCCAAGCCTATTGCTTACACCAATTGATGAGTTCGCCAACTAAAAAGAGTGTTTTTTTTTTTTTTTTTCTCTTTTTTCTGCCTTTTGTTACTTGTCTATTTTATCTTTTTTCTACTTTTTGCCATTTGTATATTGAGATAATCATCTCTCTCTCTCTCTCTCTCTCTCTCTCTCTCTCTCAAGTAATAAATGTGGGTTTTCTTAATGAATTTGTGCTACAAAGGTTTAATGCAGAGGATAGTTAGATTTGGTGATTTGTTTTTCCTGAGAAAGTTAAAAATTTAATGATTTAATCAGTCTTCATGTCATTTAAACTTTTTTTACTTCAAAAGAACGGTTAAAAGTAACTTTTTCTTCTCAACTTTTAATTAGGGACCTTAATAATTTGGGCGGGCCTTAATTTTTTTTCTTAATGAAGAAGCAACATAATATTATATATTAGTATTATAAGGGCGCTCCGGGGCCTTTAGTGGTGGCTTAAATGGCCTATAGGTTTAGCCGACCTTGGGGGGAACATTATTTTTTTTTAATTATTAAAAATACACTGGAAAACATTCATGACTCATGAGATTCGTTATTATTTAATAAATCTTTTGAGGATTCATTAAGTTTCCTTTCCTTTCATCTTCAATGAATTTGTTGACCCAAAAATGAAAAATAAAATTACAAGGAATGCTATCACATAAAAGGTGGAGAAATTGTTAGGGGTGAAAATAGTCAAATACCACGTTTTGGCAAAATTTGTAGCAAACTAGCACTGTTTCGGAAACATTTAGCAAACTACCACTTTTTTAGTACTTGAATTTTACAAAATCAAGTTCTAAATAGTACTCAAGTTCAGTGAACTCGAGTTCCTAGTGAGTCGCCAACGTGACACTACTGACTTGGAATTTGTGTAATTAAAAAAATGATGTGGTACTTAATATTACTGAAATCGTGTACTTTTTTATAGTACTCGAACTTCATACAATTGAGTACCTTGTTCTTGTTTTTCTTTTCTTTTCTTTTTTCTTTTTTTTTTTTAATCTCCCATAGGAACTCACTCTTGCATCTTCTCTCAAATTCACCATCTATTTATAGCCAAAGTTCAGCCAAAATATCAATAGTTACACCGACACGAAACTTGTCAAGTCAAAGAAAATGGCAAGCATTTATGGCCAAAGTTGTCACGCCCCAAACTCGATACCCGGATTTGTGACCATGACCGACATGCTAATATCAAGCCTAAACCTGATAATAACAAGAACCAACTTAACTTTTTGAAAACTTTTACAAAAGCTTTCCTCTTTCTTTTCATTATTGTTTCTTTACTTAAATGATTCTTTCACTTGACATTCAGAGCATCTACATTGTACTCCAAAGAATAACATAATTCACCAGTTACTCAAATTCTGAATTTCACATAATACATCTCTTAATACTTTAAGGTATACACTTTCATTAGATCCTAAAATACACAATACTACAAAACTAAACATCAAATTGCTAATTTAGGATCTATACATATCAAACTAAAACTAGCTCCTTCCAAACTCGACTAAGGCTCCCTCTGCTCCAAAATAAAACCTGATAACTGAAAGAGTGGAAGGAGTGAGCTACACAGCTCAGTAAAGGTAAGATATATGAGAATTTAATAAGGATGCATGTAAATCAGATTATTTCATTCTATGAATATTAGAATATGAGAACATCTTTTCATGCATAGTATTTTATACTATTCATAATAATAGCTTATACGCTCTTTATAGAAAATAATTGTTCTCCTTTTTCTTATCAGTTTAATATTACCAAAACCTTTTGGATTAAACTTCTTTCATTTCCTACAAAGTCACCATACATATATATTTTCATTACAAAATAATCATTTTAACTTAAATAAGATAATTCGGTAACTTTGTATTAAACTAGAAACATCTTAAAGAATAACAAAACTTTTCTACATAAATTTATTCTCGTAAAATATTATAATTTTCATTGTCATAAAACTTAATGTTTCATAAAAACAGATATCTGATAACTTTTAAATATAAACTTGTACTTTCATTGGAAGCTTTACCTTTATAGTACAACAGAACTTCAGAAACTTTTATCTTTAATGAACAGCTTTCATTTTCAACAGAAACTTCTTCTTTTCATGAGAGCTTTTAACTTTTCATAATGCATTTAAACAAAATCATTCTCTCATGAATAATAACATAATATATCTGTTCATCAATAACTTATTGGTTAGTCCATATCTGATAAGTCTGTACTTATTTGGGAGGCTTCTAGCACCACGATGCTAGGCATCCAGCGTTCCCCACAATGCCAAGTATTCCCAGGATCACATCATAATACATATCTTTCAACCATGGGGGTAGGTTGACTTCCCCCACAAGTTGGCCGTAACCAGCAAGGGGTGGGTACAGCAGAGCCAGCCCCACTTAATGGCCAATCATATAACATTTTCCATGGAAAGCCAGTAATTAACCCCTACTGACAGAGTTCAGATCACCAGAGGACATAACCCGAAAACATTTCATACTTATACATCATACTGAAATTTCTTATTTTGCATAACATTTCATAATAATAGCATTTCCATTCTTTTCTTTAAACATCATGTTCGTGGAATCAGTAATAGCATTAATATGCTTAAATCCTATACATAAGTTTTCGAAAGCTCACGAACATACCTTTGTCAGAATAATGATTATATGCCATATCTCTAATCAAAAACATTTTAATGCATAATATACTTTAAAATAACCTCATGACTTACCAAATGCCCATATAACTTATCCCTTACCTGAAAGCAGAGGAATCGAGAGCCTAAAGTCGAAGGAGCTTAGACTTGGATATTGGTAACACCTAAACCATAAATCAAAGCTTATTACTATCCATAATTTCCTTGTCATAAACTTCACATTCATCTCCAAGCCTATTTCTTAGAACCAAGGAACTCCTAATCCCACCTCAAAGAGGTTCCCACAAATACAAAGTACATTCATCAGACAACATGTTGTACTAAATCATAGAGAAACCAATTCATAAAATTTATATATGATTCTAACATACCAAAGGATGAGCATATTAAATTATAGCTCAAAACATTCACCCAAACTTGAGAATTAAATCCACAAAGTCAGGCGCAGCATATGCCCCATTTGTAAAATACAAACGGGCTGTCCTCACACATCCAATTGTCATGAAATTTTACATAACTACTCCCCTGTATGTCCAGTATAAACCATAAAAATTTCGGAGTCAAAGCGTAAACCCATGATTTAGTAAAAATCACGCAAGACAGCATACTCAAATCTGTCCTGACAGAATTTCTTGCAACTTAAAAATTAAACCATTATTTTTATGTTCATCCAAATGCTGTGAGACCACCTCCATAACAACCATATGTGTCTTAGCTTTCATAGGAAATATCCCTAGAATCCAAATTCACTGTATACAATTTAATACATAATTTATCATGCATGAACACAGAATCTGTCACGGTGACAGCTTTACAACGTTTTCTTGTAAATTCACAAAAAATTATCAAATGATGGTATTTTCATATGGGGATTTTTATACACTCATTAGATATGTTAGAAAACACTTATATATGGTCATTTAACCATTTAGAGCAAACATACACACACAACAAATCTCAGCAGTAACATCAAAAGTACTCATCCTAACTTTTTCTTACTTCCTTAATCATATAGAATCATTAATTAGGAAAAACCCTAATCTACCTTCAACAAATCGCCAACACAGCTTCAAAGCTTCTTAAAACAGCATATATATATATATATATATATATGTAGACTTACATGAAAGGATTTCCCTTTCCTAGTGGCTGGAACAAGGAAAGTATGAGAGGTAGAGAGCTTGAGAGAGTTGAAAGAAGCTTCCTTCTTGCTGCTGGACTTTCTGTCTGGTGCAGCCAAGAAAATGAGATAAGGGGAAGACTTTTGGGTGGGGTTTTGTCTTTCTTTTGGGTGTGTGAACTGGTGGACTTGAGAGGAAGACTCAAGGGAGTTTCCTAGCACCTTCCTTAAGAGAAAAAGAGACAAAAGCGAAGTGAGAATTCAGATTTTTGCATGGACCCGTGGGAAATGAGAGGTTCTTGGATGTTCTATTTGTTTGAGAAAGTCAAGGAAGAGGTGAGGTGGAGCTTGGTGATTGTATGTCCAAGTCTTGGTCTTTGGGTTTGTTCACATGCATGAAAATTTGGCTTTACATGTGTTAAATTTCAATTGATTGCATGTGGGTGGAATTTCCACTATAATATCTCATGCATCATGCATAGTTAAAACACCAACAACTATATATATATATATATATATATATATATATATATATATATATATATATATCTCATAACTTAACCACTTAATATAATTTTGTACATACTTAGTATATATTTATAATACAAATAGCCATTTCAATTATTTATAATCTTTACAATTCTTATTCAATGACATTATAAACTAATATGTTTATTAAATACTCTTATATTAATTTTAGAAAGTAAGTGGCTTAAAAATAATAATTAACCACTTAAACACATAATTTAATTATAAAATTGGGTTGGGTTGTTACAAAAGTGTCATCCATTTCGGCCAAAAGAAAAGAAGCATGAATTTGGTTGGCATGTCAAGTGTTGTTCCTAGCCATCTTCTTTGACAATTCATGAAGAACATTTAATGCAAGCTCTTACATTTCTTCACCCATGAAACTTCTTGAATATCATGCATCTTCCTGACATGGACATGCAAGCCATTTAATGGTTTGTTGGCTAATGTCAAGCCGCTAAGTTTGACTATTCAAGCAATTCTAACAGAAACAAAAGGTAGAAGGGCAAAAAAAAAAAAAAGGTACTCGACTGTACTAAGCTTGAGCATTATAAAAAGATACTCGATTTCGCTAATATTGAATACCACATTTTTTTTTTTTAATTCCAAATCAGCAGTGTCGTGCTGTCGACTCACTAGGTACATGAGTTCACTGAACTCGAGTATTATTTAAAACTCGATTTTATGGAATTTGAATATTAAAAAAGTGATAAATTACTAAATATTTTCAAAAAAGTGTTAATTTATCATAAATTTGCTAAAATATTATATTTGGCTATTTTCACTCATGATAAGGTATATTATTATATTATATTTCTCGTAACTCCTTCCTTGCAGTGGTGTGGACCCCACTGAGTGCCCCCAAGATGTACCTAATAATTTCCCTGCCTGATGAGATGTGACCAATTGACTGTTAGACTAATTCCATCCGCATGTGACTCAAAACTCTTAACGCTTGTCCCTCCACTTTGAGTTCCATCAATCTTTTCTACCATTGTTATATCCAAAACTTGGTCTGAAAGAACTTGTATGTTGGAAGCATATTCGTGAGCTAATCATTTGAAAGAAAGTGTTTGGTAGTTTGCATCTCTTAAGTGTCTGAACCCCATAGATAGCTCAATTTGTGAAGATATAATAATGTCACATTCTGCTCATTCCATTCCACTAATCTTCCCAGCAGACAATTCTGGGTCTGGTGGATCAGCATCTAGTGAGACTCTTCCACAGTCCTCTCATTCTATATCATCAATCTTCGAACCATACAAGTCTACTGAGAGTTCAGAATCCAATGAAAGACTCCCACAATGCTTTCATTCCATACCTTTAATCTTCCCACCAACCGAGTCAACAAACAGTTCCTCTGGTTCTCATTCAAAGCAGTCAGACTCTTCTACCAATGAATCAACACACCAGTCTACTTCAACCCAATTGCCTGAATTGCAAGACCTTCATTTCTATGAAGTTAAACGTAATTTTCAACGTGGTAATGCTCGATCTCCTTTGTCAATTCAAGCTGAAGATAGTTATCATTTTCAAGCTGGACTCAAAAGGCTTGTAGAGGAGGCTCGCCAGAGCTGGAACTATGCCATCATGTGGGGTTTATCTTACGACCATTCTGGCTCGTCAATGTTGCGGTGGGCTGATGGGTACTACAAAGGCGAAAATGAGCTCAATTCAGTGATCACAGGATCTAATGTTGATGACAAAGATGTCAGCAATACTGAGTGGTTCTTTTTGAAGTCGAAGATGCAGTGCTTCTTGAACGGTAGTGGCCACCCAGGCCAAGCTTTTGTCACTTCAAGATTGGTCTGGGTGGCCGGGTTGGAGAGTCTCGGGGGCTCCTCGTGCAACCGGGCACGAATGGGGCAGGTCTCCGGGTTACAAACAATGGTGTGGATACCCTCAGCAAACGGCATTGTGGAATTGGGCTCTACAGAGCTTATTTTCCAGAGCACGGATTTGATCAACAAGGTTAGTTTTCTGCTTTAATGAACATGTACATAGCGGGTGTGAAGGGATTAGTACTAATTATGGAGGATGAGTTTCAAATTGCTTTGCTTGATGACAGAATTTTCTTTTTGGTGACTAGATGATTTACAATTTGAATTTCACAATATGGACTTTATTAATACGTATTAACGAATTATCAGATATGTATTAAGACCATAAAAGGGTTGCTTTATGATAACAACTTTTATAAATGTTTGTTGTTTATGGACTTAGCCTAGTAAGTTGTGATTACACTCTTCCCCCTCCCTTTTTGGTCTTTCCCTGTAGGCTCTGATGCTTTGTTCACTTAACAAAGCCTTGAAAGGGGTACCATGGAAAAACTACTGGTAAACACTCGCAAGAAAAGAGTGTAGACTTTATTAATTATATACATAAAACTAAAGAAAGATTTAGCACGCACTCACAAAAGAAGAATAAGGTTGCTGTCTTTTACGCAAGAGAACATTGAACTCGAAACTTCCAACTCACACAACATTCACATTACGTGTCTGGGACTCTATCCCTGTCAGGTGAGATTACAAGAGTTGTGCTTATCGTAGTAATTTTTCAGATTATGACTAAAATTATTCAATACTCTGTAAGTAATGCTCTCTCCAATCACATTAATGGTGTGAATAAAGAAGACGCAGACAAATTGTCGTGGATGACCATAGGCACATTTTGGTCTACCATTTCCAAGAGGATCTCCTCCCCTTGATGTGGATTTGATCCCAACTGGCCTGTAAAATGAGAAGGGAAAGATAAATCGTCTATCTTTGTTATTGAACAAGCTGGTATTTGCATATATCTGGGAATGTGTCAAATCAGTTGACTGTCCCAAATTCCATACTGAAAGGGGAGTGTTATTATGCCATTTTATGTTGTTAACTTATCATTCTAGGAAGAATAATTAGACATGCCGCTATTTGCTATCAGTTTGATCTTTAATCAAACTGACATTTTGGTTTTATGCCATTCATCTTATGCACTTGTAACCAAACTCTCAAATTTATACTTCTGATTTGAGATATGATTTGAACTACTTTAGTTTAAAGGACTGTTGGATCAATTAAGCTTTACATTTGGCTAAATCAATTAAACATAAGTGACAAATCATACCTTAGAAATTCTAATGATTGAATGTCATGACAACTCTGTACACTTTATTCACTCCTCACATACAGTCATAACCCACAAGCACTAGTTGCAATATTTGAAATTCGTTCAAGGGCATCAATGAAACCATCAATCGTCTTTTGTTGCAGCCCAGTACAAATCAAGATCCATGAATTCATATGTACTATTCTTTTTCTTCCAAAGTATGACCCAAGGTTGACTTCAATGAACTTGCCGCCAGACTGGAATTTGGATAATCAGATTTGGGATTTGGGTTAAATTTTGACCATAATTGTTTTATCCAGCAAATTCTCTCAGTTCTGATTTGTCTCACTAGATCTATCTTAACATCTTCTAACAAGAAGCTCAATTGGTCTCACCTTGTCTCCTCTCTTGAAGACATGCTATGATCAAATGGCAAACACAGAGATGATTTTTAAGCAAGCGGCCAAAAGGAAAATAAATTTTTAGCTTTAGAGACTTGGAGAGGGTAATGAATTTTTCCTATACAAAAAATCTCTAGATTTGGGACAACGATGCATTTTGGCCTTTGTACTACATGGAGGTGGTTGAATTATTACACATTTCAATTTATTGATTAAATGTACTTATTTTGGATATTTATATTTGGTTTAGTTGTTGAAATTTTTGCAAATCAAACCCTTGGCTTCTTGGTTTGTGGATATAAATTTATAGTTCACCATTATATATGTTGGATTTATATTTTCTTGGCATTGTATTTTCATTTTGCTACCTTAATGTTCTAATATTCTTTGAGATTCTAAGTAGTTATTTGGTGATTTAGGAGGTCATGATGGGAAGACCTAGACAACTGAGGGCTGGAGAGCATGATGTCCCTATTCAAGATGATAGTTTTGAAGAGATTCGTCAAATGCTTGCTACTCTGAAAACAATGACAGAGAAGCATCAAGCTTGTCTGTCTGAGCAACAGGTACAGAACACTGAGCAACGACAAAATCAGAGTGGAGCCACCCCCGGCCTTCCTCTTATTCCTAAAGATCAAATCCCAGTTTTGTTAAAACAATTCCGTGAGCTTATGCCACCTGTGTTTAGGCCAACGACTAACCCATTCAAGGCTGAGGAATGGATAAAGAAGATGGAAAATATTTTCATTACCATTGGGTGCATAGGTGATCAACGTTTGACTTTTGCTACATTCATGTTAGAGGGAGAAGAGGCTAACCGTTGGTGGGCATATGAGCAAAGATTGTTGCATGAGGCTGGGACACAACTAACATGGGAGGCATTCTTAAAGGCATTTTATGAGCATTACTTTCCAGATAGTATTCGAGATCAATTGGAGTCAAAATTTCTTAAACTCATACAAGGAAGCAAGACAGTTACAGAATATGAGATGAAATTCTTAGAGCTAGTACATTATGCCCCTCATGTTGCAGAAGATGAGGCGAGTAAATGTCGTAGGCTTTTCGAGGGGTTGAGGAAAGACATTAGGTCACAAATTATTCCCTCAATGCTAAGGGATTTCAATATGCTAATTGAACAAGCTAAGGTGGTAGAGAAAAATTATGATCAAACTCATAAGGTTCATGAGTCGAAAAGGATGAGATTTGCGCAAAGAGGACGCCAAAATGGGAGACAACATAGTAGTGATGGATCTACTGAGGGGGTTAGAGACACTTGTCACTTTTGTAAGAGGAGCCACCCAGCACATAAATGTCCCTTGATTACAAGAGCTTGTTTTCAGTGTGGTCAAACTAACCATTTTGCTCGCACCAAATCTTCCAGGGATAGGCTTAAAGGTAAAAGGACCAAGAAATAGAGCGTAAGATATTGTTTTTATATTTCCTTCAGCTGGCATTCTTGGAGTCTCAATGTATTAGAAATTCAAACTTTGCTAATAAAGTTTATTCTACCAAATTTATGTGGAAATTCTGTTTATGCTTTAACATAGTGAAGAAAGAATTCCACATTCAGCTCCACTTGTGCACTCATTATTCCCACTAGCCAATTCTTGGTCTGGCAGTTCAGCTTCTAATGAAACATTTCCATGTTTCTCTTCTTTTATTCCATCACTCTTCCCTCCAAGTCTCCAACAAAGTCCGAAACAAACAGTTCGGAAAATGAGAAAAGAACTCCACCTTTGTCAGCTTCTTAGGTACTCTTTCTCACTAAAACCAAGTCATAAGCTGAAGTGTTCCACATTTTCATGCCTTCATAGAGTCAGTCTTTCCTGGAAGAAAGTCTAATTCCGATAGTTTTCTTAGTGATGTAGCAATCCTAAATTTTCTAAAACTCCTACTCAGCCTTATTTCCCTTCAGTGAATATCGAGTTCTGATTCAGATTTGAGTTACAAGAATGCAACAAACACTGAGATAATTGCTTGGTCATTTTCACTTTTTTCAAGACCAAGTCACCCTGCAGGTTATCAAGACAGAAAAAAAATTTGTGCTCTTATCTCCGAAGAAATGTAATCCTCATCTTTTCTCCTACCAATGAATCAATCCAGTTCATTTTCATGAGTATATATGGACCTAGCAATTCTTGCGATAAAGAGACTATTTTGGACTTTCAATCATTTCCAGAAACAACATTTGATTTAAATAAATATGTGGACCAAATCATTCTTAGATTGAGGATGACTTGCACCAATGTTCTGTGACCGCTAATCAATTGGTAAAATACTAGTACACGCACCCTATTACATATATTTTTAATATGCACTTAAATTGTGACTTAAGTTGGAAATTGTTTCGATATCATTAGCAACACAAATCCTGCTCACAATTTAATTCAAAGAAAAATGTTAAACTTGAAAAGTGTTTGAATATCATCAACTACACAAAATCCAGTCACAATTTGATGAAAGAAAGTAACTTCAAGTTGAAAAGTTAAACTCCATTTTCATTGTGTTACCTTAATGATCTAATATTCTTGGAGATTTTAAGTAGTTATTTGGTGATTCAGGAGATCATGATAAGAAAACCTAACCAAGTGAGGGGTGGAGAGCATGATGTACCTATTCAGGATGATAGTTTTAAAAAGTTTCATCAAATGCTTGCTAATCTGACAGAAATGGAAGAAAAACATCAGGTGTGTGTGTGTGTGTTTGAGCAACAGGTGCAGGCTATTGAACCAGGACAAACTAAGGGTAGAGCTAGCCCTGCTGCTCCTCTTACTCCTAGAGATCAAATCTAGGTTTTGTTCAAGAAATTCCGTCAACTTAGCCCACCTGGGTTAAGAAGAACAATTAACCCATTTAAGGCTGAGGAATGGATAAAGATGATGGAAATATATATATATATATATATATATATATATATATATATATATATATATATATATATATATATATTTGGTAAAACTTAGAGAAAATCCAATTAAATTTTACAATTGAAAACCAATTTTGTGTCATGTGTCCTAAATTATTTATTTTTAGAGAGTTTTATTTCTTAATTTTTGAGTCAAATGTAGGATTACATCATAAATATTCATCCAAGTGGGTGACTGAATTGTAAAAAATAAAAATAAAAAATGCTTCACAATATCAAAAATTAAGAATTAATAAAAAATATTTTAAAAAATATGGACAATTTACATTTTTTATCTAATCAAACTGACGTTTTGGTTTTATGCCATTCATCTTCTGCACTTGTTACCAAACTCTCAAATTTATACTTCTGATTTGAGATATGATTTGACCTACTTTAGTTTAAAGGACTGTTGGATCAATTAAGCTTTACGTTTGGCTAAATCCATTAAACATAAGTGACAAATCACACCTTAGAAATTCTAATGATTGAATGTCATGACAACTCTGTACACTTTATTCACTCCTCACATACAGTCATAACCCCACAAGCACTAGTAGCAATATTTGAAATTCGTTCAAGAGCATCAATGAAACCATCAATCATCTTTTGTCGCAGCCCAGTACAAATCAAGATCCATGAATTCATATGTACTATTCTTTTTCTTCCAAAGTATGATCCAAGGTTGACTTCACTGAACTTGCTGCCAGACTGGAATTTGGATAATCAGATTTGGGATTTGGGTTAAATTTTGACCATAATTGTTTTATCCAGCAACTTCTTTCAGTTCTGATTTGTCTCATTAGATCTATCTTAACATCTTCTAACAAGAAGCTCAATTGGCCTCACCTTGTCTCCTCTCAGGAAGACATGCTATGATCAAATAGCAGATAGAGAGATGATTTTTAAGCAAGCAGCCAAAAGGAAAAGAAATTTTTTGCTTTAGAGACTTGGAGAGGGTAATGAATTTTTCCTATACAAAAAATCTCTAGATTTGGGACAACGATGCATTTTGGCCCTTGTACTACGTGGAGGTTGTTGAATTTTTACACATTTCAATTTATTGATTAAATGTACCTATTTTGGATATTTATATTTTGGTTTAGTTATTGAAATTTTTGCAAATCAAACCCTCAGCTTCTCGGTTTGTGGATATAAATTTATAGTTCACCCTTATATATGTTGGATTTATATTTTCTTGGCATTATATTTTCATTGTGCTACCTTAATGTTCTAATATTCTTTGAGATTCTAAGAGTTATTTGGAGATTTAGGAGATCATGATGGGAAGACCTAGACAACTGAGGGCTGGAGAGCATGATGTCCCTATTCAAGATGATAGTTTTGAAGAGATTCGTCAAATGCTTGCTACTCTGAAAACAATGACAGAGAAGCATCAAGCTTGTCTGTCTGAGCAGAAGGTACAGAACACTCAGCAACGACAAAATCAGAGTGAAGCCTCCCCTGCCCTTCCTCTTATTCCTAAAGATCAAATCCCAGTTTTGTTAAAGCAATTCCGTGAGCTTATTCCACCTGTGTTTAGGCGAACGACTAACCCATTCAAGGCTGAGGAATGGATAAAGAAGATGGAAAATATTTTCATTACCATTGGGTGCATAGGTGATCAACGTGTGACTTTTGCTACATTCATGTTAGAGGGAGAAGAGGCTAACCGTTGGTGGGCATATGAGCAAAGATTGTTGCATGAGGCTGGGACACAAGTAACATGGGAGGCATTCTCAAAGGCATTTTATGAGCATTACTTTCCCGATAGTATTCGAGATCAATTGGAGTCAAAATTTCTTAAACTCATACAAGGGAGCAAGACAGTTACAGAATATGAGATGAAATTCTTAGAGCTAATACATTATGCCCCTCATGTTGCAGAAGATGAGGCGAGTAAATGTCATAGGTTTTTCGAGGGGTTGAGGAAAGACACTAGGTCACAAATTATTCCCTCAATGCTAAGGGATTTCAATATGCTAATTGAACAACCTAAGGTGGTAGAGAAAAATTATGATCAAACTCATAAGGTTCATGAGTCGAAAAGGATGAGATTTGCGCAAAGAGGAGGCCAAAATGGGAGACAACATAGTAGTGATGGATCTACTGAGGGGGTTAGAGACACTTGTCACTTTTGTAAGAGGAGCCACCCAGCACATAAATGTCCCTTGATTACAAGAGCTTGTTTTCAGTCTGGTCAAATTAACCATTTTGGTCGGACCAAATCTTCTAGGGATAGGCTTAAAGGTAAAAGGACCAAGAAATAGAGTATAAGATATTGTTTTTGTATTTCCCTCAGCTGGCATTCTTGGAGTCTCAATGTATTACAAGTTCAAACTTTGCTAAAGGAGTTTATTCTATCAAATTTATGTGGAAATTCTGTTTATGCTTGATCATAGTGAAGAAAGAATTCCACATTCAGCTCCACTGGTGCATTCATTATTCCCAATTCTTGGTCTGGTAGTTCAGCTTCTAATGAAACATTTCCACGTTTCTCTTCTTTTATACCATCACTCTTTCCTCCAAGTCTCCAAAGAAGTCCGAAACAAACAGTTCGGAAAATGAGAAAAGAACTCCACCTTTGTAGCTTCTTCAGGACTCTTTCTCACTAAAACCAAGTCTCAGCCAAACAATTTGGTCAAATAAGCCGAAGTGTTCCACATTTTCATGCCTTCATAGAGTCAGTCTTTCCTGGAACAAAGTCTGATTACGATAGTTTTTTAGTGTTGTAGCAATCCTAAATTTTCTAAACCTCCTTCTACGCAATCTTATTCCCCTTCAGTGAATATCGAGTTCTGATTCTGATTTGAGTTACATGAATGCAACAAACACTGAGACAATTGCATAGACATTTTCCTTTTTTTTCAAGACCAAATCACCCTGCAGGTTATCAAAACAAAGCAAAAAAATTTGGGCGCTTATTTCTGAAGAAATGTAATCTTCATCTTTTCTCCTACTAATGAATCTATCCAGTTCAATTTCATGAATATGGACCTAAAATTTGAGGGGGGCAGTAAAGATATATATATATATATATATATTTTATCCCCATTCAATTTTATCCTAATCAGGAAATTTCAAAAAAGTCAGGGGGCCATGGCCCCCCTTAGCTTCACCAGTCAAGACTAAAAAATATATTACTTCACAAATTAATAGACTAAATTTAATTATTACTCAAGCAAATACTATTGGCAGTTCGTCAAAATATAAACAAATTCAGCCAAAAAAAAAAAAAAATTCAAAATATAAACAAACATTATTATTAGTTTTAAATATAAAACAATTTAATAGCATTTCAATTATGAATTAAGTTTTTAAAAAATCCAATTTATATACAGTGAAATCGGGATACAAACTCTTAGCTCAAGAGCAAGCGACTGTTGTCCTGAATACTTCAACTGTGGGGCACGAAATCTGGAAGCAAGTCTGGAGCATGGCTGCTCAGAACAAGGTTAGGAATTTTTCATGGCGTGCAATTTGAAATTCTATTCCTACTAAAGCTAACCTGGTCCGATGATGTGTTATTGGTGAGGAAATCTATGATCATTGTCAACAAACCCCAGAAGATGTAATTCATGCCCTTTGGCTGTGCCCACACTTAGCATCGGTTTGAGATTCGAATCCCTGTTGGAGTTTTCACACCACTACTCACTTTCACAGTTTCAGTAAGCTTGTGCAGTATGTGATTAAGAAAAGTAAAAATTTGGAGCTCTTAGCTCAGACAATTTGGACCATATGGTACAAAAGGAATTTGCTAAGAACAAGTCTTTTCCAATAGATCAAATCATCCCAGATGTGCTTGCTGCCCTTTCAGGTTTTATTCCAACCATTCTCCCCAAATCACCTGATTCTAATACTCAGGTTCCTCAGCGGGTCTAGTGGAAGCCTCCTTCAAGATCTTACTTCAAAATCAATTTTGATGGGCTGTGTTTGAAGAGGAAAACGCAGATGGTATAGGTGTTGTAATCCGGGATGAAAAAGGGTCAAGTAATGGCATCCATGGCTGAGAAGATCCTCCTCCCAAACTCGGTTGAAACTGTGGAAGTTATGGCAGCTGTCTGGGCCTTAACCTTTGCTTAGAATATTGGACTGCCATCTATTATTTTGGAAGGATTACTCAAAGATAGTCATCAGTGCCTTGAAGAGTGAGGATGTCTCATTGGCGTCTTATGATCAATTGATTGATGAGGCAAAATGTTTAGCCAAAAACTTTACTGTTGATCAATCAGATTGCTTACAACAATGCCAGACACGGAGCAACGCATCCGTCCGTTCAAAATTTTTGTTTATTTTGCAACAAAAAATATAAAATGTACTTTTTTTTATTTTATTTTATGTATTCACTATTACAAAACATTTACGTTTTATCTATTCTATCATCTATTTTATTTAAATAATAATATTTCTTTAATTTTTTATTATATCAGATAAACTACTACCCACATGGTTACACCCACCTTTTTTTTTCTTTGTTGTGAGAAGAAGACATATGAGTGAGCAACATGACGGGGAGAGAGAAAAAAAGAATAAAAAAATCATTTGCATATGAACGTAATCGTGTATATATGCACGGTTATTATAGCAGTTTTGTATATTTGCATATTTTTTCAAATATTGATGTGGGTGTTTTTTACATTAAAATATGTAAAATTGAGCACTTTTTGTATTTTGCAAATTTTTACAACTACTGATGTTGTTACTCTTAGCGGGTTTTTAACGTGGATGGATGATGTTTAATGCTACAGCTGATATTCCTTACCTTTTCTTATAAAATAATAATAAAAAAATATATAAAAAAAAGGTCCACTAGGTACATCTATTGATTTTCTTTTTGTTTGACTGAACTACGCGTGGCAACTTATCAACAAGCAACATGACATCTATCACTAATGAGTTAATAAAAATAATAACAATTCTACTTGATAACATCAATTACATTGTGAATTGATTTTTTTTTTTTTATTGTGTATAATATCGTATTGTGTATTGAAAGATACATGAACACTTATTATAGATATACATATAAAAGATATATTTATTATAAATTTTGAATATATTCAATTAATGACTAATTTATTCATAACTTATGTAATAATATTTAGCAAGCTAACAAAATAAATCAAACTAGCATGTCTTTATACATACATATTCAAATTGATTAAAGTCAAAAGTGATAATATATTATACAAATGACCCAAAATAATAATTGTTTTTCATCATATTTATCATTTTGTCTAATCAACTTCATCTAAGTCAATGCTATCATCATGTTCATCATTTTGCAAACTTTTTTTTTTCATTAAAATTTTCTTAACCATCATAAACATTTAAAAAAAAAAAAACTTCTTGACATTCTAGTTTCATGAAAAAAATAAAAAATAATTATATTATTAGTTAATACCTCATTCATGGTATAGAAAAGAAATTTATAAATATGAAAATGAAATGTAAGCGTGTAGTCCAAATTTTGTAGGGAAAAGAGAGGGGAAAAAAAAACCTTATGAACGTGTTATTTTATTAGGCTAAATTAAGTAACCTAATAATTTTGTGTTAAAAACAAGTCTAACAACTTGTTAGATTTAAAAAAAAGCAAAACCTTTAATATATATATATATTAAAGCATATGTTTATGTATCATATGATACGTATAATTTTATGATTTGATACGATTCATACGATATACATACTATATCGATCGTAAGATTTATGATCACTTCTGACACACCTTTCTGATACGAAACTTTTTACATACAATAGAATACGTATCATATGATATATATTTTGTATTATATGATACTAACAACTATAGATTAAGCTACTTTACTAAACAAAACAAAGAGACTCAAAGCAAATTGAACATTGAACAGTTGTATTGCATATACACACAGGGATTTTACTTTTTTGATGTGCATGATAGTTTAACCTAAGGATTTCATAATTGATCTAATTAACAATTTGACCTAAAACTGGTTAATCATTGTTTGTCTCAATGGTCTAAAACTAACAATTTCATATGTGAGTAAAATAAATAAGAAAATCTCATTCCTAAGGAAAAATAAAATGCCACAAGTGAGTTAAATAATATGGGTTTTGGGAAAAAATAATGATTTGTTCACATACACCAATCAAAATCATCATCCTAGGCATAATTCAATAGAATGGACCAAAACGGGTGGAATTGATTGAAATGGGCCAAAGTATAGTTAGAGATAGAATAGGCCCATGATTTGTATTAGTTAACTGTAAAGTTGTGATTTATAATTATGTTTTATGTTGGTTTTATTCCATGATAAAAAGTGTTGTAATTGCATTAATTTTGTTCCTTGTATTTTGTGGGATTTTATTGTATTGGGTTTAGTATTAAATTGGTGAAGAATTGAGCATGAAATGAAGAATCAGTGTAATTTCACAACTAACTCGCAAGAAGCTCACGAGTAAAGGTTCCCGCAAAAAGGGCACATGAGAAGCACATGCTAGAAGCTGAAGAGTCATGCCAGACTGTCAATTTTATGACTGTCTCGCGAGAGTCATGCCAAGCTATCAATTTCGCGATTGTCTCGCGAGTAGGGCCAACCCGCGAGGCACCCACGAAACTCTTTGCCTGGAGGATTTTAGGTGTGACCTTCTTACCCTTCATCCATACTATATATACCCTCATTACCCACAAAAGTATGAGAGGCTATTCAAAGAGAAAAATCCTAGATAGGTTTTTTACAACACAACACACCCATCTTTTAGAGAGAGAGAGAGCTACTCATCTTTAGTGAGAAATCATTTTAGCCTCTTCTCCTTCCCTCTCCCATTGCCATACCTTGAGAGGAGTTTTGTACCCAAACATAACCCACACCTATTCAGAGTGTAGAGTGTTTTGGAGCTTGGGAAGTTTTGGGGATTTTCCAAAAGAAGTTGGTGAGGCTTGGCGGATGCAATCGAGCATATTGCGGGATCCAGAAAGCTAGTAAAGACAAGACTCCGAGAAGTCCGTTGGTAGCAAGAGTTTGGAGGGCTTAAATACATTGGGTAGACTAGGCTTGGAGGGTCTTTTGTTATTCGTGTACTCCAACTTATTCACTAGTGGATCAATTTCAACTTGGAGGGTCGCGAAGAGGTTTTTCACCGAATTCTTCGATTTCTTCTTCGATAACACGTCTTGGTGTTATCTTGTGTTTGCATCTCTTTTTCCTTACTCTTGTGCTCTACTTTTATTGTTTATTGTTCATGTGTATGCACTAGAGTAGATCTGATGATTGTATTTCTTTTACTTTTGTTCCCCACTTAGATAAGTTAGAGTAAAAGCAATCTAACTGTAATTTAAAATTTGGGGTCTAAACAATCTCTTATGTTTTAGCACAAATCCGAGCTTTCATTAATTGACTTGAATGGAAAATTCTGGTTGTTTTTCGAGTGGAAAGAAATGGAATTGATAACATTGGTCAAGCTTCATGTAGCATTATGGTTTTGTTCCAAATAATCAACATAATCTTGTTTCACATTGTGCTTTAACAATCACAATTTGCCACAAGTCATTTTTTATATATTATAAAGTTATCAAAATTTAGATTAAAAGGAAACAATTAGACATGCATATCACATGGTAGTCTATAGAGCATAAAGTAAAATAATAACAATGAGAACAAAAAAAAAAAAAAAAATCATTATTTTCATAAGTACATCTGCAAATTTAATAATTCAATTGTAAAGCCTACATTTAAATGGTCGAAAGAGAAACCTAGACCACTAGGTTGAGTGGATTGTATCAGCCCAAAGGTGAAAATGTTGCCAAGCGAATAATGTGATTGAAGCACAAGCAAGATGCTGTGACTTAAATAATGCTCCCAAGTGCAAGATTGTTGCGAAGTAATAACTCAGTAAGTTCGAGGTCGAATCCACAGGGAAAAGGAAATTGATTAGCAAACCACAAGAGAATAAAACTAAAATAATAATGTTTAATTGAAGAGATTTTTAATAGTTTAGTGAAGGTAATTTAAATTGAGAGAAAATAACAATATATTAAGGCACTAAGGTTTAGGGATCCACACACAACACATCTATTGGTAGTCTTAACAATATTTATTTTATAACTCAACTAAAATTCATACGAAGGATGATCTTAGTCGGATGATTTAACAATAAAAACTCAAGAATTAATTGTCTAAAGTAGTTTCATGAAATTGATAGATTTTAGGCAAAACAAAACTAGAGAATTAGTTCGCAAGGAATACTAAGCATTTAACATGCCTGGAGTTTACGATAAATCAAAGGATTATACAGAACTAAACACTTTTCTAGATGAGTAAAAAAATCAAAAGCATAAAAACATAAGCATTAAAACCAATAAATAATTGTTAAGAACATACCAATAAACGGTTGGGTTTCACCCCTTGCCTTAGCAAGGCTTCTAGCAAGCCTTAACACAAATAAAACTATAAAACCTGTAAAGAAAATTTAAGAAGACCTAAATTATATTCTACCACAGCTCCCCTCTGAACTTTTCCCTACAGAGCCTTTAAATAGGTCAAGGAATCCTATTACAAGTTGAATTCCCATTTGGAGAAAATCCTAGGTTTTTAGGTTTCACTTAACCAATGTTTTTAGCCCATTTAACTTCAGAATTTGGACTTTTGGTAAACTACAAAGTTGTATCCCTTTAAGTTAGCTTTCCAGAAAAACTTGAATCATCTCTATTGGATATGTGAGCCGAAAGTTATGCTCCAAATACTAACTGGTGTGAAAGCTGGAATCCTAATCTGAATTGGACTTGGATTAGGTGCAAATTTCCTTTGATTCCTTGCTCCAGTTGGACTTGAATTTAATTGGGTTGGCCTTCTTTGACTTCATCATGGCCCTTGTAAAAGTCAATTCCATTAGCTTTCTTCTTTGCACAAATCCACTTATTTAATTTCATTATCCTACAAAAGACAAATTCATGCATTAAAATTCAATTAAGCACAGAATTGATTATTCAGCATTATTCCAAAATCAACAATAAAATGCATGAATTAACTCAAAATAATTATGATAATCCTTTTAATAATGATATAAATATGCAAAATTAAGCTATTATCACAAGAAACACAATAAGGATAGAAACCCAAATAGATTTGTGATCATAGATCATAAAGATTGCTGCAATATAGGCTAACACCATCGTAGCAATGGAGATGAATAGTGCCGAGAGTCTATAAGAAAGCACAGAGTACAGAGAATTAAGGAAGAGAGAAAAGCTAGAAGCTAGAGAGAAAATAGAATGAAGAAAAACTTGTATCCAATCCAAATTGAATGAATCTGTACATGAAAGTGGCTTTATACAAAATAAAGTAAATAACTAAAACCCAACTTATGTGCAATTTGTTATAGCACGTGCAACAGTTAGTTACAACATGTGTGGAAGTCTTAGCACATAAATACACTACTAAACTACTTGCAGCTTAACATAGTAACAAAACAGTAAAACATGCTACTGTCGTTTAATGCCTAAATGCATTATTTCAACTGCTTTCTTCTTTTCTTCCTTGTTGATCTACTTTCTTCCTTGCTGATCTGTACTAGGATTGTGTATATTCACAATGCTCATCTTGCTAAGTAAAGCTTTCAATTGTTGACCACTAAGAGCCTTTGTTAATAAGTCTGCTAACTGTGAATGTGTGGGAGTGAAGAACAGCCTAATGACTTTGTCTTGCACCTTGTCTCTGACCAAATGACAGTCTACCTCTATATGTTTTGTCCTTTCATGAAAAATAGGTTCTCACCAATGTAAATGGCTGCTTGATTGTCACAAAACAGAATTGCAAGCTTTGGATGATCTACTTCCAAACCTTTTAACAAAGCCAATATCCAAGTTATCTCACATACAGTCACTGCCATGGCTTGGTATTCTGCTTCAGCAGAAGATCTAAATACTATGGACTGCTTTTAGACTTCCATGAAACTAGAGAATCACCCAAGAAGACACAATAACAAGTAGTTGATCTTCTAGTGTCAACACACGATGCCCAATCTGCATCTGTGTATGCCTTTAGGTGCAAATCTGATCTAGATGACAAGAAAATACCTTGTCTAGGACTGCCCTTTATGTACTGTAACACTTTATAGGCTACATCCAGATGAGGTTTTCTTAGTTTGGACATAAATTGACTCAGTTTGTGCATTGAGTATATGATGTCTGGTTTGGTAATGGTGAGGTACAACAACCTGCCAACCAGTCTCCTATAAACACTAGGATCAGGTAACAACTTCCCATGATACTTGCTCAATTTCAAGTTCTGTTCCATAGGAACTTTGCTAGGCTTGCATCCTGTCATGCCTGAATCTTTAAGCACTTCCAAGATCCTTTAGCTTAAACTCTTGATCCAGGAACATTTTAAGCTCTTCAACAGCATGAACATCATTACTAGCTATTAGAATATCATCAACATAAACCAAAAGTGCTATGAATGATTGATTGAACTTCTTGGTAAATAAGGAGTAATCAAACCTAGATTGTTTAAAACCACACTTGAGAATAGTAGATGAAAATTTAGAGTACCATTGTCTTGATGCTTGCTTGAGGCCATACAAGGATTTATTAAGTTTGCATACTAGATTCTCCCCCTTTCTGTGAAAACCTTGAGGCAATTGCATGTAAACCTCTTCATGAAGCTCACCATGGAGGAAAACATTGTTTACATCAAGCTAAATCAGGTGCCAACCCTTTATAGCAGATATAGCAAGCAAGGTTTTAATAGTAGTCATCTTAGCAATAGGTGAAAAAGTCTCTGTGAAGTCCAAGCCTTCTTTGTTAGATGAAACCCTTAGCTACAAGTCTTGCCTTATATCTCTCTACTATGCCATCAGCCTTATACTTCACTCTATACACCCATTTGCATCCAATAGCCCTTTTATGAGGAGGTAAAGGAGTGAAAGACCAGGTCTAGTTAGATTACAATGCAAAAATCTCAGTAGCTATAGCATCCTACCACTTAGGATCTTGGACATCGTCTTGATAAGATTTAGGTTCAGAAACAACAGTGATAAGTGAGCCAAAATGTGAAAAGGAGGGAGACAGATTAGAAGAACCAATATAGTGAGACAAGGGATATTTAGTACCTAAGATGATTAAGGCTGAACCAGACTTGATGACATGATTGGAAGGAGCAGATTGATCAATAATAATGGAGCTGCACTTATAGTCTTCAAATAATGAGGCTTAAAGACCTTGGGAGATTTTCTCAAAGGTGGAGTTGATGAAGTAGAATGTATAATTGCTAATGGAGGTGATAAAGTAGAAGGTATAAGGGTTGGATCTGTACCACTAGGACCAGAATTTGCATTAGGATTAGGAAAGGGCAAATCACAAGATGGAGAAGAAGGGGCATCAGGTGATGAGGAAGTAGACACAGGACCAGAATTATGAATGGGAAAATTAGAATCAGAGATAAATTGAGGTTTAACAAATTTAGGAATTGAATCAGAAACAGGAATAAAATCAAGGGAAATAGGTTGAGATGTTGGAACCAAAGGAGCAGTAGAGGTATCCAAAGAAGGAAAGAGATGAGGAAATGTAATAGTGGAGTGAGGTGAAGAAGAATAAGTAGAGGAAATGAAAGGAAACTCTGTTTCATGAAAGGTAACATCTCTAGAAACAAAAATTTTCTTATTGACCAAATTAAGTAACTTGTAACCTTTGACACCAAAAGGGCAACCCAGTAAAACACATGGAATAGATCTAGGATCAAACTTAGACCTATTATGAGCTAAAGTGGAAGCGAAACAAAGACAACCAAAGACCTTTAAGTGAACATAAGAAGGAATTTTGTTGTAAAGTTTTTCAAAAGGTGTTTTGTTTCCTAGAATGGTTTGAGGCAGCCTGTTGTTGATGTATACAGCAGTTAAAACACATTCACCCCAAAAGGAAATAGGCACATTAGACTGAAATCTTAATGCTCTAGCAATGCTTAGAATATGTTGATGTTTCCTCTCCACAATTGAGTTTTGTTATGGAGTAGCAACATATGAATGTTGATGCAAAATCCCTTGATTAGCAAAGAAGTCTTTTAGGAGAAATTCTTGAGCATTATTAGTTCTAATGGCTTTAATATTGGTGTGAAATTGTGTTGAGATCATCTTGCAAAAAAATATCAATAAAGGCTTGGTATCTGATTTGGATTTCATAAGATAGACCAATGTTGATCTAGTTGCATCATCAACAATTGTAAGAAAATACCTAAAACCATCATGAGTACATTTGGCAAATGGTCCCCAAACATCACAATGAATAAGATCAAAAACATTACTAGACAAATGATTGAAAGAAGGAAAAGGTAGTCTTTTCTTTTTTGCAATGGACAAAGAGCACAATCTTTATTACTATGTACAGTGCTTACATTAGGAAGACAGTCACTCAAAGTTTGAAGTTTAGCATCTGATACATGACTTAATCTAAGATGCTAGATATATGACTTTGTGGTGAAAAGTACATCTACAACATAATTTACAAAAGAACTAAGAACATACCCTAGAATAGAAGACACTGCTGAAACAGATTTGCAAGAAACTGAAGTTTGCAGCAGATAGAGATTACGATGCAACGTACCCACTCCAATCGTTTTCCAACAAGAAAGGTCCTGTATAAAACACATATTGGATAGAAAAATGAAGCAACAGGCAAACATTTGGTTAGTTGACTAATGGATATCAAGTTGAATGTGAAAGAAGGAACACATAGTACATTTTCAAGGACTAAACTAGCTGTTACTTGAATTGTTCCTATGTGTGTGACAACAACTTTTTCACCATTAGGAAATTGAACAAAAGAAGCAATAGAACTAGTAATTTTAGTAAACAATTCAACTGAATGAACAATGTGATCTGTTGCTCTTGTATCAAGAACCTAAGTATCTTGACTATAAGCTGTTTTAATTGATGGATTAACAACAAAAATAGAATGTTGCATGCTTAAGCACATAGAATCTTGCAGGAAATCACCAAAGATACCTAAAAGGGCAAAATTGGCTATGTGAATTGCATCATTGGAATTGCAAGAAGTGGAGGCATGAGAATTCAGCAAAGAAAGTAATTGCTGATACAGTTCTAAAGTGAAAGAGAAAGGGTTATTCTGATGTACAATTTCATTTTGAGCTTGATCATCATCTACCATAACCTGATTAGCCATAGCAACTTTTCCGTTTTGCTTGTAGCCTGGTGGAAATCCAACAAGCTTATAGCATTTCTCCTTGATGTGCCCAACCTTTTCACAGAAATTGCACACAGACCTTCCCTTTCCAACATTCCCTTTGAAATTTTTGCCATTGTTGCCTAAAGAAGCAGAACCTTGATTGAAAACTTGGTTCTTGACAGCAAGGGCAGTAGACTCAACTGAAGGAGTGGCATTAAAACTTGAAGATCTTTGCCTTTCCTCTTGAATTACCAAAGAGAAAGTCTTATCTATGGATGGAATAGGTTCCATCATGAGGATTTGAGTCTTGACTTGTGAGTAATAGTCATTCAATCTATTAAGAAATTGCATAATTGAATCTTGGTGGTGAAGATGCGCAATCTTCTCATTCACACCACAAGTGCGTTTGCCACATGAATGCAATGGCAAAGGCCTCAGATTCAACAATTGATCCCAAGAAGCTTAAAGATCAGTGAAGAAGCTTGTCACAGTGGAATCTCCTTGCATCACAGTGGAAATTTGCTTCTAAAGTTGAGAAATCCTTGGTCCATTTGCTTGTAAAAACCGATTCTTGCGTGCATTCCAGACTTCAAAGGTTGTGTCTCTGTAAATGACACTAGCAGTAATGTGAGGTGAAACTGAATTCAAGATCCATGATGAGATCATTGAATTGCATTTTGACCAAGCCTGCTTCTCAAGTGGTGTGACTACCATTGATGCAGTGATGGAACCATCAACGAATCCAAGTTTACTCTTGGCATTTAAAGCCATCCACATTGCTCTGGCCTAAGTAGGGTAATTATCCTCAGTAAGAGGTTGAGCAACCAAGATCACACCAGGAGATTCACCATGGTGCAAGAAGAATGGGCTTCGAGGATCTTCCAATGGAGAAATCTCTCATGGAGAAGAAGAAGTTGAGTTTGTTTTAGTGTTTGACGCCATTGACAAAGGCTCAAGCTCTAATACCATATAAGAAAGCACAGAGTACAGAGAATTAAGGATGAGAGAAAAGCTACAAGCTGGAGAGAAAATGGAATGAAAAAAAACTTGTATTCAATCCAAATTGAATAAATCTGTACATGAAAGTGGCTTTATACAAAACAGAGTAAATAACTAAAACCCAACTTATGTGGAATCTGTTATAGCATGTGCAACAGTTAGTTACAACACGTGTGGAAGACTTAGCACATAAATACACTACTAAACTATTTGCAGCTTAACACAGTAACAAAACAATAAAACAAGCAACTGTTGTTTAATGCCTAAATGCCATATTTCAGCTGCTTTCTTCTTTTCTTTGTTTCTTTTCATCCTTGTTGATCTGCTTTCTTCCTTGCTGATCTGTACTACTTTGATAGAGTCCAAACATCAATCTTGTGGGTAGTGATATAAGAAACTCGTTTTCAGCATAACATGAAGTAAGAATGGACAAGAACATTATTATTGAAGCTAAGGAAGAGAATAATGCTGCTGCATCAGATATGACAAAAATCAAAAACCACTTATCTCTTATAAAAATAGGAGCACCAGTTCCATTATCTACTCCTCCTAGTACAGTATAGGCTGCAGCAAAAATCACTATGGCAATTAATGTTGCAACAAGCATGCATGAAGTCGCAGTGCACTTCATCCAGTTCTCCCCCTCTTTTAATAAGTCCTTATGCTCCACAGTAAACAGATCTTTGTGTCTCTATTTTTTTGAATTCTTCATCTAAATATATGAAGGTGATACAATTTTTTCCACTGCCTATACTGGACATTGAATGAAAGTTATACTAATACAACATAATCAATAGAAGGCCCATCGCATATTACTTCGATTTTAGATTTGGATGTAATTGTTTCAAGTTAAATAAAATGAGTCAGCTTCTTTCTTAAAAAAAAAATAATAATAAAAAAATAAAAAAGGCCCAATTCAAAATTTTAATGAATTATGGTAGAGTAGTGAAATATATATCATTTGCAAAACTACTATTACAATTAACCCAAATAAATGGAAGAGAAATACATGTATATATATAAAATAATCCATTAACTATGTATTGATTATTTTTATTATTTAACTTAAACCACAATAGCTCTCTTTGCATTTGCATTTGAAGTGCAGCTCCTGATACAATTTGATGTCGACTAAGTGGTGCCAAGTTTCCAGCTAGATGTAGGATATTATTATTATCATTTTTATCCTTATATGTTGCTATCAAATTTTTAATTTCTCCAATCTCATATATTAGATTAAGAACTAGAATATGAAACAAACTTTAATTTGATTATTTTGATCAACTTTCCAAGAGAAAATGGGCAAATGCTCCTTTAAAAAAAAAAAAAAAAATCCAGCATTTTGCCCCATTTCCTAAACTAATTAGGGAAATGCCCCTCTTTTGGAACTAGGGAAATGCCCCTCTTTTGGAACTCGATTTTCTTAAAATCGAGTTATATATATATATAAAATCTGAAGCCTTATAGTGGCGTTTTAAGGAGCTTATAGTGACGTTTTAAGGACTTATAGTGGCGTTTTGTAACTCGATCTCCATGAAGTCGAGTTACATGTAATTTTTTTTTCTTTTTTTTGCCTATAACTCGAGTTTCAAAACGCTACTATATGTCCTTAAAACGTTACTATAGGCTCCTTAAAAACGCCACTATATGGGCATTTCCTTAATTAGTTTGAGAAATGGGGCAAAATGTTGGATTATTTTTTTAAAAAGGACAAAGGCCAATTTTTTCCCAACTTTCCATAACAAATCAGGATATGAGCGAATAAGGATAATTAGAAACTCTACATTGCCTAATTCTGCAGCATCAAAGAGTAGTTTCAAAGGTGTTTTGATTAGTTTTGAAATCTCCCAATCTTGCAATTGTAGAACATGTTCCCAAAGTTTTTCAACTAGTTGATGGGCTAATGTCCACATCAGGTTTTGTGATATATCCCTTTGAAGCCTACAAGTAGAATTAATTTTAATTCAAATGTAGAATTACACATAAATGACACAATATAAATTTGATGACTATTCTAAAATAACGATTTGTTAGGTTCTAAAGACTTAAGTTTTATGTATTTAGAATCCTAATTTGTATTGTTGGCAAACCATGATCAAAACAATGTATTTAAGTTGTTTTAGAAGTGCTCAAAGTTGGTTCTTAGTTGTAAAGTTGGAATGAAATACTAAGCTAATTAAAAATACAGTTTCAATACATTTCGATCGATCGAAGCTTAGGCTCGATCAATCGAAAATCGTACCTGACGTTTTTTAATTAGGTTTTCCAACTTAGCCCAAAAGTGTTTTAATTGGTTTAGGTTTCTAATTTACCCTAGGTTTATAAGGGAAACCCTAGCCACTTTTTTGTGTTGCTCATATTGCGGTTTATGTGAATCTCTTGTGAGATCATTGAAGAGGTTTCCTTCACATAAACTTAGGGTTTTCAAGGAGAAGATTTTTCTACACCTTGATGATCATTCTAGTTGCTGCCATTGAAACTTAAAGAAAACACAAGCAAGTGTGCTTGTATTTGGTGGAGAATCCAAGAAAGAAGGAGTCCGTGGATTCGGAGCTTGCACGTGGTCGTGTCAGTAAGTTCTACTGGTGGGTAGCAATAAGAAGTCAAGCGTGGGGGCTTATAAGTCTTATTGTATGAACTTTGATTCTTTCAAGATAGTGGATTCAAGTTTACCTTGAGGATAGCTAGGTTAAATCCTCCCCAGGTTTTTACCGGTTTGGTTTCCTAGGTGATCATATCTTTGTGTTCTTTATATTTCCGCTGCCTTACTTGATATGATTATTTGATTGTGTTAACCTAGATTTAATTAATTTGACTAAGTAACAACTTGGCTAAATTCCTAGGTTAATCCAATTGTGTGTTAAGGGGTCTAAAAACCAACAAGTGGTATCAGAGCGGGTAGCTCTCTTGTTGTTGATCTTTTGATCACTGAGCTGATCCTTGACTCCTTTATTATGGGTTTTTTGCAAAGTATAATGCTTATCTATCAATTTGCTTACTTTGGATATTTGTTGCTTGTTGCACATGTTAAATCTTTCCTTAGATTGCTTATCACATGTGATAATGATTATTTGTGTTTTACTGCCTTAACTGCCTTAAAGGCACGTGATTCATGTCTTTGGTATTTGGATAGTGGTTGTTCCAGGCATATGACAGGTAACAAAGGACTATTCAAAACTCTCTTTGAAGGAAAGATTGGAACAGTCACTTTTGGAGATGGAAGCAAATCTGTAATCAGAGGGATTGGAACCGTGGACATCCCAGGATTGCCGGTATTTGAAGATGTTTGGTATGTCGATGGACTGAAGGCAAACCTACTCAGCATTAGTCAGATTTGTGATAATGGACTAAATGTTCTCTTCACCAAGTATGAATGTGAGATTCTTGATGGTGGAGGTGACTGTATGTGTGTGGGTGTAAGGACTGCAGACAATTGTTATGGATTGACACCAAGCATAAGTAACAAGTGTTTTAGTGCAAAGATAGATCAAGTTGATTTGTGGCATCAACGTTTGGGGCATGCTAGTCATAAACAGTTAGAAAAAATCTCCAGATGTGATGCAGTTGTTGGTCTACCTAAGTTTGGGAAGATAGATAAGTGCATATGTGAACCATGTCAGATAGGTAAATAGATAAAGTCTAAACATCTGTTTGTGGCAAGTGTACAAACTTCAAGGCCTTTGGAGCTTCTTCACATAGATCTCATGGGTCCTGTTAGAGTTCAGAGTTTAGGTGGAAAGAAATATATTCTGGTGGTTGGATGACTTCACTAGATACACTTGGGTGGTGCTATTGAAAGACAAAGCTGAGGTTCCTGAGAAGATGATACATCTATGCAAAAAGTTGTAGGTTGAGAAAGATACTGTAGTAGCTAGAATCAAAAGTGACCATGGAAGAGAATTTGAGAATACCAAGCTGGCCACTTTCTGCAATGATCAAGGTACACATCAAGAGTTCTCCTCACCCAAGACTCCTCAACAGAATGGAATAGTGGAACGAAAAAATAGGGTTGTTCAAGAGATGGCTCGTGTCATGCTACACAATAAAAAGTTGCCCAAATCCTTCTAGGGAGAAGCAGTTAATACTGCTTGTCATACACTAAACCGAGTGTATTTCAGACCTAATTCAAAGAAGACTCCTTATGAACTCTGGAAAGGAAAGAAGCCTGTTGTTAAGTATTTCAGAATTTTTGGTAGTGATTGTTACATTTTACGTGATAGAGAGAACCTAGAAAAATTTGATGCTAAGAGTGACAATGGATATTTTCTAGGGTACTCCTCTACTAGTAGAGCATATAGAGTGTACAATCTGAGAACCAAAACTGTGATGGAATCATCAAATGTTGTGATTAATGATGAAGTTTGTTTTAAAGCACAATCAGAAAATGCCACTCCTGTTCAAGATATGCCTATGAAGAATGATGACTCACTTCCTGTTGATTATGTTTGTAAGCACAGTGATGAAGAGTTGATGGTGCTAAATGATGCTGTGTTTGTTCCATCAAGTCCGAAACCATCCACACCAGTACATGAGACCCAACAAGCACTACATGAGTTCAGCCCTTCACTGGAACAAAAAGGTACATCAACATCTCTAGTCAAGGGTCCTTCCTCTAGAATAAGACTTAACCATCCCTCCTCAAACATATTGGGAAGTATAAATGATAACATGAGATTAAGGTCAAAAGCCTTAAGTGTAATTACTCACTCATGCTATCTGTCCTAATTCGAACCAAAAAAGGTAGACGAAGCTCTTTAAGATGCTGACTGGGTAAACTCCATGCATGAAGAACTTCACCAGTTAGTTCGAAATGATGTGTGGGAATTAGTTCCAAGACCAAAGGGAGTAAATGTGATTGGAACTAAGTGGATCTTTAAGAACAAGTCTGATGAACATGGTACAGTTATCATAAATAAATCTAGGCTTGTTGCTCAAGGATACATACAGGTGGAAGGGGTTGATTTTGATGAGACATTTGCACCGGTAGCAAGACTAGAATCCATCAGGATACTTTTGGCTATAGCTAGTCATTTAAATTTCAAGCTATACCAAATGGATGTGAAAAGTGCTTTCTTGAACGGGATGTTGCAAGAAGAAGTTTATGTGGAATAACCTAAAGGTTTTATTGATCCTCACAGACCAGATGATGTGTACAAATTGAAGAGAGCATTGTATGGGTCGAAACAAGCTCCGCGAGCCTGGTATGATAGATTGACTGCATATCTCACTGAGCATGGATTCAAAAGGGGATCTGCAGACACTACTCTCTTCATAAGAAAGGATAAGAATAGTTTTGTTGTAGCTCAAATATGTTGATGATATTGTATTTGGTGCTACTAATGACTCTCTTGCTCATTCTTTTGCAGATGAAATGAAGTCCATCTTTGAAATGAGTATGGTTGGAGAACTAACTTATTTTTTTGGGATTACAGGTAAAACAAACGGACTTAGGAATCTACATCAACCAAGCAAAATATGCAAGGAATCTAGTCAAGCGGTTTGGATTGGACAATGCTACACATTCCAGAACACCAATGGCTGCCAATGTCAAATTAATAAATGATCCTTCAGGTGAGTCTGTTGATGTTACATTATACAGAAGTATGATTGGATGCTTGTTATATTTGACTGCTAGTAGGCCTGATATTGCCTTTAGTGTTGGTGTTTGTTCTAGATTTTAATCTAATCCTAAAGTTTCACATTTGAATGCTATCAAAAGAATTATTAAATATGTTGGTGGAACTTGTGATTATGGATTATTTTATAGTAAAGAGTCTAATCTGTCCCTTACTAGTTTTTCTGATTCTGATTGGGCTGGTAATGCTGATGATAGAAAAAGCACCACTGGTGGGTGTTTTTATGTAGGAGCCAATCTTGTTGCTTGGATGAGTAAAAAGCAAAATTTTGTGTCTCTGTCTACTGCAGAGGCAGAATATATTGCTGCTGGAAGTTGTTGCTCACAACTTCTTTGGATGAAAAAGGTTTTAACGGATTATGGGATATCCCAAGATACCATGGTTGTTTACTGTGATAACTCTAGTGCTATTGATATATCTAAGAACCCTGTGCAACATTCTAAGACTAAGCACATTGAGATTAGGTATCACTTCATTAGGGATCTTGTTGAAAGAAAGATTGTGTGTCTTGAGTATATTCCTACTGAGCGTCAGAATGCCGACATTTTCACCAAACCTCTTGATAGAAGTAAGTTTGAAACCCTTCGTCAAGTAATTGGTGTGATTTTGTGTCCCTGATCTGTTCTGTTTTCTTGGTCCCTGTGCTTCATTGCTTTTCTTTTGTGACCATTGTTCTTTGGATTTTGTGTTTTTCCTTTTTGACTCTAGGATCTGCATTGCATTACATTCATGCATTTCATTATAGGTGTTTTTATTTAATATTAAAAAAAAAAAAAAGGAAAAGAATGGAAAGAAAAAGGAAGCACATTATTGTTCTTGTACTATTCTCTTTGTTTTTGAAAACAATGTTGGTCAATTTATTTTCACATGATATGTTTGTTGTACCTTGTTTAGCTTTGATGAGCTTATTTATTGTACTTCACTAGTGGAAGCTTTGTAGAACATATTGTGTGGGAAAGATGTTTATGGTGTTTATCACTTTGTCTTAATCTTGAAGTCACATGTTGTTTGATTGTCGGACTTGATCCTTTTGAGAAAGACATAAATAACCATCTCACCACTGTGCACTAGCCAATCATGAACACCTTAGTGCATATCATAAGATTTTGTACTCGAGAAAGTGTAGCACATGCACAAAAAGAACATAAGGTGAAGCCTCGGTTTAATTGATAAATTACTTAAAATTGGTGTGTACTATTAGGCTGAATGCCAAATCACTTAAATTAAAAATTGGTGTGTATATTATGAGGTAAAATTCAAGAAACTTACATGATTGCAAGCTTATGTTCTAGGAGATGTGGGAGTTATATGATGTAACTCTTTAGGTGATAGTCTCTTTTAAATTCTATCTGATGAATTGTGTAGACTTTGTGATTGATTTCTGTTCTCATATCACCTCACATGTATCTCAAGTTTTTTGCTAAATTGCACACACAACACAAGTTATTCTTTGCTAAACTTTGTACATGTAATTGTGTGTGTTTATGGTCTAACCAACCACGTTTGAAAAATACCTTGAGTTTTATGCAAAAAAACTGTTTTTGTTGCTTTAAAAATGGGGGAGATTGTTTAAAATCTAAATTTCTGGAAAATTGGGTTTAAATCTTGTTTTTGGGAGAGCATTTCATCTCATACTCATGCATTTGTTTTGTTATATTCAATGCTTTGAGGTAAGTTTTCAAAAAATCTGGTTTTTCTCTCAAAAAGCTGCTTTTCCAGAATTTTGATTGATCCAATCTATTTTTTGATCAATCAAAATTTTGCTTTAAAATTTATGTGAGCCTCTGCTTGGTTCGATTGATCGAACCTGTTTTTCGATCAATCGAAGATCGTATTTCAGGTTTTTTTAAAACAGTTCTTTGACTGTTTCAAAAACATCTTTTTCAAAATGTTTTTCAACTTTTCTTCTCTCTCCGACTTGGCAAGGCAGCACATCACATTTTTTGTCGTTTTCTTCCTCAATTTTTGCAAGGTTTTCCTCCCTCAAGGCCGGTAAGACTATTCTATCCCTCCTTTTTGTTCTATTTTAATGTTTTCATGCATATTTTCATGCATTTAGGGGATATTTTCGGAACTTTTGATTTTTGGGATTTTTAATGATTCAAGGCTTGTTTTCTGAAATTGATCATTGGGTTTTGATGGGATATTGGTATATTCATGATTGGTGTTGATTAATTTGATCAATTTGGGGTTTTATGAAAAATTGAAAATTCTAGGGTTTATGCTTGAATCCGATTTGGGGATTTTGTTAAATTGAGTTGAAATTGATGAAATTGGTTAGTTGTTTTGATGTAATTGATCATTCTAATTAGTTTTCTAACTTGTGTAATGGTCATTTGGTCAATTTATTTTGAAAAATTAACAAGTGATTGAATTTTTTTTTGGGTTTTTGTTAGAAACTCTATGCTCAAGCCAATTTTGTGAGTTTGAACTTAATTTGGAACTAATTTTCGGCATTAGCTCATGCATCATATCATTTAATATGTTCATGCATCATATAGTTCTTCTTGTTCTATATTTTTTTTGGCTAAATTGCAGTCTGTCCTTGGTTTTGTTTTTGTTGTTTTTCCCATTTTTTTTCTGTGCTCTTGTTCCTTATTCTAGCACCATGCCTAGGAAGACTAGAGCTAGTAGGGTTCCTTTTACCCCTGCTGTGTCTCCTTCTAGAGTTCAGCTGTTTAGGAATGAACGTGCGCGTGAGGCCTATGAGAAACTTAATAGTAAATGTAAGATTTGGGCTGAGCGTTTTGTGATTCTTGATAAGGTCGATCCAGCCATTAGGGCTAATCTTGAGTCTAGAGGTTGGCTGTTACTCTTAGAGATAGATCATCCACCCCCGACCGCTTTGATTAGAGAGTTCTTCTCTAACCTCACATGTCACATCTATGACTCCAACATCCTCGGATCACGTCTTTTGCACTTACTGAGACCGCATATTTGTTTCTTAGAGTTGCGTGTCATTCCTTGTGGCCCATTTCTCATCTCCACACTATCCCTCTGGAATGATGTGTGTTTTTATATGCGTTTATGTCTAGTGCTTCTATAAGTTTTCCTCACTTATTCCTTCGTTCCTTGAACGAAGTTCATAGGAGTTCTGCCGTAGGACATGCGCTTATATATATCCTATTTTCATTCATAGGATACTTTTGTTTTTAGGTCTAGCTGACTTTCCCTCTAGTGAGCCTGTCCATGTTATTGGTCCTCTAGGTGCTACTTTCCTTCATCAAAGGGCTGCTTATTTGAGAGCTGATCCTTCAGTCTCTCGTGGTGTATCCTCTAGTAGTGTCCCCCTTCCTCCCTCCTCTATAGGTGCTGCTGAGACTTCTGGTGCTGCTGCTGCTACTGATGTTTCTCCACCGACTACTTCGGATGATTCCGACATTCGACGTACGTTGGATCATGTCTTGACTGTTCAGGCGGCTCAAGGACAGGTTTTGGTGGACATTTTGGATGAGATTAGAGGTCTGCGAGCAGATTTGGCATGGTTTTGGAGTTCTTCGTCGCCACCTCCTTTTGATGATGGCTTTTGATTGCCCTTTGGCATTCCGTCACAAAAAGGGGGAGTACATATGAGAGATGTTTTTGGCATACTTTGTACTTGTTTTTGTTTTAGGGGGAGATTTTATTTTTGATTGGTTTGAGTTTGTGAAGTTGTTTAGACTGTATCTAGGTGATTCTGCTTCACTTTGTATTTTACTTTTTAGCTCTTGCCACATTGTCTTTACATTGTTGGGTTATACATGTTAGGGGGAGTATATTTTGTGGTTCTTATTTCAAACTTCTTATTGATTTATGATTATGAGTTCTTCATTATTATATGTCTTTATTGTTTGTGTTTGAAATCAAGATTTTTATTTACTTGTATTTTTTCCACACATGCGGTTATGCATTTTGTTTAAGTGTTTCAGGAAATATACAGGTTGATTCATTTGAGCTGCTGTCTATTCTTGCAACTGATAGATAGTAGTTAGATTGAATTTGTGTTTTTGAGCATTATTTTATAAAGGGCTTTTACTTGTAAACTTTGAGCTATTTAAGTTGTGTTTTATCACGGATTGCCAAAGGGGGAGTTTGTTAGGTTCTAAAGACTTAGGTTTTATGTATTTAGAATCCTAATTTGTATTGTTGGCAAACCATGATCAAAACAATGTATTTAAGTTGTTTTATAAGTGCTCAAAGTTGGTTCTTAGTTGTAAAGTTGGAATGAAATACTAAGCTGATTAAAAAAACAGTTTCAATACATTTCGATCAATTGAAGCTTAGGCTCGATCAATCGAAAATCGTACCTAACGTTTTTTAATTAGGTTTTCCAACTCAGCCCTAAAGTGTCTTAATTGGTTTAGGTTTCTAATTTACCCTAGGTATATAAGGGAAACCCTAACCACATTTTTGTGTTGCTCATATTGAGGTTTATGTGAATCTCTTGTGAGATCATTGAGGAGGTTTCCTTCACATAAACTTAGGGTTTTCAAGGAGAAGATTTTTCTACACCTTGATGATCATTCCAGTTGCTACCATTGAAGTTTAAAGAAAACACAAGCGGGTGTGCTTGTATTTGGTGGAGAATCCAAAAAAGAAGGAGTCCGTGGATTCGGAGCTTGCACGTGGTCGTGTCAGTAAGTTCTGGTGGTGGGTAGCAATAAGAAGTCGAGCGTGGGGGCTTGTAAGTCTTATTGTATGAACTTCGATTCTTTCAAGATAGTGGATTCAAGTTTACCTTGAGGATAGTTAGGTTAAATCCTTCCCAGGTTTTTACCGGTTTGGTTTCCTGGGTGATCATATCTTTGTGTTCTTTATATTTCCGCCGCTTTACTTGATATGATTATTTGATTGTGTTAACCTAGATTTAATTAATTTGACTAAGTAACAACTTGGCTAAATTCCCAGGATAATCCAATTGTGTTTTAAGGGGTTTAAAAACTAACACGATTAAATTATTTGTAGAATCCTCTTTTACAGTATATTTTTGCAAAAGATTTTACGGTCAACAGAAAATATTTTACAAGTTTGATAATGTTTTACTTGCAAAGAAAAAACATAAAAATGGGAAAAAATTTTACATGATATTTTACTTCAAAACAAATGGAGTGTAAAAATAATTTCCAAAATTACATACCAAACAACTTTTTTTTTTCAATTAAATTAAATAGCATTTATACACGGACATGCTAAGAGGGTTTTTTTTTTTTGTACAATCATCAATCAATCAATCAATATCATATCATATTATATATAATAAAATTTGTGCTTAGACGCCGTGGTTGCGTCAAGTGGCAACACCAAATTGAAGAAATTTTGTTAGATTCTTAGATTTTAAAAAGAAAAAATGGATATAATTTTTTTTTCTTATCTTCTTCTTCTAAAATTTATAAGTTGATAAAAATCTTAATTTAATTACAAACCAAATTCTTTCTTCATCTATTTCTTCTTAATTTGATTACAATCCAAAACCTTCATCTTCATCTAATCCTTTTTTTTTTCTTTTAAATTACTACACCTATTGCTACACGTAAAAAATATTTTAAAAAAATGTGATTTTAAATTGAAAAGTTGAATCCAAGAGAAATTGAGTTAAACTAAAACTCTAAGTCTACTAAATGGATATAATTTTTTTCCTTATCTTCTTCTCCTATTATTTCTAAGTTGATAAAAATCTTAATTTAACTACAATCCAAATTCTTTTCTTTATCTCTATTTCTTTTAATTTGATTACAATCCCAAATCTTCATCTTCATCTAATCTTTTTTTTTTCAACTACACCTATTGCTACACGTATATATAAATAAAATAGCAACGTGATATTTAATTGAGTTAACGTGATTATTTTTTACACCTCCACAAATTAAGTTTAAATCCAAGAGAAATTGAGTTAAACTAAAACTCTACTAAGTCTACTCTACTTTACTATTTAAGAATTAATTATTAGTATTATTTGTATTTGTTAAACATCTGTAGAATTGGAAGTGTTTTTGTAAATGATTTGAAGATTGATTTTTGGCTGTCATGGTAATGTATATTAGATTCTTTTAGATTTGTAGTACTTCCATAGAAAACAGCATCCAGTTTGCTATCTCTTGGCATCAGTAATGATGAATATCTTTTAATTTATGGAATTTTTATTTTGGTCAAAATTTTTCTGCTGAATCTATTTGGGATGGAACTCATCTACCATATGAAATTAGGAGATTTATGTGAGAAGATATATCTTCAATTTTTTTTTTTTTTTGAGTATCTATTTAATAATTTCTTAAATTATATGACTTTTTTTTTTTTAAATATTAGATAATGCAATTCAACTTGATTATTGATATAATTTTTTGATTTGGTGTTCTTAATTGACTAGGAAGATTATTTTCTCACTTATGGCAACATTAAAATGGCTATGACTGGTAATTTATAGGTAATTTAGCACTTCTGCTACTATGCATGCATGTTAGCAAGTATAATGGAAATATTTTCAAGTGCTATATATATATATATATATATATATATATATATATATATATATATATATATATATATATATATATATATATATAATTACAATTTTACTACTAAGACGTTTTAGAAATATAAAACTTACCATAATTTTTAAAAATATTTTATAATATATTTTTTGCTAAAAAAAAAAAAAGTCACATAATATACATTTTCCATGTAACTTAATTTTTAAAAATATTTTTACTATTTATTTATTAGATTTTATTATATTATCAAAATATATATATTTTAAAATTTATATATACTTTTTTAATTAAGCCATGCATAAAAGTTGAGCTTAAACATTGTGGTTGCGCCAAGTGGCTTCACTATATTGCAGAATTTTTTTTTAGATTTTTAGATTTAAAAAAAATATATATAATTTTTCTTCTCCTATAATTTCTAAGTTGATAAAAATATTAATTTGATTACATTCCAAATTATAGATATAAAATATTTTTCCCTCTTTTTACGTGTATAATTATAGTTCATTTTTATGGGATATCTTTGTAACTATCCTAAAGGACCTAAACTATATTAAAAGAAACCCCTAAAAAAACTACATAAAAAATTAAAAAAACATTAAACTTACAATATGAGGGAAGGCATAAGTTTGAGTTTAAGTTAAACTCTATCAACTAAAAAATTGTAGTAATTATTTTAGATAGAAACAACACAACCTAATTATTTTTATCAACTTTCTCAAAAAAAATTATATAGTTATTCTTATCAACTTTTTCTATATTGTTTTATTAATTTTTTAGATAAATACAAAAGCTTAATTGTGGATATGAAATTTTTTTTAGAGATAATTATGTAACACTACTACCACCTACTACCAGAAATATAATTTAATCAGGAAAAAATATGTAATTACATAAATAGTGTTCTATATGTAATAGTTTTTTATTTATTCTTATCTTCTCCTTTTGTAATATATCTTCTTCTTCGTGGAATAAAAATCATGCCAGATTGTGAATCCCTGAATCCCTAAGGAAACGCCTCTTTCTCTAGCTACAAAGGTATGCATATATTTTCTTTTCTTTTCCATTTTTTTTTTCACAAAGCTGCATTCTAATTCATGAGTAAGGAGCAATAAATTCAATGATAATAATAAATAGAGCCTTTAGGTAAATCTATAAATGTTATTTTCTACGAGTGTATGTCTTTGGTACATGTGTACATATATATTGCGTCTTATATTGTTTATAGGACCTTTTGCTTTCTATATTCTGTGTTGTCTTACTCTTATTATGAGCTAGAAACCTAGAATTTGCATTTTATGAATTTGGAAGGAAAAGTTTTTAAACTCTTTTAAGAAAGGTAGATTCATATGTTGGCTTACTTTCTAAATCATGAGTTACTCTTTTTTGATAAATAATTCTCATATATATATATATATATATATATATAGACAAATACACACATGTTGTGGTGGTTACCTAATGATGTACAATATTTTTATTCAAACACACTACATATAGAATATATGTATTAGGATAACTAATTTAGAGTTTCAAGTTTCTCACTATTTAATTAGTAGAGAATTTCATAAATAATTATAATTAAAATATTTCATAAATTAACTGGTTACAATACGATGTAGACGGAGGAAATAGAGAGAGGCAGAGTTTGAAAGGTGCCAAAAGAATCCATTGTCCGTTACAATCAAAAGGGAAAAAGAGCAGAGTTCGTCGGAACCATTCAACGAACAACAAAAACAATCCTCATCACCATCCATTCCCTTGCTAGATTTAGACCGCCAGATTGCCAAAACCGACATCGACAACAATACATTATTTTTTCTCAATTTTGTAGTTTTGGGTATAAAATGTTACTTTTAATTGAGTTTTTTTTTTTTGTTGGGTAGGTTTAGATTTGATTCGTTTTTGTTTTGGGTTTTTGGATTCTTTATCAAAATGTTTGTTTTCTCAATTTTAGATATTTGCTTTTTTTTTTTTTTTTTGGTTAGTTTTTTTAGATTACAGAAATCACTAAAAACGTTGATTTTAGTTTGGGTACTTTTGTTTCTAATCTTAAGGAAATCGTTGGGATTAAATAAGTATAGGATTGAATGTTGCAATGATATTTATTTTAGGTTTTTTTGCCATATTTAAAACTTGATTCCATTGTGAAAAAAAGCTAGATTCAATTTCGCCTCTCCATCCTCCCCCTCCTCCTTTTAGGCAAAATCAAAAGCAAAAAGAAGGCGGGATGGTTATCTCAATCTATGCCAATCTGACTGCTCCTCTTTCAGGTTCTTACATTTTCCACCATTTCTTATCTTACTAATAATTTCCACATCTTTACTTTACTCTTTCATATTTCATGTAAGGTTGAATTTTATCAACCATCTTGCTGGCTTTATTCCATGCCAAATTTGCTTGTATTTCAGCAATTAGTAACCCTATATTTAGGTGGGATTCTTTTAAGGGTAGTGAGTGAGATAGTGTGAAGAAATGCTCAAGATTGTGCAAGAAAAACAGGGACTCGCGACTGGATCTCGAAGGTGACTTGCGGCTGCAAGCCGCCAGAAGCTGCTCACGTGTCAGGCATGCCAGAAGTTGAAGCGTCACACCAGTTGGAGCACTACAGGACAAAATAGGACAACTGGCCGTTCAGTTGCCTCGCGGCTGGAACTTGCGACTCATTCAAGTCGCGAGCCAGCCCTGTTTTGAAAAGCCTGACTCTTCACATTCCATTCTCACCCCAGTATAAATACCCCTTTTACCCACGAAAGAAAGAGAGCTTCCCGAGAGAATTTTGAGAGAAAAACCCTAGAGAAAAACAAGATTGATTCATCCTCAGTCTTCATTAAGAGACTCTTCAAATTCCTCAACTCTCTTCCTCTTCATTGTTAAATCCTTGAGAGGCTTATTACCAAAGCCTTTTCTCACCATATCCATTTCTATGAGAGGGCTGTTTGGTGCTTTGGGAAGCAGTTAGGAAGGAACCAATTTCACATTGGTTGATGCTACGGTTAAGTAGCAGAATCCAAGAAGTTAGAAAAGAAATAGGTTCGGTGCAACCTCGTTAGAGCAAGAAGCTTGGAGGGCTTAGGTACATTGGGTAGATTAAGCTTGGAGGGTCTATTGTTGTTCATGTATCCCAACTACATTTTCTAGTGGATTACTTATCGCTTGGAGGGCGGCGGAGAGGTTTTACGCCGAGGGCTTCGGTTTTCTCTTCGATAACACATCGTGTGTTGTCCTTGTGTTTGCATCTCTCTTCCCTTAATCTTTGCCATTTAATTTCTGCTGTGGATGTGATTTTATTTGGTATAGATTGTGTAACACCCCATAGTTTTGATACCAATTAAATTATTATACGTAAATTTTAAAGGAGGCCTATAATTAAATGGATTAAATTAATTTGGGCCTAAGTTATTAAAAATAAGATAAATACTATAGGATATGAAGCCCAAGTGAGGTGGCATAAGTAAATATATGGGCCTTGAAAAAACCCTAGCCTTCTTCCTCTTTAGTCACCCATGTATTTTCCTGATGGAGGCTTCCTTTTGCTTCAGCCAATTATTGAACCTTGCCTTTCTTCACTATGGCGTTGAGTTGGAGTCTACATGTATGATTTTTCTCATGCTCAAGATTGAAGAAGTTTGAATATTCAATACCTAGCAAATGATATGAACCAAGACTATCATTATACTAATAGAAAAGGGCTCCTATAATTGTATTATATTAGATAAAGATTTGGTCAATGTGTCATGGAAAGGAAGTAAGAGACGTTGGTCTCATGAATCTCCACCTATCCCTACATTTAGGGAAAAGATGTCCTATATTGTTTTTATATTGGATAAATAATGGTCAAATATGGCTGCATGTCAAGAGCTTTGAAATTGAGCCAAATAGAGTAATAGGTTTGGACTTGGTCACCATGTTAAAGTGAAAAGAGTGCTTATGGTTATTGCATTCACACTAAGCCTCAATTGTTGACCGATTATTATGCATTCACACTAGTTCAACCGTGCACTAGATTTTGGGTCTTTGGGTTGATGATTACAATATTATAATAGCAATTCTTCATATAGCCACAGTGGAATAGTAGTTCTAAGTCCAACATTGAGGCTGAAAAACTAGGAATGCATTTTGACCAATTGTCATGCTATTGCCATGCTACATCACGTATTGCCATGCTATTCCCTACAAAGTATGGTCCAAGCTTTGATTGATTATGTGGCTTTCACTTTTGTTTAATATATATATATATATATATATATATTAGGTTGTTTAGATAGGTTATATATATATATATATATATATATATATATATATATCACCTGGCTTCCCATGTTAGATTGAATATAGATATATAATATTGGAGTCAATAGTTATCTAGCGGCATCAAATGGGAATGCTAAGCAACTAGATTGATAAATCAAGGCTATATGTGACTTCCAATGTTAAATTGGATAGATGTAATGTTAGAGTGAATTTGGATAAATAAGTGAATAAATGGAGGATTTTGGATATATCAATATTGTTTAGGATAAAACCATTTAAGTGTGAAAATAGATTTTGAAGTGGGAAATTGTGTATTGATGAACCTATTTTTGGTGTTGCTAGGTTCTAATTCTACTGAATTGTTGTGATTCAAGGGAGGTTGATTTCCTTTATTTTTGCAACTAAGAGGTAAGTGGTGTTTACTAATTTTGGGGGTTTTTCCCAAACAGTGTTGATTATTAAACTATTATATATCAAAGAAATATATTGTAATTCTATACATATAAATGGATATTTTATAATTTCTTGATGTGCACATTAACTATTCGTTTTATGAAAAACTTGTGGGACAACCTAAATTTATTTAAATTTGAATGTGTGAATATATTCTTATATTTTCGAGAATTATGAATGGATTATTTTTGTAAACATCTTGAATGGATTATTTATGTGAGCATATTGTAGATGTTTTGAAAACCTATGGCAAGTCATGATTAGAAGCTCTGTATGGTATTTAGTCCTTAGCAAGGGACAGTCATGCTGTAGCTAATCCCTAGCTAGGGATGGTCCCAGAAAAGGGGGCAGTGCACATTTGATAGCTCCTTAGCAAGGGAGTATACCATTGAGGATCTAAAAAAGGAAGCTCCTTTGCAAGGGAGTGCACCTTTAGGTTCCAAAGGAGCCATCCTTAAGAAAAGGGATGTAAAGGAGGTTCCAGTCCCAAAAAAGGGACAGCACAACCCTGTCAATGGGGCGTAAACGTTGACCATGAGAAAAGCCTAGGAATTTGTTTTTATGACGGTATTGATATATATTTTATGATGGCTCACAATGTAAAGATGTTTATATTTATATAAAATATATATATGAATTATTTGATGATAAATATTGATGAGTTACAAGTTATAAAATTGTTGTAAGAATTATTTTTTGAAAGGTTTGTTCCCACACCCCAATGTTAGTGAATTCCACTTATTGAGTTATCTCACCCCCCTTTATTCCTATTACAGATTCTTTAAAGGGATTTCTGGAGTAGAGATTCTTGGGAGACAACAGTTACGAACTATTTTGTGGAACTGGAAATTTTATTATTACTTTATGGCATTAAACATTGTATTGGAGAATTATTTTGAGGATGTTTTGAATTTGGTAAATTAGAGCTCTGACTTTTGTGATGAGATTTAAGGTTGCTGGTTTCTTTTATTTAATATTTTTATGGATTATTCAGATTAAATAGACTTTTATTGATTATGATTTTGGGGTGTTACAGATTATTTATCAATTCTGTGTTAAGCTTGTGTTCATATTCCGCACATTAATTGTTTGACATTAAGCTTGAATTGGTAATTTGTAAATTGGGGGTCTAAACGTTCAAGGGTGTGTTATACACATATTGAACTTTCATTTCAGGAGGCAAAAACACGGGCCAATCTGTGGTAAATAAAATCTATTTTTGATTTTTCCTTCAAATTCTAAGTTTAACTAAATGCTGATTGATTTTTTATTTTGGGCAGAGAGTTGTTCCCATATGGATATTAACGGTAGGGAAAAAGTGTTCCCCTAGAGAACAATTGATAGTCAATGAATACATTCGAAAACTCAACCACTATTGCACTATTGATGATGTTCAACTATGGTCCAATCGTAGAAATGGAAGGTATATACTTATATGTTCACTTTTATCTCATCTTGGCCTTATTTAAGCTTTAACTTTGAAGTGAATTTTTGTTTCATATTAATAATCTAATTCTACATTGATTTGTTCATTTATGTGTTGGTATTTTTATGTTATATGCAAAGCAAAAACTGATAATTTGATGTAATTATGGACACACCAAGTGCACATAAATTGTTTGTTCTTACTAAACAACAACATCAACCAAGTATTAGTCCCAAAATTTTGGGGTCAGCTATAGACTAAGAAATATGGACATGGACCACACGGTGATATGTCAATTCTTTAAAAAAATTAAGACATGATAAAGTGGGGATATGGTGATTAAATCAATTAATATATCTAGGTGTATTTTATCTTTATTTTAAGTATAGGGATTTTGGAGTGTTCATGCTTCTTAGGCTATAGATTTTCAAGAGGGTCGGCCATGTATTCTTTTCTGCCATTCTAAATTGTTTGTCTTAATTTTTTTTTTTTCTACTTTTGAATTGATGTCATGTGTTGTAGTGATGCAAGGGCTCAGGTTGATGATGAAGATATAGAAATGATGAACATTATCAGGTCTGATGATTGGGTCACCATTAAAATCGTAAACTAGACAATGATGGTGAATCCCTTATCCACATCTCTCATTGTTTAGGTTTTTCTTATTCACTCTCAATTTTAAATAAATTTTTACTTAAAACTTTGAAGAAACATTCAATGCTTTTTGCTAAACTTTGAAGAAACATCAATGCTTTTTGCAACAGGAATCAACTATGTTGATATGATGAATCAACTTTGGCATCATCAGCTCCATCTGACGAATCAGTACCTAGCAGCTCTAGAAAGAAGAAGTCCAAGTGATTATTGCCATGTTCATGCAATACAAAAAACACCATTGTTTCTGCCAGAAAGGGTATGATCAATTTGAAAATTTTACATGCTTTTAATATTGTTGGAATCGTGGATAGTGATTCAAGCCTGAAATATGTTTATGAGATTCTATTTACATCATGTATAGAAAGTAAATTGTACAAGGAAAAGTTATAAAGTAAATGCATAATATATTCCTAAGGTAATTGCAAAGAACAAAGTCAGACATTGGGCGTGATATTAGGAGGCAATCTGTCATGCTTTATCTGTGGTAAATTAGCTCTTTGATTTAAGCATTGAGGCTGAGAATTTGGCTTCTGTTTGTTGCCATATTGGAATTGAGGCATGGGTTGCAAGTGTGCTTCATTACTTAATATACATCTTTCTTCTTCTAATTTATTTGTGATATTTGAATTGCCAATTATGTTGCTCCTTATATGTTTTTGAAGTGACATGGTTATACATTTTCTTTTAATCTTTTATAGGATTAAATTAATTTTGATCTTATTGATGCCCTTTAGACTTCACTGTGAAGCTCAAAAAGATTAATGGGTTAAAGAATTTTTGTCAAATTTCTTTACACACACACACCCCAATTAAAAAAAAAAAAACATTTAAACTAACTCCCTTCCCTGCCTATTTTTTTGTGTGAATATTTATCTTTCAAGTGGTTTGCTCTTGAAAATGGAATTAAAAATTCAATGATTGAAGTGTGTGTAAGGGCCACTCTCACTTGATTATTTAGCAAAAAAGAATGTGGGTCTTACTTAAATTTATTCAATGTGAGTTTAATCTTTGCGCAATTAGGGTCAAGGACTTATCATTTGTGCAAAGTGAACAATGTTGTATGTTGAATCGTTGAGATGAAAAATATAGCTTTTTTGTTTTTTTTATTTTATTTTTGGTTCAATATTGTCTAATAGTTGCTTCTTCTTTTCTCCTGTAATAGATTTAAAAAATTATTCTATAAGTGGGGGCACAGCTAACTAAATGGAAACTAAGAGATATTATTAATCGTTCAATTTCTTATTAGGGTGTACCACTCTGTTGTTGCCTTTGGAAGGAGAAGCAAACATTTTTTTTTTTTTTATTGATCATATTTTATTTGAGAAGATGTCTAATAGAATGTTGTCTTTATGTAGTGCTTTTGGAGGGAGAGAAATGCTAGGAAACAGAGTTTGCAACAACATTGAAACGGATGAAAAATTTTCCTATTCTCAAGAAAATTATGGTCCTTATGGAAGCTTCAAAGTCTAAGAAAGGAAAATGGATTGGTGTTTCAAATTAGTGTAAGAATTTAAAGAAGTTCCAATATGTTCATTGGCTGTCAAAGTTGAAAAGTGCATAGGAAGACTACTGCTATATTGTTATCTTTGAGGATTCTCCCTATCAAAGTCGTAAGATGGGATAGTATTATAGTTATGACAACTAGCAAAGAGGTAGCCAATCCAACTCAAGAGACCAAACCAAGATGGCAAGACAAGGTGGTGTAAAAGCATAAAATATGGAAGAATAACCTATCAAGCTTTTTTGGCCCTTTCCTATCTAATAGAGGAAGAGAGAGAATTTGTAGAACAAGCTTCTTTATTTTTTATTCTATATAATTTTTTTTTTGGACTTAGGTTTCATGTAAAGTATTTGGTTTGTCTAATAGATGTTTGTTGTACTCCCCTTGACATATTTTTAAATTGGTACAAACTGTTGAAACATTAACTATATAGGACCTATAATACTTTTCAAAGTTGTGTCAAGGCCTTAGGCCTTCACTTGGTATCAATTTGGTGGGCAGCAAGTGTTTGTTGAAAGTTGTGAGTATTGGCACTTGGCAGCTAAGTGGTTTGTAAATGTTGTAAGTGGAACCTAAGTTTAATCAAGCACCGTGGTCTTTTCTTTTGGTTCTTTAGGCATCTTTTCAAGTCTTAATCCTTTGTTGACACTCTCTTGCACTTTTGTTCTTGAGAGATAGTTTGTAAATGTTGTAAGGAACCTAAGTTTAATCAAGCACCGTGGTCTTCTCTTTTGGTTCTTTGGGCGTCTCTTCAAGTCTTAATCCCTTGTTGACATGCTCTTGCACTTTTGTTCTTAAGAGTTAGTTTGTAAATGTTGTAAGTGGAACCTAAGTTTAATCAAGCACCGTGGTCTTCTCTTTTGGGTCTTTGGGCATGTCTTCAAGTCTTAATCCTTTTGTTGACACACTCTTGCACTTTTGTTCTTAAGAGTTGGTTTGTCTTTGCACTTTTGTTTCATTCCTGATTTCTCCGTCTCCATCTAAATGACTTTTAGTTTTGATATTTGGCTCAAATGGTTATGATTGGTAGGAATAATTGTATTTGGTGAGTGATTAGTTTCTTAGATCTTATTGTCAAATTAGATGCATTTATATTTTATGGTGATGACCTTAGTATTTCATTTTGAGTTTTGATGCCAGGAGTCATGTGGGTAAAACAAAGTACTTGAAGTGGTTGAGGTCTCAAAGGATATGCATGACTCTAAAGAGAATCTACCATATGTCAATTTCAATGTCAGGATTCTAAACTACAAGTATAAGTGCACAATCCAAACTCCATATGAGTAACAGTGATAGGTGCCCTTGAGCTTAGCCTGCAGTGTGCTGCTGCCCCTGTCCTCACCATACCGCTCCCTTGACCTCAGGCAACATCAAGGTATTTCAATTGTCTCTCTTTTTTCTCTATCTCATCTCTGCTTTGACTGAGAGCATCTCTCTCTCTCTCTCTCTCTCTCTCTCAAACTCAGTATGACTATTGACTTGTATATATAGAAGCAGAGATCTCATGTAGGAAAATATGAGGTTTTGCCAAGTAGCACATTCTATGCGAAAAAAATTGAAATATTCTCAAGTGTCACATCAGAGATAAGAACAAATTAAATATTGACTTTTTGTTTCATTTGGTTCAATGTTTCAAGACTTTTCTAATTTAAAATTAAATATTCTTTTGATTATTTGGTTCAATGTTTCAAGATTTTTCATCCCTCACACATACACACAAAACTCTTTACTTTTTAATTCACTATTTTTACCTCTTGCACTTCTACCCTTTATATATACCTGCCCATAGCCCTTCATGTCATTCCATGTCAAATATACACAGACCAAAAACGATGCCATTTACCTTTAATTTTTCGATAACACCTACTTAGTTCTAACATTGTTGTTTCATATAATCCTAACCCGTATGAGTTGCCTACAACCAAAGAAGGGGGACTTGCATTTTATATTGAGTGATAACAGCAACAACGATTTTGATATTATGGTTGAATGTTGTGGATTTGAGGGTTTTATAAATAATGTAATTGATTGTGGGTGTTTAGAATGTGTATTTTATTTTAGAATTAAGGAGAAAGAGAAAGTCATATTCTATATCACCTTTTATTCTATAATATTCCTCCAAATTTTTTTTTTCATTACTTTAATTCAATAATTATAATGGATATATATGTGCAATTTATAATAGTTGTTTTTATGATGAACTTATTACCAATAAAATTCTATAACAATTATGCTATAATACATGTACAATATTCTTCCAAACCATCTTACATAAAACATTATTATATTATCTGTGCATCGCATGGGTAACATACTATTACAATTAAAGCTCCAACCACAATTGAAGCTCCATATGACTGTATGATTAAAAAAGAAATATTACTGTACCTATCCGATTTCCATATGAACACAAGGAAATCTGGTCTCACTGTCATTTAAGAGGTAACAAATCTTATGTACTTCCTTTTGTGTGGCTTTGGCAGTGCCAATCCGGACATGAAGCAGCATATGACAGTAAGAACAAAACTTGTTGCAGCTCCAATTATAGATGGTAGACCAATTATTGTCCTTTTTCTCTCCCTTATATAAAGAATAGAAATTTGTTTAGACTGGCAAGTACACTCTGCATAACAAAGACCACTGTTTCCCTCAAAGCTTGTATTCAAAAAAGTATCGAACTGGCTTCCTTGAGGAATTTTCCCACACAGCTGATTATAGGATATGTTGAAATTTGACAGAAAGCTAAGATCTATCAATGAATGAGGTATCTCTCCTGATAGTTTGTTGTGAGACAAATCAAGTTTTTCCAAGCCTGTCATGCCTGATAAATTATTTGGAATAGGGCCTGAAAATTTATTCTCTTTCAGATTCAAAACATAAAGCCTTTTCAAATTCCCCAAACCTGGCCAGATTAGGCCTTGGAGAATGTTGTAACTCAGGTCTATAGTTGGTCGAAAGCTTGAAATTTGCCTATAACTCAAGCTTGGTCCGCCTTGTCCAGCAGTGGAAAGTTCAAAGCTTGGCAGAGGCTCTTCTATTGTGACATTCCCACTTATTAGGCTCCGAAGTTCAGCCAAACTCTTTGGAATTTCACCTTTGAGAGAGTTATTTGACAAATCCAAGTAAAAGAGAGATTCAAACTTTCCGAACCATGATGGTATGCTTCCACCCAAATGATTGAAAGACAAATCCAAAAACTGCAACTTGTGGCAACGACTCAACCATTCCGGGATTGGACCTCTGAGTTAACAATTGGCAAGAATTAAACTGTTGAGGTTTTTGAATTCCAGACTCACATCATTTGGAATTTGTTCATCATCAAAGTTCCTGGAAAGGACCAACATACTTAAATTCCTACAATGTTGTAGAATACTAAGAGCTGATAATATATTACTAAGGCTAGTGTTTGACAGTCCGAGGTGTGTTAGAGACTTCAAATTCTTGCAGTTATTAGGGACTTCACCGCTAAGGTTGTTGCGCGCAAGATTGAGTGATTTCAATCCTCTGCAGGAGAAAAGACTATTAGGAATTGGGCCATGGAACAGATTCGAACCAAGATTTAAGGAGACAAGATTTTTCATTGCAGAAGAGTTGAGGTTGATTAGACCACTTAGAGAGTTTCTATTCAAATATAACCTTTGAAGTGATGGGGAATTTACGAAAGAAGTAGGCAAATGACCAGTGAATAAATTTGACATGGCTGAGAATTGCTCAAGCCTTGCTAGTCTCATAAAAATGTCTGGAAGAACTCCAGAGAACAAAGTAGAGGAGATATCCAGTTTAACAAGGTTAGAGAGGTTACCAATTCCATTACTCAGTGACCCAGATATGCTATTACCCTAAAGATTCAATTCACTAAGATTTTTCAACTGGAAGAGATTGAGGCAAACTCCCTGACAAACTATTTTCATTAAAAGAGAGATGTTGCAAGGAAGTAGAATTAGCCAAATCTTTTGAATTGATGCCAAGTGTTGTAGTGATGCAAGGGCTCAGGTTGATGATGAAGATACAACAATGATGAACATTATCAGGTCTGATGATTGGGTCACCATTAAAATCGTAAACTAGACAATAATGGTGAATCCCTTATCCACATCTCTCATTGTTTAGGTTTTTCCTATTCACTTTCAATTTTAAATAAATTTTTACTTAAAACTTTGAAGAAACATTCAATGCTTTTTTGCTAAACTTTGAAGAAACATCAATGCTTTTTGCAATAGGTATCAAATGTGCTAATATGATGAATTAGCTTTGGCATCATCGGCTCCATATGACGAATCAGTACCTAGCAACTCTAGAAAGAAGAAGTCCAAGTGATCACTGCCATGTTCATGCAATACAAAAAAAATAAAATAAAATCAAATAAAAATAAATAAAATAAATTGTTTCTGCCAGAAAGGGTATGATCAATTTGAAAATTTTACATGCTTTTAATACTGTTGGAATCGTGGATAGTGATTCAGGCCTGAAATAATTTTATGAGATTCTATTTACATCATGTATAGAAAGTAATTTGTACAAGGAAAAGTTATAAAGTAAATGCATAATATATTCCTAAGGTAACTGCAAAAAACAAAGTCAGACATTGGGCGTGATATTAGGCGGCAATCTGTCATACTTTATCTGCGGTAAATTAGCTCCTTGATTTAAGCATTGAGGCTGAGAATTTGGCTTCTGTTTGTTGCCATATTGGAATTGAGGCATGGGCTGCAAGTGTGCTTCATTACTTAATATACATCTTTCTTCTTCTAATTTATTTGTGATATTTGAATTGTCAATTATGTTGCTCCTTATATGTTTTTGAAGTGACGTGGTTATACATTTTTTTTTTAATCTTTTATAGGATTAAATTAATTTTGATCTTATTGATGCCCTGCAGACTTTACTGTGAAGCTCAGAAAGATTAATGGGTTTGAGACTTTTTGTCAAATTTCTTTACTCTCATTGTGACTTGAAATGTGTGAAGATCATTAATATGACAGAATAACTTACACATACACACACACACACACAAAACCAACAAGAGAGAAGACCAATTATACAAAAAAATTAACAATTTAAACTAACTCCCTTCCTTGCCTATTTTTTGTGTGAATATTTATCTTTCAAGTGGTTTGCTCTTGAAAATGGAATTAAAAATTCAATGATTGAAGTGTGTGTAAGGGCCACTCTCACTTGATTATTTAGCAAAAAAGAATGTGGGTCTTACTTAACTTTATTCAATGTGAGTTTAATCTTTGTGCAATTAGGGTCAAGGACTTATCATCTATGCAAAATGAACAATGTTGTATTTTGAATCGTTGAGATGAAAAATATAGTTTTTTTTTTTTGGTTCAATATTGTCTAATAGTTGCTTCTTCTTTTCTCCTGTAATATATTTAAACAATTATTCAATAAGTGGGGGCACAGCTAACTAAACGGAAACTAAGAGATTTTATTAATCGTTCAACTTCTTATTAGGGTGTACCTCTCTGTTGTTGCCTTGGTAAGGAGAAGCAAACATTTTTTTTTATTGATCATATTTTATTTTGAGAAGATGTCTAATAGAATGTTGTCTTTATGTAGTGCTTTTGGAAGGAGAGATATGCTAGGAAATAGAGTCTACAACAACATTGAAACAGATGAAAAATTTTCCTATTCTCAGGCAAATCATGGTCCTTATGGAAGCCTCAAAGTCTAAGAAAGGCAAATGGATTGGTGTTTCATTTCAGTGTAAGAATTTGAAGAAGTTCCAATATGTTCATGGTCTGTCAAAGTTGAAAAGTGCATAGGAAGATTACTACTATATTGTTATCTTTGAGGGTTCTCCCTATCAAAGTCATGAGACGGGATAGTATTATAGTTATGACAACTAGCAAAGAGGTAGTCAATCCAACTCAGGAGACCAAACCAAGATGGCAAGACAAGGTGGTGTAAAAGCACAAAATATGGAAGAATAACCTATCAAGCTTTTTTGGCCCATCCTATCTAATAGAGGAAGAGAGAGAATTTGTAGAACAAGCTTCTTTATTTTTTTATTCTATATATTTTTTTTGGACTTAGGTTTCATGTAAGGTATTTATTTTGTCTAATAGACATTTGTTGTACTCCCCTTGGCATATTTTTAAATTGGTACAAACTGTTGAAACATTAACTATATAGGACCTATAATACTTTTCAAAGTTGTTGTGTCAAGGCCTTAGGCGTTCACTTAGTATCAATTTGGTGGGCAACAGGTGTTTGTTGAAAGTTGTGAGTATTGGCACTTGGCAGCTAAGTGGTTTGTAAATGTTGTAAGTGGAACCTAAGTTTAATCAAGCACCGTGGTCTTCTCTTTTGGTTCTTTGGGCGTCTCTTCAAGTCTTAATCCTTTGTTGACATGCTCTTGTACTTCTGTTCTTAAGAGTTGGTTTGTAAATGTTGTAAGTGGAACCCAAGTTTATTCAAGCACCGTGGTCTTCTCTTTTGGTTTTTTGGGCGTCTCTTCAAGTCTTAATTCTTTGTTGACACGCTCTTGCACTTTTGTTCCTAAAAGTTGGTTTGTAAATGTTGTAAGTGGAACCTAAGTTTAATCAAGCACCATGGTCCTCTCTTTTGGGTCTTTGGCATCTCTTCAAGTCTTAATCCTTTTGTTGACACACTCTTGCACTTTTGTTCTTAAGAGTTGGTTTGTCTTTGCACTTTTGTTTCATTCCTGATTTCTCCGTCTCCATCTAAATGATTTTTAGTTTTGATATTTGGCTCAAATGGTTATGATTGGTAGGAATAACTATATTTGGTGAGTGATTAGTTTCTCAGATCTTATTGTCAAATTAGATGCATTTATATTTTATGGTGATGACCTTAGTATTTCATTTTGAGTTTTGATGCCAGGAGTCATGTGGGTAAAACAAAGTACTTGAAGCAGTTGAGGTCTTAAAGGATATGCCTGATTCTAAAAAGTATTTACCATCTATCAATTTCAATGTCAAGATTCTAAACTGCAAGTATAAGTGCACAATCCAAACTCCATATGAGTAACAATGATAGGTGCCCCTGACCTCAGCCTGCAACGTGCTACTGCCCCTATCCTTAACGTACTACTCCCCTGACCTCAGGCAACATCAAGGTATTTCAATTCTCTCTTTTTTTTCTCTATCTCATCTCTGCTTTGACAGAGAGCGGCGCTCGCTCTCTCTCTCTCTCTCTCTCTCTCTCTCTCTCTCTCTCTCTCTCTCTCTCTCTCTCTCTCTCTCTCTCTCATAGTCTGACTACTGACCTGTATATAAAAAAGCAAAGACCTCATGTAGGAAAATATGAGGTTTTACCAAGTGGCACATTGCGAAGAAAATTGAAATATGCTCAAGTGTTACATCAGATATAAGAACAAATTAAATATTGACTTTATGTTTCATTTGGTTCAATGTTTAAATACTTTTCTAATTTAAAATTAAATATTCTTTGTATTATTTGGTTCAATGTTTCAAGATTTTCTATCCCTCACACACACACACAAAACTCTTTACTTTTTAATTCACCATTTTCACCTCTTACACTTCTACCCCTTTATATATACCTACCCATAGCCCTTCATGTCATTCCATGTCAAATATACATAGACCAAAAACGAATCATTTACCTTTCATTGTTGTTTCATATAATCCTAACCCGAATGAGTTGCCTACAACCAAAGAATGGGGACTTGCATTTTATATTGAGTGATAACAGCAATGACGATTTTGATATTAAGGTTGAACGTTGTGGATTTGAGGGTTTTATAAATAATGTAATTGACCGTGAGTGTTTAGAATGTGTATTTTGTTTTAGAGTTAAGGAGAAAGAGAAAATCATTCTATGTCAACTTTTATTCTATAATATTCCTCCAAAGTATTTTTTTTTTCTCATTACTTTAATTCAATAATTATAATGCATATGTATGTGCAATTTATAATAGTTGTTTTTATGATGAACTCATTACTAATAAAATTCTATAAAAATTATGCTATAATACATATACAATATTCTTCCAAACCATCTTACATAAAACATTATAATATTATCCGTGCATTGAACAGGTAATTTACTATTACAATTAAAACTCCAACCACAATTGAAGCTACATATGACTATATGATTAAAAAAGAAATATTACCGTACCTATCCAATTTCCATATGAACACAAGGAAATCTGGTCTCACTGTCACTTAAGAGGTAACAAATCTTATGTACTTCCTTTTGTGCGGCTTTGGCAGTGCCAATCCGGACATGAAGCAACATATGACAGTAAGAACAAAACCTGTTGCAGCTCCAATTATAGATCGTAGACCAATGATTGTCCTTTTTCTCTCCCTTATAGAAAGAATAGGAATTTGTTCAGACTGGCAAGTACACTCTGCATAACAAAGACCATTGTTTCCCTCAAAGCTTGTATTCAAAAAAGTATCGAACTGGCTTCCTTGAGGAATTTTCCCACACAGCTGATTATAGGATACGTTGAAATTTGACAGAAAGCTAAGATCTATCAATGAATGAGGTATCTCTCCTGATAGTTTGTTGTGAGACAAATCAAGTTTTTCCAAGCCTGTCATGCCTGATAAATTATTTGGAATAGGGCCTGAAAATTTATTCTCTTTCAGATTCAAAACATGAAGCCTTTTCAAATTCCCAAAACCTGGCCAGATTGGGCCATGGAGAATGTTGTAACTCAGGTCTATAGTTGGTCGAAAGCTTGAAATTTGCCTATAACTCAAGCTTTGTCCACCTTGTCTAGCAGTGTAAAGTTCAAAGCTTGGCACAGGCTCTTCTATTGTGACATTCCCACTTATTAGGCTCCGAAGTTCAGCCAAACTCTTTGGAATTTCACCTTTGAGAGAGTTATTTGACAAATCCAAGTAAAAGAGAGATTCAAACTTTCCGAACCATGATGGTATGTTTCCACCCAAATGATTGAAAGACAAATCCAAAAGCTGCAACTTGTGGCAACGACTCAACCATTCCGGGATTGGACCTCTGAGTTGACAATTGGCAAGAATTAAACTGTTGAGGTTTTTGAATTCCAGACTCACATCATTTGGAATTTGTTCATCATCAAAGTTCCTCGAAAGGACCAACATACTTAAATTCCTACAATGTTGTAGAATACGAAGAGCTGATAATATATTACTAAGGCTAGTATTTGACAGTCTGAGGTGTGTTAGAGACTTCAAATTCTTGCAGTTATTAGGGACTTCACCGCTAAAATTGTTGCGTGCAAGATTGAGTGATTTCAATCCTCTGCAGGAGAAAATACTATTAGGAATTGGCCCATGGAACAGATTCGAACTAAGACCTAAGGAGACAAGATTTTTCATTGCAGAACAGTTGAGGTTGATTGGACCACTTAGAGAGTTTCTGTCCAAATATAACCTTTGAAGTGATGGGGAGTTTACTAAAGAAGTAGGCAAATGACCAGTGAATAAATTTGACATGGCTGAGAATTGCTCAAGCCTTGCTAGTCTCATAAAAATGTCTGGAAGAACTCCAGAGAACAAATTAGAGGAGATATCCAGTTTAACAAGGTTAGAGAGGTTACCAATTCCATTACTCAGTGACCCAGATATGCTATTACCCTGAAGATTCAATTCACTAAGATTTTTCAGCTGGAAGAGACTCTCAGGCAAACTCCCTGACCAACTATTTTCATCAAAAGAGAGATGTTGCAGGGAAGTACAATTAGCCAAATCTTTTGGAACTTCTCCAGAAAAATAGTTATGAGAGAAATTAAGCACTCGAATTTTTGTAGATATTGTACACATACCTTTGATGTTGATGGACCCAACAAAAGCATTTCTGCCTATGTCTATGATCTCTATGTTTTGCAGATTAAACAAGTCATCTGGAAGGGACCCCTCAAGGAAATTATGAGAGAAGTTCAGAACTCTCAATTGATTCAAGTCTGACAAAGATCCACAAATCTTCCCAACAAGTCTTTTGCTTCCAAGTTCCAAGCCAACTACCCTTCTGCCAAAACCAGTGGAATTATCACAGGTGACGCCAGTCGAAGTGCAGCAACCAGGAGAGTCGGTGCTGTTCCAGTTCCATCCAGGAGTTGTTGATTCTAAACAATTGGAGAAACTAGTTAGGGCTCTCAAGTCATCCGGATTGCATGTCAGTGTCTCAGAATTCAGGTTTGGTCGTTCAAGACTTGGACTTAGAGCCATCAAAACAAAGAACAAACAGACACGTCGGAAGAACATTTTAGGTGGATGCCAATTGCCAAAGAGATGAAATTAGAGAATGCAGAGTACTATACTAGTAAGATATGTAATTATACATGCAATTCTAGCAGGTGGGATCGGACCTCGGTATTCGTTATTTTTTAATTGATCAAAAGTCTGAAAACTTCGATTTTTATCCCAGTAAGTCTACGTACGTATGGACAAGGCCTGGCGTAGACGCGCTGGCGTGTAGCATTTTTCAACAGTTATGATAGAAGTGTGGAATTTGGTGATAAGGTAGCTAGGTAATGGATTGACTAATGGGCATTTTGAAAGTAATTGAATACTAATCCTCTGTCCAAAATTTTGTATTCCATTATATGCTCAACCGATTATAACTTTTTTTTTTTTTTTAAATAATCAAAAAAAAAAAAACAAAAAAAACTTAGACCAACATATACTACAATTCATGGCATATCAAATGGAACACAAAAAGTGTGACAAATGATTTGTGTATTTATCAGTAATTTATATGTGACCGATGCTTCTAAAACCATTTCGGTAATTTTTTGAACTTTTTTTTTTATAAGTATTTACTAAATAAGTCCTAATCCCTTGTCTATGTTCTCTGGGGCCTATTAAAGCATGGGTTTTAATTGTCTCACGTTTTCTTAATGCACTCTACACTCTCCATAATTTTATGTGTTATACATAAGAAATTATCAAAAAATGTGAAAACTTTGATGTAAAGATAATTTTCCTTAAAGCATTACATTCATGGAGCCCAGAATTGTCCATATTGGCATGTAATTGATTTGACTAAGTCTCAAGAACTTGAATTCCGAGTCTTTAGGCTAAATATTGTAAAAAAGTGAGTTTATTTGTGATATGGGAACTGTTGCAAGTCATTTGGGAAAATGAGAAAAGAAGTAAATTTCAGCAATACCGTTGCCGAAATTCTAACAAAAAGTATGAGAGAAGAGAGAGAAATGATGTGATGGTTGGAGTGAGAAAAAAATTTGAATTTTGGTAATGTGATTACCGAAATTCCTGCAACCCAACTCTACTGCCCAGATGAAGTGCCCAAAGGAGAGAAGTAAAAAAGTAATTGTGGCAACCAAGTTGTCGGAATTGTAGGGGAGAGGAGAGAGAAAAAAGGAATTGTGGCAACCAAGTTGCTGAAAATTGGAGGAAAAAAAAAAATGTGGCAACCAAGTTGCTGAAATTGTAGGGGAGGAGAGAGAAAAAATTTAATAGGAATTTTGGAAATGAAGTTGCCGAAAATGGAGGAAAAAAAAAAAGAATTATCGCATACAAGTTGCCGAAATTGGAGAAAAGAGGAGAGAGAAATTGATTTGGGCAGAAAATTGGAGGAAAAAAAAAAGAATAATGGTAGCCAAGTTGTCGAAATTGAAAATGAAAATGGAGAAAAATTGATTGTGGCAATGGAATTGCTGAAAATGGGAGGAAAAAAAAAAAAGAATTGTGGCAATGGAGTTGTCCAAAAATTGGAGGAGAGAGAGAGAGAGAGAGAGAGAGAGAGAGAGAGAGAGAATTTTTAGGTTAAAAAAATATATTTTGCAATATAGATTCTTATTCTGAAAAGTACACATATTCTTATTCTTTTCGTATGCCAATAGTTTTTTTTACTGCAACAGTTTAGTTTGTGCCAATATGTCATATTCTTTCATTTCATCCTATAAAAGTAATAACTATAGATTCTTTGAATGATTTTCCCTAAGAAACAAATAATTATAGATTCAAGCACATTGATTATTATTCTCAACAACAACAAAAAAGTACATAGATTCTTATTCTGTGCTAGTGCTAATATGTGAATATGTTGCAGAACCTATCCATGTATGCCCTGAGGAGAGAAAATTATGGAAGAAAAAGATGATTGATGTGCACACTATAAAAAAAATAAAAAAATAAGAAGAAGAAGAAGAAGAAGAAGAAGAAGAAGAAGAAGATATTCTTTGCATGATTTACCCTATGAAACAAAGAAACAAGATTCTTGTGTTTGATTCTTTGCCCTATAAAAGTGAATATATGTTTATAGTTAAGTAATTTTTTTGTATCAGAGTGTCCCATTTTGGTCCGTGTTGTGTTGTATTTGGTCAATTGGCGTATCTAGTTATACAGTTTAAAATCTAAGAATTTAACTTGTATGGAACTTGCATCCTATTTAAATAGCACTGATGCTACTGAAGTTTCCATGATTCTTATTTTCTACTATTTTTCCCCTAAAAATTCTATCAACCTTCTTCTCTAATCTTATTCCCCTCATAATTCTATCAACCATTTTCAATTCATGCATGCCATATATTTTACAAACAACTATAAGAAACAACACTTACAAATATTTATCCATTCTTTATCTCTTACAAGGTGAGTTACATCTCTAAAGTAGTTACTTTCGTTTTTATAATATTCATGTTGATATGTTTTAGGGACATGGCTAAGCATGAAAATCTTGTTTTTGTTAAATTATTTGTTCATGAAAATCTTGTTTTTGTATTATGTGTTTTGCAACATGAACTGATATGTATGATATGTTTTAAATTATTTGTCTATGAATTCTTGCTTAAAATTTCATATAGCAATAATATATTTCAAAATTAACATAAACTAGTAAGTTGCCTGTGCAATGCACGGATAATTTTATGATATTTTATGTAAAACAGTTTTGAATAATGTTGTACATAAATTTAAAAAAAAAAAAAAAAAAAAAGTAAACTAAGTTATAGTAAAGAAACATATACATTTTGATATATTAAAAATTGGTTTAGTAGCTTCACTGCATATTTATAGCCTTCTTAAGGTAAGATGTATATCTGGTTACCTTGTAGCAGTAGAGTCCTTGGCTCGTAATGAAAGAAGTCTTCTCTTGGTCTTCTTCAGCCATTCTTATCTGGTTATATCTTGAGAAGGCGTCCATGAACGTCAGCAATTTTTGTCCAACTGTTGAATTCACAAGCTGGTCTATCCTTGGCAGGGGGAAACTGTCTTTCGGGCATGCCTTGTTCAGGTCTGTGAAGTCCACGCACATTCTCCATTTCCCATTCGCTTTCTTTACTAGGATGACGTTTGCGAGCCACTTTGGGTAGTGCACTTCTCGGATGAAGCCTGTCGTCCGTGACTGCCTAGTCCTGCTCTAGGGCGAATACTCTTCGTCTTTGCTGGACAGGCTTTTTGTTTGGGTTCACGTTCAACTTGTGCTGAATGATTTCTGGAGTTATGCTCGACATGTCTTCGTGGCTTCAAGTGAAGACGTCCAGGTTTTCTTTGAGGAACTGGATGAGCCTTGCTCTCATCTCCAGGCTTAACGTCGTCCCTATCCTTGTCGTCTTGGTTACCTGTCCTTCAACCAGTTCCACTACTTCTAAAACTTCCACTTTATCTTTGTCCTTCTCTTCAATCACCCATGTGTGGTTTTCTTTTGCGGCCAATATTGCTTGATAACATTCCCTGGCTAAGACTTGATCTCCCTTTACCTCGTCAACCCCGTTATCTATTGGGAATTTTACCTTCAAGCAGTAGGTGGATGTGGCTGCTTTCCACTTGTTGAGCGTGGGCCGCCCAATGATTACATTGTAGGATGAGGGGCAATCCACGACTAGGAAATCCAACTGACGGGTCAATTGTACCGGGTAAGTCCCCACTGTCATTGTCAACGTTACTATGCCCCTGGGATACATTCTGTCTCCATTGAAATTTGACGAAGGGGGAATCAAATGGACGTAGTCTCCTGGGATCTAGTTTTAGTTGTTGGAATGCAGGGAGGTAGATGATGTCTGCGGAGCTGCCGTTGTCCACCAGGATCCTTTTGGTGTTGAATCCTTCTATAGTTAACATGATAACCAAAGGGTCATTGTAAGGCTGCTTCACTCCCCTGGCGTCCGCTTCATTGAAGGACATGTCTTGGTCTGTCCATTTCTGCTTGAACGGAGGAATCATATGGACATTGTTCACCTGTCTTTGGCACACTTTCTTGAGGGACTTGAATGACCCTTCTGTGAAGGGCCCTCCTGTAATCGTCTTTATCTCCCCGATCACATCTTGAGGCAGTTAGGATGGACAATCATCATTCCTAGATAAGGACTCACGCTGACTCTTGTTGTCGTTTCTGAACTTACTATACTCACTTTTCTTCACGTATCTTTGTAATTTCCCCTATCGTATCAGCTCTTCTACCTATTCTTTGAGGTCCCTGCAATCTTCTGTGTTGTGGCCATGATCTTTGTGAAACCGACAATACTTGTTCTTATCACGGACATTAGGGGATGAGTGCAATGGTCTTGGCCACTTGAGATAGTGCTCGTCCTTAATCTGCGTTAGAACTTTGTCAACAGGCATAATTAGGGGGGTAAATTTTACCGTCCAAGGGCCTTTGTCTTCTTTTCTTCTGAAACTGTCATTGTTTCGATGATCTGGACGTTCCCTCTTTAGTCCCCTACGCTCGTCATCCTTCCTTCCTCTGTCTCCTTGCTTCTCTACATCCTTTATGGCTGCTAGACCGTCTTCGGCATTCATGTACTTCTGTGCTTTCACCAACATTTCTGCCATCGTCTTTGGGGGGTTCTTCGTGAGTGAGGCCACTAGGTCTCTGGATCTCAGTCCTGGTTTGAAGGTCGTCAGTTGCACTTTGTCATCGGCTTCGTCCACCTCGAGGGTCTCGTGGGTGAAGTGTTTCACATACGATCTCAAAGTTTCCTTTTCCCATGCTTGATGGTGAGAAGGTAATCTGCTGGCCTCTTAAAGTGTTGTCCCCAAATGAAGTGACGCAGGAAAACGCTGCTTAACTGCTCGAAGTTGTCGATTGACGAGGTTGGCAACTTCGTGAACCATTCTCTTGCTGTTGCTTTGAGGGTGGTTGGAAATGAACGACATAGTATCTCATATGGTGGCTGTTGAAGACCTAACATCGTTTTGAAGGTATTAAGCTGATCCTGAAGGTCTTTGAGCCCGTTAAACGGCTCAAGTTGAGGTAGACGGAACTTGGAAGGTACAGGGCATTCAAGGATTGCAGTAGTGAAAGGCGAGTCTGTGGCCCTTATCATCCTGTCCACGCTTCGGTTTGTTTTCTCCTTGGGGGCATTCCTTAGTTCGTCCACCTCCTTCCTTACCTCCTGAAGTAAATTTGAGTTCTGCTCGTCCGAGGTATTAGGTCTTTGATGAGCACTCCTCCTATGGCTATCTCATTCTTCATCCGTGTTACCTTTGGACCGATTCCCTTCCTGCTGAGCCTGTTGAACTTGCTGAAGCTGTAACTTCATCTCCTGATTCTGTTTGGTGAGTTCTTTAATGGTGGCCGCAAGAACTTGGACTTGCTAGGCCAAGGCTATGAAATCTGGGTTGGACTCCATCCGGAAAAAAGTTGATGGAAACTACGTCTTCAAATATGAATCTAAAAATTTTGTCCCCACAAACGGCGCCAAACTGATAAGGTGTGATTTCGTCAGTTGAACTGAAGATGCCCAGATGTGCCCAATTCCTTGCTTGAGGGCCTGCGTGAGCGAGGAAACTGCTCCTTTGAGAATGGTCACCGATGTGGTGCCTGCCACAACGTCTCCGACGCTCAAGTTAGAACAAAGAAGTATATCTTATCAAGATAGAAGATGACAATAATTTATCCTTTCTAAATGTTTGTATTTTTTGTGTGTACCTGTCTGTTGGCAGTACGGGGGAGGCTTTATATGTTGCTTTGGGTCCTAGCCGTTGTGATTGACATTTACTCCTTTCTTGGGTAACGCTTCTTGCCTTGTAATGGAGCTTTTATTGTGCTCTCAACAGTTGGTACAGATGGTGTTGTAATCGTCCAAGATATTATTGAAGGCATTGAATGGCTACTCTGTTCTCGTCAGTGATGCGGGTTTTTCTTGGGCTCGTCTTGGGAGTGATCTCATCTGCCCTGCTGTGTTCATCTTTAATTGATCTCGTCAACCCCGTCAAATAACAATAATCATAATCATAATCATAGATCATACAAACTATATTAACTCTAATACAACAATACATAATATTTTACAATGTATTAGCTTCTAATACTTACAAAGCATATATTTATATAATAATAATAAATCTGTTAATTACTAAAGCTGTAAGTTAATAAAGCAAAGCAAAAAACTCACATTAACCCAAAACTTAAAATCTTTAGTTATGCACACTAGAGAAAAGCAGAAGAGTAATAAAGCAATGAACAATCAAAAGTAAAAGAAATAATATGAAAAATGTTAACACTTTATGTGACGAGATGCAAAAACTAATGCTGCCTTTTATAACGAGAAGGAGAAAAAAAAAAAAAAAAATCTATACATGACATGGATTCTATGTGGTGTGATATCGTAGGTTTTATTGGGAATGAATAAAGAATATGTTCTATTTACTTAAGTCTTTGGAGAATAAGAATCAAGCAGAGGCAATTGACTCCTCCAATTTTTGGCAAATCCATTCCCACATTTCTTTTTCTTTTCTTTTTTCTCCATTTTTGGCAACTTCATTGTCAAAATTCCTATTAAAATTTTCTCTCTCCTCTCCTACAATTTTGGCAACGTGGTTGCCAAAATTCCTATTAAATTTTTCTCTCTCCTCCCCAAAAATTTTGGCAACTTGGTTGCCACAAATTTTTCCCCCCTCATTTTTGGCAACTTGGTTGTCACAATTGCTTTTTTCCTTTCGAGCACTTCTTTCCTTCGGGCATTTCATCTAGGCAGTAGGAATTTCGGTAACCTCATTAACAAAATTCAAATTTTTTCTCACTCCAGCCATCACATCATTTCTCTTTCCTCTCTCATACTTTTTGTTAGAATTTTGGCAACGATGTTGCTGAAATTTGCTTCTTTTCTCATTTCTCCAAATTACTTCAAATAGTTCCCACATTACAAAAAAAACTCACTTTTTTGCAATATTCAGCCAAAAGGCTCTTTGAATTCCGGAACATTTAAAAAAAAAATTTATACTGAATATTGTGTTTAGTTATAATTCTTTTTTTCTTTGTTCGTTTATTTTTTTTTTTTTTTTTTTTGCCAATGAGAAGGTGATGGTTCCCTAATTGCTATTTTCTTTTTCTTTTTTTTTTTAAAAAAAATTGATTTTATAATGCATACCCTATTCCAAGTACATGTAAAGGGAGAGTCAAGTATGGAAAGTAATGCACTTACAAAATTCTTATCAAATACTTTCTACGATCTCCAATAACAAGTAAATTATATTAATTTATATTTAATTAGATAATTTTGTACGTAACAAAATTCATAATATAAGCAATAACAATTTCCCAAATTTCTTCAAAAAAATTTAACCAATTTCTACAATTCCTCTACCAAATTTTCATAATTTTCTTGTATATGCACACAAATATTTCTACTGTCAAACACCCAAAAAGAAAAAAACCTCAAGCGTGCATATAACATTTAATTCTAAGTTGACTTTTTGCTTATTTTATGTACTGTTTATGAGTCTTACACTACTTTTTATATTAGCTTTATTTTAAATAATTTAAATTTAAACTTTTTAGAAATAATCTAGTTATAAATTAATAAGACTATATTACATTTTTTACCCTTAAAATTCAGAGTTGATTTTATTTTGGTCCCATAAGTTTTAAATTCTTATGTTTGTTTTTATTTTGTTTCCAAAATGGACCATCTGTCCATCTCCGTGACTAATTTTGTCAATAAAACAATATCGTTTCTTTTGGTTTTTCTCTCTTAAACTCCAACATATTCTCTTAGATTTTGCAATTCAAGTACCAAATTTATATGTCACCATATCAGCAACCATCTTTCAACCAACTAGCTCAACAGTTAAGTCAGTGATGATTTAAGAAGGAATTCAATACTCCTTCGTGATTTGCTAATTTCCTTCAAACAGTTAGCAGACACTGACAAATAAATAACAATATACTGCTAATTAAAACACTCATTTTCAAAATTTTATAATTTATTATAAATCAATAATAAAAATTTAGTTATTTACATTTATTATTTTTGAACATCTTTGTGCAAATACCCACAGAGGAGATAAAATAGAATTTTAACAACGTAAACATACCACAAACTCAACTTAAAAATCCTAGTCATATACACCGGAAAAAAAAAACACCACGATCTCACAAACACCTAATATTTCGAGTCTAGCACTAATATGGCAATATGATCTTGCAATAAAATACAAGGGTAAGGTCACTCAAATTATGCCATAAAATTTTTTGTTGAGATTGCCATCTTTTTCTTCATCCTGCTATTTATTTACATATTTGAAACTTAAAATACTTTTTGTCTTCATCTTTATTATCACTTTCATCATCAGCCTTTGTCCTCTATCTTCAAATAATCCCTAAAATTTTAACTGTTTTATTTTAGTTTTTTCCATTAAATGTTGGATGGAAGAGTATGAGGTTGCAAACATAGAGAATAAAATAATTTGTTTATTTTGACTAAAGGCCAGAGTGGATGCCACATGACATTTATACAAAAAAAAAAAAAAGAAAAAAAAAGGAAAAAAGAAAAAGAAAGAAAGCCATTGAAAAGAACAAATTGACTGTCAATTTTTGAGCGGTAGAACTGGTATTTTTTCCCTTACTCTTCATAATTCATTCTATTTCAAATTTTATCTGCTTAGCCCAAGCATTCTTATATAAAGTTGTATAAGTACTTCTTGTGCAGTTGTATTCAAAATAAAAATAGTTAATTATATAAAATTTATAAAATAGCCTCATAAGTACAAAATCCTTTTATATAAATAATTAACATATGTATTTACTTCATTTTCAAATATCAATTAACTAATACTTTGGAATGTTTGACAAATGCAAACTCGACTTCGCTAATAGTCGAATTGAAGAGAATTAAGGAATGCGCTATATATATATATATAAGACTAAAAAATAAAAAAATAAAAAAAACTACAATTGTCCACACCAGAAATATATTCTTTCTTTAGCATTTAGAGAAACAAACTAAGGAAACTAAAGATTTAGCAGTTGCCAAATAAAAATCCTCTATCCCATTTTGATTGTTTCAATTTATGTTTCACTAATCTCAACTTGTTACATATCAATTTTTTAATATTATAAAGTAATCAAGATTTAAATTGAAAGAAAATATGCACATATATTAGACATAAAACATATTGTAGTCTATAAAGCATAAACTAAAACAATCAAAGTGAGATAAAGGATTTTTATTCACTATCTCCATAAGTACATCGGCAAATTTGACAATTCAATTGTAAAGCTTATGTTTAAATGGCCGAAAGAGAAACCTAGACCAATAGGTTGAGCGGATTGTATCAAGCCAAAGATGAAAATGTTGCCAAGCAAATAATGTGACTGTAGCACAAGCAAGAAACACAATAAGGATAGGAACCCAAACATATTTATGATCATGGATCAGAAAGATGGCTCCAGTATAGGCTAGCACCATTGTAGCAATAGAGATAAACAGTGTCGAGATTCCAAACATCAACCTTGTGGGTAGTGATATAAGAAAATCGTTTTCTGCATAACGTGACGTAAGAATGGACAAGAACATTATTATTGAAGCTGAGGAAGAGAATAGTGCTATTGCATCCGATATGACAAAAATCAAAAACCACTTCTCTCTTAGAAATATAGGAACACCTGTATTATTATTTTCTCCTCCCGGTACTGTAATAACTGCAGCAAATACCACAGTGGCAATGAGCGTTGCAACAAGCATGCATGAAGTTGCAGTGCTCTTCATCCACTTCTCTCCTTCTTTTAACAACTTCTTGTGCTCCTCAGCAAATAGCTCCTTGGGTGTCTGGTTTTTTGAATTCTTCATCTTAATATATGAAGGTGGCACAATTTTTTCCACTGCCTATAATGGACATTGAATCAAAGTTATACTAATACAACACAATCAATAGAAGGTCCAATTCAAGCTATTACAAAAATTTAATGAATTATGGTAGAGCAGTGAAATATCACTTTCAAAACTGTTATTTGCAATTAACCCAAATAAATGTAAGGCAAATGATTACAGTTATTATTTACCTGAAACCACAATAGCTCTCTTTGCATTTGAAGTGCAGCTCCTGATACAATTTGACGTCGACTAAGTGGTGCCAAGTTTCCAGCTAGATGCAGGATATTATTGTTATCATTATTATTTTTGTCCTTATATGCTGCTATCAAATCTTTAATTGCTCCAATCTCATATATTAGATTAAAGATGGCCTCCTGACGATAAAGAACCGCAGTATGAAACAAACTTCGATTATTTTGATCAACTTTCCATATCAGATCAGGATATGCGCGAATAAGGATAATTAGAAACTCTACATTGCCTAATTCTGCCGCATCAAAGAGTAGTTTTGAAGGCGTTTTAATTAGTTTTGAAATCTCCCAATCTTGCAATTGTAGAACATGTTCCCAAAGTTTTTCGACTAGTTGATGGGCTAACGTCTGCATCAGATCTTTGTGATATATCCATTTGAAACCTATAGGTAGAATTTAATGTTAATTCAAATATAGAATTACACAGAAATGACATAAAATAAATGAGATGTCTATTCTAAAATAACGATTAAATTATTTATAGCATCCTATTTAGTTGAGAACTTTTACCAATTGCATGTCCCTAGAGACTTCTGGGGATATATAGATGAGCCCTCGGAGAATCAAATACGGCATTTTATACCATCTGAACTTTTTAAGGCATGTACCATGATCTCAATGCCAAAGGGAACATGTAATCAAGGTGTAGAGTGGATTACTAATCAAGTTTGCTTAACTATATGTGGTAAGACTCAGGCGAAATGTATTTGCCCAAAACTTCCATGGACAACATGGATTGTTTGCCAAGAGATTTTGAGAGGGCTAAAAAATTCCCAAAAAAAATAAATAAATAAAATGAAGGAAGAAGAAGAAAGTGCTTAACAAACTAACATGTATTTATGCTTCTTTTCCAGATTCCCAGATCACTTTTGTTCGCAATTGTTGAAGGCTTTCGAGCCAAAACATGCAAGGCAGTCTCACCATTTGTATCTCGAGCGTAGGCTAATGATCTGTCCTCTTCCAATATTTTTAAAGCTAGATCTGTACAACACAGTTGTTTACTTACAGATATTCAGGTGTAAAGGAAACTTAGCAGTGAATGCAAAGCATGCTGAAATTGTCTTATATCAAATTCAAGAGCAGCAATTTTATTGAAGTACTTTGGGGGTGTGGAATTCATCAGCTAGCTTATGAATCCCATTTTCATATGCTAATTTATATAACTCAGATGTGACATATTCAATTGGCGTAATAGCATTTTATGGTTTAAGGTATTTATGATATATAGCTTTCACATAGAATGAGGTGCTTCTTAAAGCAATGCACCAATACTTGATAAATGAATAAAATAAATGACTAAGTTGTGTAGCTTTGGTTACATATATTTAACAATGGTTTTTGAAAATATAAACATTCTTGGAGGACATTTTTTATAATAATCTAATCCAAACTAGAGAATGAATTAACTTGCAATGCACATATGCTACTACCTTTCCACTAGTTACAAGAATTACACTCAGTGGCCCAAATAATTTTATCCTGGCCATCAAAAAAACATTCATATCCTTATTATCAGTAAATTAGAATCAGCCTGGTACAGACAAAATTAGCACCCTCTAAAAGCGCAATGGCTAGTGAGAGGCCACAGCATGAAAATCATTTCAAAAAATGACAAAAAGGTGAGGCTATTAAAGAAGATTATCTCATGCCATACTAACATCTAGTTATAAGTGCATCATACCGTATAAATCAGCTGAAATAGTACCAAGAAAGAGGCTAATTTGTTCCTCACGAGCTAGGCTTCCAAAATTAGTAACAGGATAGAGGTATGACACCATATTCCTGTGTCCAAACAAAGCTGCCATGTATATGGGTCTCATTCCTTTATTACCTTGAATCATAGGAAGGTTTTTGTTTTTTTCCACCATGATCATAGCAATTTCCACAATTCCTGATGCGGCAGCAAAACAAATAGCAGTGTTGTCGTGTTTATTTTTCAAGGCTAGATCCTCTTCGTTCATACGTTCAACCAGTTCCTTCACAAAAGCAGTGCGTTTTGCTGCAGCAGCAATATGCAGAGCTGTCTCCCACTTTCTGGTTATCGCAACACGAACAATACCTGGATATTTGTCAATGACATCTTTAGCAACTTTCCAGTCTCCTTTGATTGCAGCTTGATATAAAGGTACACATAGGGAGAGGTATTCCTTCCTTCTTTCAGCTGAAAATTTTCAAGCATGAGAAAAATGTATAAGAATTTTGTCAAACAATATCTACCCCAATGCCCATACGATTCCCAAATCTTTTCCCCTGCCCTCTCAAAATTTATCACATGGTACAGATTGCCATGCCACAAGATCCTATTGTATTAATCGGATCAATTGAATTATCTTGATCAATTCACACTACAATCAACATTTGTGGTCTAAAACTTAACAATATACTGTTTTAATACAAAAATTTAATAAATATATATATATATATATAATCAAATAAATTTGGACAAACCAGCATACAAAACCCAGTACATTTAATAGAGCAATTTGTCCTAATTAAGGTAAGAGAGCAATATAGTTGACCTTCCATCAGCTTTAAGTTCTAAGGGATCCAATCTAATTTAAGGGCCTTCATTCAGTGAAAAACAGATATGTGAGTAACCTAAAACACATGCACAACCTGGGCCTACAGAGGCTACACTTTTACGGTCCTAGCCAGAAACACTAAACAAGTTTCTAGGTTATTCATATTGCATCAGAGATTCAGGGTGGATTTAAGTACTGCAGTAACTGCATCTACCCTTTTAAACTGTTTTTTCACTTGACAGGCAAAGTCAGAATCAGATTCGAAGTTTAAGTTAGCTTTCTCCATGAAGATGGTACAATGCGAGCCAAAATAGATACTACATGCTTGGCTGTCTGAAATTACATACTAAGTAAATGTCATACATCGTATCATTCATATGAGTTATATAGGACCTTGCAATTATTTAAGAAGTTCTGCAAATCACATCTCCTTATATATGTTATAGATATTTAAAGTGATATAACTTAACTATATACATGATCCAATACCAATTAGTGTTCACACTTCACAAACAAAATCCATCAACGTTTCCTAGCTGGAGAAATAATTGAGGGCTAATATAGGACTCTGACCAGGCAAAACCCCAAAAGCTATCTAGAAAGCACTATTTGGGCAATTACTCTAGTACAATGTACAGACCTTTCTGCAAAAATTACTCCACAAATAGCGATACTTACCGTCACAAAGAATTAGATATGGCAATTCTCTATTGGGTGTTGCACATTCAATTTGTGATCCACTAGGTGTTTGAGTACTTAATCCCGCAGCATCCAGACAAATGTCTTCTTCCATTGGCATGGCTCCAATACTGGGTCCTGGAATTGAAGTGCTAAGATTTATTCTATGAGAGAAAGGCAGTGCAGAGAGTTGATTGCTGGAGTTAGAATTACATATAGGCTGCAGCTGATGAAAGCTTGACTCCTCAAAGGAATATGATTTCTGTCTTGTTAGATTGATCTGAGGTCCAACAGCAGGTTTGCAACTCGAGGGAGAAGAAGATTGAAAACAAGTTGGAGGCGATGAATTCACTCTCTCCTCTGTAGTCACCTCTATCTCTCCTCTTCTTTTAGGAGGCATCTTTGTTTAACTGTTATAAAAATCAAATCATATGAGACATAAATGAAGCACATGTGCGCCTGTGTGTGTGTGTGAGTATGCACGCCTATGCATATGAGCATGCAATTGATTTGGATCAAACTGCTTTAATTTGACTCAGAATTATGGTAAACAAGCTGAAGAAAATGAGTTCAAAGGTATATCCACAAAAGAAGACATTCGTTTCTTAATCTTGGTAATTAAGCTACATCTTCATTACATAAAAAATAAATCATTCATTGACCTGTGACTATACGTGGGCTACATTACAATCAACTAATACTTTTCAGAGCTAACTCTCATTTTTTACAATAAGACAATCTCAGGACTTGGGCTTAAATTCTCTTAATGAATTTGTAGGTAATATATTCTGGTTTTCCAGTTTCTTTTTAAAGTTGTTCCTTATCTTAGTCCAATTTCTGAAGCCATAATTCACTAAGGGTGTTGGCTCTAAAGTTTTCAACTAGTAGTACAGGGAAGTGGCAGCACAACTTGAACGGTTGAACCTAGTTACATTAAGAACACAATAACAGAAGAATCAATGTAGCCTCGTTCTTTCTAGTTGAATGAGAATGCAAACATCATATATGGCCTGAACAAACTGTGTCATAATCAAATTAAACAAAAACAGCCAACTTTTACTTCCAAACTTTTGGGATTAGATATAGATCTTCACAAACAGGTCTTGCCACATGCAACAACAAAGATCGGCTCCTGCTTTGCTTTTAGCCTTTTAGCTTATTTGCTTAATGTACAAAACTAGAAAATAGAAAAAAAAAAATTTCGTTTCCAATTTTAAAGAAAAATGAAAACGAACAATCGAAAAAAAGCTGCAAACAAATCATAAAAGAAAAAGAAAAATGTTATTCAAATAACAGAGAAGCACTGATCATAGTCTTCCACTTTTAGATCACGATAACTATGGCAAAATTACTAATAAGAAGTTATAACTTACCAGTTACCAGTGAGAAAGGCGTTGTAAATTGGCAAAGCAACAGGATTTGATGGTTGAGTCTGACGAGTGCTTCAAGCCTTCAACAGAAAACGTAATGCATTGGCCGGAGTACTGGCTGCAGATTGCATAGCTAAAGCGACTGAGAATGACTATATATATATATATATATATATATACACACACACTAGCGTACGCACTCATGCGCGGGTTCGGAGGTACTTTCTATTTTCTTTTTAGCCCGAAAAGTAATCACATACATACAAAATAAATACATAAAATGATTGTGAGAAGTTGCAAGTATAACACATCCATGAAAACACTGAAAAATTAGGTGGATAAGAAATGTGAGGTAGTGGGATTTTAAAATAGAATAAATTTCATATATTTATTGTAGTAAGTGAATAGGATAATATTTTAGATGCAATGTGAAAGTCAAATTTAGTTTCTATCTTTATCATTGACTGACTTTTGCCAAAAGCAGTATAAATATTATGTTTCAAGGGCAAAAGTAAGTCATTAAGATTTTGGGTGTATTGACTGACTTTATCATTGACTGACTTTCTAGTTTCTATACGGCTCACAGTTCGAAGCTAAGAGGCTGTTTGGCCAACCAAATTTGATAACTCAATTTTCAGTTTTCATAACTCATAACTCAAAAATAATGGGACCCATAGCAAAAATGTTATTTGGCCAAACGATAACTCTGTTTCTATCACTCAATTCTCTGATTTTTGAGTTATGAGTTATGGAAACTGAAAACAACCAAAGGCTGTTTTCAGTTTCCATAACTCATAACTCAATGGCATTTTCATAAATAAACACACATGGAGGGACCCACAGCTGCAACTTTTGACCACCTTTTGACTTTTCTTTTTTTTTTCACTTGATCGGTCTTCAGTTTTGGTTTTTTTTTTTTTTTTTTTTGTTTTTTGTTTTCAATACCCAAACTCACCGAAGCTTAAAAAAAAAAAAAAAAAAAAAAAAAAAAAAAAAAAAAACTGAAGACCGAACCATACCCAAACTCACTGAAGCTTAAAAAAAAAAAAAAAAAACCAGAATTGAAGATCGATCAAGTGAAAAAAAAAATGAGAAAAAGTTATACCGACTGACATGTATGGGCCCACAAATAGTGTGAAAAATATTGAGTGATGGAAATTGGGTGATGATGCCAAACGGGTATGAAAAATTGAGTGATGAGTGATGGGTGATGAGTGATGAGTTATGAGTGATGAGTGATGAGTGATGAGTGATGAGTGATGGAAATTGAGTGATGAAAAATGGTTGGCCAAACAGGCTCTAAGTTTTGTAAGCAGACGGAAGTTGATTGAAATAAATAAGGGAAATAAAAAAATGAAGTCTTTGCGGAGATTAAGGAAAGAGTGGGGAAAAAGTTAGTGGAATGGAAGGAGAAGTTGTTTTCTATGGGGAGAAGAGAAATTCTTATTAAAGTAGTTACCCAAGCAATTCCCACTTATATCATGAGTTGCTTCCAACTCCTAAAGGGTCTGTGTGAGGATTTAGAAGGAATGATGAGGAGATTTTGGTGGGGTCAAAGACAACAAGAATCAAAGATCGCTTGGGTCAGTTGGAAAAAGATGTGTAAATCAAAACTTAGAGGGGGGATGGGCTTCCAAAATTTGCAGACTTTCAACATAGCTAAGTTGGCAAAACAAGGGTGGAGACTAGTGATGAACCCTGATTCTATAGTGGCTCGAATTTATAAGGCTAAATATTATCAGCATGGGGATGTTTTCAAGGCCAAATTAGGTTCCAACCCCTCGTATGCTGGGAGGAGTATTATGAATGGGTTAGAAGTTGTAAAAAGAGGAACCCGATGGCACTACAATAAAATGTATTTTCAGTGACGAATTTTAGTGAGGAAAATTTTTTTGTCACTAAAAAGTACCATTTAGTGACGAAATTTATATTTCGTCACTATTTATAAAAAAATTAGTAACATTTAAATTTCGTCACTATTTATAAAAAAATTAGTAACATTTAGCGATGAAAAATAGATTTCGCCGCTATATGTTGCATTGAACTAAAGGCGCCAAATGAAAATGTAGGTGCCAAACAAAATTCATCTATAGGGACGAATTATTTCGTCACTAAAAGTTTAAGTTTTTTGTGACAAAAACTTTCGTTGCTAAAGGTGCTGATAAGAATACTATTAGTGACAAAACCCATTTCATTCCTGAATGTCACAAATAGTGACGAAAATAAGTTGTCACTAAAGACAAAATCATAAAATCGGTCTCATTATTAGCAATGAAGCTAATTTTCGTCGCTAAAGGCATCTATTAGTGATGAAATATAAGTCGTCACAATAAGTTTTACACTTAAAATCCTATTCAGTTCAGCCCCTTTTTGTTTTGTTTCACTTCTTCACTTCACCCGATTCTCAATCTCTCACAAAAAAGTGCTCATCGTCGCCAAACCTAACCTCATTGTCGCCAAACCCAGCCTCACCGTCGCCTATCCTCGTCTCACCGTTGCTGATCCTCGCCTTACCATCGCTGATCCACCTCGCCTCACCGTTGCTGATCCACTTCACTTGCTTTAGCTCGCGTTAGTTCACTCGCTTCAACTTGCGACGGTTCGCGACGGTTCAGCTCGCTGGCCGTTTGTGACGCTTTAGCTTGCCAGCTGTTTATGACGCTTCAACTCGCCAGCCGTTCACGACGCTTTAGTCCTTTGCCGACCGTTCGTGACAATTCAGTCCTTTGCACTATCTGCGACGCTTCAGTCCTTCGCACCATCAGTGACGCTTCCAACGACCCTTCACCTTCCACCCAACTGGCGACTCTTCACCTCCCACTATCCGGCGACCCCAAACGTGCAATGGCTATTTTTTTTATTTTTTTATTTTACCTTTTGAGTTAATTTTTTTTGTTAATTTTTGTTTAACGATTCTAGTTCCTTTGGATATTTTTATTTAATGATTCTAAATGCTTGATGTTAATTTTTTTGTTTAATGATTCTCGTTCCTTTGGGTATTTTTTTGTTTGATACAATAATGGGTATATGCATTTTTGTTTAGTTTGGGTATTTGATATTTATTCTGTAATGGTTGTGAAGAAAGTTTCTTATATATGTACTTATCAATTGCTGTAATTCTTTTAGATTTCTATGGTTCTTATTGTTTGGATGATTCTAGTTTTGGATCCTCACTCTCTTGGTTTGGTTTCCACATTGATACTAGCGTTAGATATATCTAGTGTACAAGTGAAGGTGTAAACTTTGTTACCTAATTTTAATGACTTTATGTCAATTATCTACTTATTATTTATTATGTGAATCTATGGTATTCTAGATTGAGAGTCATCTTTTTATTTTAATTCTTGCATTGTCTCCATCAAGAGGTAAAGCTTCACTATTCTATGTGTTGCATGCAGGTGAAATCCTATTGATACATAGAATGTATTGATGACTGCAACCATTAGATTATTGGGTGGCTTATCAAATGTTGGGTGTGGGCCCTTGACAACTTAACTCCATATTTTTTGTTGACTAATTAAACATTAGGAATATTTTTGAGGTATGATTGGGTTTGGTTACTAGAAATATGAACGAAGGGAAATGTGGGGACTTGATTGGGTCTGGTTACTAGCAATATGATTGGGTCTACTTAACTGTTCACTAAAAGTTATCTTTCTTTTATCTCCAACTCTCTTTTTCTTTTGTGGCTGAAGAAATTGTGAGGAACAAGGTGAAGAACATAAGTTAACTTTGGATGTTTTCTAAAAGTTGTAAACTTAGTTTAAGCAAAGTAAGTAAATTCTAGTTAAAAACTTATAAAACTCTATATATACTTGTAATGTTAGAAATTGGTTTTGTGGTGGGTTGTTGTGTTGGAGCAAATGGGTGGCTTGCATGGTGTTATAAGGTGGTTTAAATTCATATTGGGAGTGTTTTTCATTTTTTGCAAATGTGAATGAGTATTATTGATTAGTAGCAATTGTGTTCATTTATTTGATTTCAATACTTGTAAGCATTATAGTTGTGATGTTTGTGATTGGTTTTGTGGTGGGTTGTTGTATTGGAGCAAGCGGGTGGCTTGCATGGTGTTATAAGGTGGTTTAAGTTCATATCGGGAGTGTTTTTCATTTCTTGCAAATGTGAATGAGTATTGTTGATTAGATGTGATGAATAATATTTTATTTGATTTCAATACTTGTAAGCATTATACTTGTGATGTTTGTGATTGGTTTTGTGGTGGGTTGTCGTATTGGAGCAAGCGGGTGGCTTGCATGGTGTTATAAGGTGGTTTAAGTTCATATCGGGAGTGTTTTTCATTTCTTGCAAATGTGAATGAGTATTGTTGATTAGATGTGATGAATAATATTTTATTTGATTTCAATACTTGTAAGCATTATACTTGTAATGTTTGTGATTGGTTTTGTGGAGGGTTGTTGTGTTGGAGCAAGCGGGTGGCTTGCATGGTGTTATAAGGTGGTTTAAGTTCATATTGAGAGTGTTTTTAATTTCTTGCAAATGTGAATGAAACTTTTTGATTAGTAGCAATTGTGTTCCTTTGTTTGATTTCAATACTTGTAAGCATTATAGTTGTGATGTTTGTGATTGGTTTTGTGGTGAGTTATTGTGTTGGAGTAAGCGGGTGGCTTGCATGGTGTTATAAGGTAGTTTAAATTCATATTGGGAGTGTTTTTCATTTCTTGAAAATGTGAATGAGTATTATTGATAAGTAGCAATTGTGTTCCTTCATTTGATTTCAATAAATATAACTAAACTTAACAAGAAATTTGAATCATGCATTTATATCTATAGTTGAATGCTTAAAAGGGAAATAGAACAAGTGTTAACTAACCCAAATCATCTGGTCAGAAGTCTCCAGTTATGATTGGATTTAAGTTTAAACACATGATAGAACGGCGAGAGTGTTAACTAACCCAGATCATCTGGTCCGAGGACTCATGCATGATCGGATTTAAGTTTAAACACTTTATAGAACGGTGAGGGTGTTAACTAACCCAGATCATCTGGTCCGAGGACTCATGCATGATTGGATTTAAGTTTAAACATTTCATAGAACGGTGAGGGTGTTAACTAATCCAGATCATCTGGTCTGAGGACTCATGCATGATTGGATTTAAGTTTAAACACTTACAAAGCATATATTTATATAATAATAATAAATCTGTTAATTACTAAAGCTGTAAGTTAATAAAGCAAAGCAAAAAACTCACATTAACCCAAAACTTAAAATCCTTAGTTATGCACACTAGAGAAAAGCAGAAGAGTAATAAAGCAATGAACAATCAAAAGTAAAAGAAATAATATGAAAAATGTTAACACTTTATGTGACGAGATGCAAAAACTAATGCTGCCTTTTATAACGAGAAGGAGAAAAAAAAAAAAAAAAAATCTATACATGACATGGATTCTATGTGGTGTGATATCGTAGGTTTTATTGGGAATGAATAAAGAATATGTTCTATTTACTTAAGTCTTTGGAGAATAAGAATCAAGCAGAGGCAATTGACTCCTCCAATTTTTGGCAAATCCATTCCCACATTTCTTTTTCTTTTCTTTTTTCTCCATTTTTGGCAACTTCATTGTCAAAATTCCTATTAAAATTTTCTCTCTCCTCTCCTACAATTTTGGCAACGTGGTTGCCAAAATTCCTATTAAATTTTTCTCTCTCCTCCCCAAAAATTTTGGCAACTTGGTTGCCACAAATTTTTCCCCCCTCATTTTTGGCAACTTGGTTGTCACAATTGCTTTTTTCCTTTCGAGCACTTCTTTCCTTCGGGCATTTCATCTAGGCAGTAGGAATTTCGGTAACCTCATTAACAAAATTCAAATTTTTTCTCACTCCAGCCATCACATCATTTCTCTTTCCTCTCTCATACTTTTTGTTAGAATTTTGGCAACGATGTTGCTGAAATTTGCTTCTTTTCTCATTTCTCCAAATTACTTCAAATAGTTCCCACATTACAAAAAAAACTCACTTTTTTGCAATATTCAGCCAAAAGGCTCCTTGAATTCCGGAACATTTAAAAAAAAAATTTATACTGAATATTGTGTTTAGTTATAATTCTTTTTTTCTTTGTTCGTTTATTTATTTATTTATTTTTTTGCCAATGAGAAGGTGATGGTTCCCTAATTGCTATTTTCTTTTTCTTTTTTTTTAAAAAAAAATTGATTTTATAATGCATACCCTATTCCAAGTACATGTAAAGGGAGAGTCAAGTATGGAAAGTAATGCACTTACAAAATTCTTATCAAATACTTTCTACGATCTCCAATAACAAGTAAATTATATTAATTTATATTTAATTAGATAATTTTGTACGTAACAAAATTCATAATATAAGCAATAACAATTTCCCAAATTTCTTCAAAAAAATTTAACCAATTTCTACAATTCCTCTACCAAATTTTCATAATTTTCTTGTATATGCACACAAATATTTCTACTGTCAAACACCCAAAAAGAAAAAAACCTCAAGCGTGCATATAACATTTAATTCTAAGTTGACTTTTTGCTTATTTTATGTACTGTTTATGAGTCTTACACTACTTTTTATATTAGCTTTATTTTAAATAATTTAAATTTAAACTTTTTAGAAATAATCTAGTTATAAATTAATAAGACTATATTACATTTTTTACCCTTAAAATTCAGAGTTGATTTTATTTTGGTCCCATAAGTTTTAAATTCTTATGTTTGTTTTTATTTTGTTTCCAAAATGGACCATCTGTCCATCTCCGTGACTAATTTTGTCAATAAAACAATATCGTTTCTTTTGGTTTTTCTCTCTTAAACTCCAACATATTCTCTTAGATTTTGCAATTCAAGTACCAAATTTATATGTCACCATATCAGCAACCATCTTTCAACCAACTAGCCCAACAGTTAAGTCAGTGATGATTTAAGAATGAATTCAATACTCCTTCGTGATTGGCTAATTTCCTTCAAACAGTTAGCAAACACTAACAAATAAATAACAATATACTGCCAATTAAAACACTCATTTTCAAAATTTTATATTTTATTATAAATCAATAATAAAAATTTAGTTATTTACATTTATTATTTTTGAACATCTTTGTGCAAATACGCACAGAGGAGATAAAATAGAATTTTAACAACGTAAACATACCACAAACTCAACTTAAAAATCCTAGTCATATGCACCGGAAAAAAAAACACCACGATCTCACAAACACCTAATATTTCGAGTCTCGCACCAATATGGCAATATGATCTTGCAATAAAGTACAAGGGTAAGGTCACTCAAATTATGCCATAAAATTTTTGTTGAGATTGCCATCTTTTTCTTCATACTGCTATTTATTTACATATTTGAAATTTAAAATACTTTTTGTCTTCATCTTTATTATCACTTTCATCATCAGCCTTTGTCCTCTATCTTCAAATAATCCCTAAAATTTTAAATGTTTTATTTTAGTTTTTTCCATTAAATGTTAGATGGAAGAGTATGAGGTTGCAAACATAAAATAAAATAATTTTTTTATTTTGACTAAAGGCCAGAGTGGATGCCACATGACATTTATAAAAAAAAAAATGAAAAAAAAGGAAAAAAGAAAAAGAAAAAGAGAGAAAGCCATTGAAAAGAACAAATTGACTGTCAATTTTTGAGCGGTAGAAGAACTGGTACTTTTTTCCCTTACTCTTCATAATTCATTCAATTTCAAATTTTATCTGCTTAGCCCAAGCATTCTTATATAAAGTTGTATAAGTACTTCTTGTGCAGTTGTATTCAAAATAAAAATAGTTAATTATATAAAATTTATAAAATAGCCTCATAAGTACAAAATCCTTTTATATAAATAATTAACATATGTATTTACTTCATTTTCAAATGTCAATTAACTAATACTTTGGAATGTTTGACAAATGCAAACTCGACTTAGCTAATAGTCGAATTGAAGAGAATTAAGGAATGCGCTATATATATATATATATATATATATATATATAAGACTAAAAAATAAAAAAACTACAATTGTCCACACCAGAAATATATTCTTTCTTTAGCATTTAGAGAAACAAACTAAGGAAACTAAAGATTTAGCAGTTGCCAAATAAAAATCCTCTATCCCATTTTGATTGTTTCAATTTATGTTTCACTATTCTCAACTTGTTACATATCAATTTTTTTAATATTATAAAGTAATCAAGATTTAAATTGAAAGAAAATATGCACATATATTAGACATAAAACATATTGTAGTCTATAAAGCATAAACTAGAACAGTCAAAGTGAGATAAAGGATTTTTATTCACCATCTCCATAAGTACATCGGCAAAAATTTGACAATTCAATTGTAAAGCCTATGTTTAAATGGCCGAAAGAGAAACCTAGACCAATAGGTTGAGCGGATTGTATCAGCCCAAAGATGAAAATGTTGCCAAGCAAATAATGTGACTGTAGCACAAGCAAGAAACACAATAAGGATAGGAACCCAAACATATTTATGATCATGGATCAGAAAGATGGCTCCAGTATAGGCTAGCACCATTGTAGCAATAGAGATAAACAGTGTCGAGATTCCAAACATCAACCTTGTGGGTAATGATATAAGAAAATCGTTTTCTGCATAACGTGACGTAAGAATGGACAAGAACATTATTATTGAAGCTGAGGAAGAGAATAGTGCTATTGCATCCGATATGACAAAAATCAAAAACCACTTCTCTCTTAGAAATATAGGAACACCTGTATTATTATTTTCTCCTCCCGGTACTGTAGTAACTGCAGCAAATACCACAGTGGCAATGAGCGTTGCAACAAGCATGCATGAAGTTGCAGTGCTCTTCATCCACTTCTCTCCTTCTTTTAACAACTTCTTGTGCTCCTCAGCAAATTGCTCCTTGAGTGTCTGGTTTTTTGAATTCTTCATCTTAATAAATGAAGGTGGCACAATTTTTTCCACTGCCTATAATGGACATTGAATCAAAGTTATACTAATACAACACAATCAATAGAAGGTCCAATTCAAGCTATTACAATCTCATATATTAGATTAAAGATGGCCTCCTGACGATAAAGAATCGCAATATGAAAGAAACTTCGATTATTTTGATCAACTTTCCATATCAGATCAGGATATGCGCGAATAAGGATAATCAGAAACTCTACATTGCCTAATTCTGCCGCATCAAAGAGTAATTTTGAAGGTGTTTTAATTAGTTTTGAAATCTCCCAGTCTTGCAATTGTAGAACGTGTTCCCAAAGTTTTTCGACTAGTTGATGGGCTAATGTCTGCATCAGATCTTTGTGATATATCTATTTGAAACCTATAGGTAGAATTTAATGTTAATTCAAATATAGAGTTACCCAGAAATGACATAAAATAAATGAGATGTCTATTCTAAAATAACGATTAAATTATTTATAGCATCCTTTTCAGTTGAGAACTTTTACCAATTGCATGTCCCCAGAGATTTCAGGGGATGCATAAATGAGCCCTTGGAGAATCAAATAGGACATTTTATACCATCTGAACTTTTAAGGCATGAACCATGATCTCAATGCCAAAGGGAACATGTAATCAAGGTTTAGAGTGGCTGCTTTCAAAAAAATAAAAAAAAGGTGTAGAGTGGCTTACTAATCAAGTCTACTTGCCTGTATGAAGTGAGACTCAGGCGAAATGTATAAAATAAAGGAAGAAGAAGAAAGCGCTTAACAAACTAACATGAATTTATGCTTCTTTTCCAGATTTCCAGCTCACTTTTGTTCGCAATTGTTGAAGGCTTTCGAGCCAAAACATGCAGGGCAGTCTCACCATTTGTATCTCGAGCATAGGCTAATGATTTGTTGTAAAGTCCCATCTGTTTTTTAAAAAAAAAAAAAAAAAACAGGTCAGCACTTTTGTAGACCATGTGTGCCCCCACCTAACCCCACTACCTATTATTCTCCACCACTTAGAGGCTGTTTGGCCAACCAAATTTGATAACTCAATTCTCAATTTCCATAACTCATAACTCAAAAATGGTGGGACCCATAGCAAAAAGGTTGTTTGGCCAAACGATAACTCTGTTTTCATCACTCAATTCTCTGATTTTTGAGTTATGAGTTATGGAAACTGAAAACAACCAAAGGCTGTTTTCAGTTTCCATAACTCATAACTCAATGGAATTTTCGTAAATAAACACACATGGAGAGACCTACAGCCGCAACTTTTGAACACCTTTTGACTTTTTTTTTTTTTTTTTCACTTGATCGGTCTTCAGTTCTGGTTTTTTTTTTTTTTTTTTTTTTTTTTTTTTTCAGTACCCAAACTCACCGAAGCTTAAAAAAAAAAAAAAATAATAAACAAAAAGAAAAAGTGACACCGACTGACATGTATGACCCACAAATAGTGTGAAAAATATTGAGTGATGGAAATTGGGTGATGATGCCAAACGGGTGTGAAAAATTGAGTGATGATTGATGAGTTATGAGTGATGAGTGATGAGTTATGAGTTATGAGTGATGAGTGATGAGTGATGGAAATTGAGTGATGAAAATTGAGTGATGAAAAATGGTTGGCCAAACAGGCTTTCATTTTCACACTAACCATTTTCTCTCTTGGCCGGCTCATTGACTTCACTCCTTTTCTTTCTTTTTTTCATTCTCTCATACGGTCCTCTCTACTCTCATTCTCTCCACCGGTGCTTCCACACCACCACCACCACCATCTTCCACCGTCATTCTTTGGCAAGATCACCAGAAATTTTTTTTGAACGCATAAACACTTTCACATCTTTGTTTTGAGGTAAAAATTTTATCATCTTTTTGGTGGGTTTTATATTTTGCTTGAGGTTATATATTTATCCAAGCCTTAATAAAGATACTCATGTGATTTATGAGCATTAGAAGTGATATTCATGTGTTATACGTATGGGTTTTGGTCTTGGTGGATGTATTTGATGAGTGAGTTCATGATTTTTTTACAATGTTGGCTATCTAAGGCTTGTTATGGTGAAAATTTAGGGGTTTTGAGGTATATCTTGTGAAATAAATTGTGAATATAATTTTATGGTTTATTTGAAGCTAGTTAAAGATTTAAATTGTTTGTTTGAAAGGATATTGTGATTTTGGTGTCATGGGTCTCTTGATGATGTTGTGAAAACCTTGTGGAAACTATTTATAAATTATTGAGGTTTTGATGTTAGAGATAATACCTTGTATGATTCATAAGTATAATGGGAGTCTATGTCATGTAAAGGAATTGATTGAGAAGCTTTGGAGATGGAAAATATTATTTGAGAGGCTAAATCTAGGCTTGCCTAATTTAGTGCTTATTTGGCAATTCCTAATATGTAGCTAGATACAATTTCAAACTTTATACTTATTTTGATAGGTTTGCTTTGTATTATTTAGGTTCTAGCTAATTTCTTTTGGAGCTTGGAAATTAGTTTTTTTGCGGGTTGCGAGGTAAGTAGCTTTTTAATGGGTTTTATTTTGGAAAAATAATCATGCTGCATAAACATTATTTTTGGGTCAAACACATTTTGGAAAATTAATGGTGGAACTATGTTTTTCTAAAAGGTGTTGTGTTGTGACCCTACTATATATGATTATATATGAAAATGCATATTCTTATTGCATATGGGGAATTGCATGATTTGTTAGCAAAGAAAAGACTAGCATCTTTGGTTAAATTCTAGAGAATGCGTATGGAATTGCATATGGATTTATTGCATTATTTGCAAAAATATAAAGATGCTTTATCTGACCTATGTTATTTGGGAAGTTAATATAAAATCTTTTTGACAAGAAATGAGTTGAAGGCTTTGAGAACCTTGTGAATATTTTGGGCATTCAAATATTTTATGAAACTACTTAGAAGTGAATTATGTTTTCTGAATTAAAGTTATGTGAGCTCTTTATGTTCTATCCATGTGCTGTGACATGTGATTACTCGGTGATTACCTAGCTAGATACTATAGTCTGTGTGACATTGGTATCTTAGCACCTGTCTTTGTGATGGTTATTAGTTCCGGCTTTGTGTCGGCGATGAGTTCCGGCTTTGTGTCGGCAGTTTAGTTCCGGCTTTGTGTCGGCAATGAGTTCCGGCTTTGTGTCGGCGATTATCATGTGGCCTTGGGTTAGATTTTCTGGTTTTGAACGGTGTTATTATTGCTCACAGTATAGTAAGTAGTTTCATGTTAAGATATTTTGAGGAATATGTAGTATGTAATCTCATGAGAACATTTTGAGAAGCTTTGTGTTGTGTCAATCTATTCATTCTTGTCATATTATTTTGGGGAAATGATTTTGTAGAAACTATTTGGAAATTCCCGAATTAATAGCATGATTTGTAAATTGTTACCATCATGAAACTTGCATTTCCCTCACCCCCATTAATTATGCTACTTACTGGGCTCTGTTTCATCCCATTATTTTATAAACTTTTCAGAGTAGGCAACAACCTTTTGTGACAGCTTTTTGGTGGCTAATAGTAGTTAGACTAACTACTAATGGAGGCTAAACAAATTGTAATGGATATATTAGATGGTGTATATCTTAGAATAGGCTTGACTCATTCTTTTGTATATTATAATGGTTGTGATGTTATCCCCACTGATGAGACAAGCTGATAATATGTAATTAACTATTCAGACCTCTATTCTTTTGTGGCCAATGGTATTTGTAATTATTACTTAGAGCTCTGACTTGCTCTGAGAGTATATTCAATGGAATTATTATGATAATTCTTGATATTAGAACTTGATATAATTTTGTGGATTGGATTGTCAAAAAGGAAAAAAAAAAAAAAAAATCTACAGGTACTTTGAGATGTCTTTCTCATGCTTCAGACCCTTTGGGGTTTGGGGTGTGACATTTGTCCTCTTCCAATATTTTTAAAGCTAGATATGTACAACACAGTTGTTCACTATCAGAGACATACATTACCTCTGAACTCTTACAGATATTCAGGTGTAAAGGAAACTTAGCAGTGAATGCAAAGCATGTTGAAATTGTCTTATATCAAAATCAAGAGCAGCAATTTATTGAAGTACTTTGGGGGGTGTGGAATTCATCAGCTAGCTTATGAATCCCATTTTCATATGCTAATTTATATAACTCAGATGTGACATTCAATTGGCGTAATAGGATTTTATGGTTTAAGGTATTTATGATATATAGCTTTCACATAGAATGAGGTGCTTCTTAAAGCAATGCATCAATACTTGATAAATGAATAAAATAAATGACTAAGTTGTGTAGCTATTTAACAATGGTTTTTGAAAATCTAAACAATCTTGGAGGACATTTTTGATAATAATCCAATCCAAACTAGAGAATGAATTAACTTGCAAATAACAATCTGTGTTATAATCAAATTAAACAACAACAACAACCAAGTTTTACTTCCAAAATTTTGGGATTAGATATAGATCTTCACAAACAGGTCCAGCAACATGCAACAACAAAGATCGGCTCCCGCTTTGCTTTTAGCTATTTAGCTTATTTTCTTAATGTACAAAACTAGAAAATAGAAAAAAGTTTTCGTTTCCAATTTTTAAAGAAAAATGAAAACAGCAAAAAAATGAAAATGAACAATCGAAAAATAGCTGCAAACAAATCATAAAATAAAAAGAAAAATGTTATTCAAGTAACAGAGAAGCACTGATCATAGTCTTCCACTTTTAGATCACGATGACTATGACAAAATTACTAATGAGAAGTTATAATTTACCAGTGAGAAAGGCGTTGTAAATTGGACTCTATTACTTTCTGTGTCTTAGAAACCCAGGCAAAAGCAGCAGGACTTTGATGGTTGAGTCTGACGAGTGCGTCAAGCCTTCAACAGAAAACGTAATGCATTGGCCGTAGTACTAAGTTAAGTGAATTTCACAACACAAGTATGCGGAGGCACTTCCTCTTTTTTTTCTTTTTTTTTTGCACCCGTAAATAATCACATATGTATAAAATAAATACATAAATGATTGTGAGAAGTTGCAAGTATAACACACCCATGATAACAGTGAAAAAGTAGGTGGATAAGAAATACGTGGGATTTTAAAATAGATTAAATTTCATATATTTATTGTACTAAGTGAATAGGATAACATTTTAGATGCAATTTGAAAGTCAAATTTAGTTTCTTTCGGGTTTCAAGTTTCTAACTTTATCATTGACTGACTTTTGCCAAAAGCAATATAAATATTATGTTCCAAGAGCAAAAGTAAGTCATTGATTAAAGTTTTAAGATTTTGGGTGTCTTGTGAAAGACAAACTTAGCTTCTTTGGGGTTTCTAGTTTCTATACGGCTCACGGTTTGAAGCTGAAGTTTGTAAGTCGATGGAAGTTAAATAAAATAAATAAGGGAAATATTAATGAATGTTTTAAGTGTATTGATTTAGAAATTATTTTTATAAACATTTTTATGAGAAAATGATAAAGTAATAAATTTTTTTGACAATTTTTTCTATTCCACAGGAAAGTGGTATTTAAAACTTTCATAATATGATTTATTATTAATATCCTTAATAGCAAAGATGGACAAATGATTACAAGTTATGGGGCTAGAGTATATGCGATAAAAAAAAAAGTGGGCAAATCCAAATTTTATAAGTTAGCAATGTGGGCAAGTCCAAATTTTATTTTGTTAAATTTGTGTGACATTTTGATTTTAGGGAAAATTGCAATAAACCCATGGTTTTAAAAAATTGGTACAATTAAAAAACCAAAAAAATGACTTGTTATTGATTTTATGGTTTGACTAGGGTTGAATCAGTGGTTGAATCAATGACGTCAAATAGAATTTTATTTAATTAATAATTTTTAAATTATATAAATAATAAGTGTTTTTCATATACTAATAATGAACTAATAGTAATAAATATTGTGGGGTCACGTCCCCAATTAATCGGATTTATCCGCTTTGGGGAGCCAGTCCCTCACGGTTTATCGGCTCGTCCCCGAGTGTGGGCAGGACCAACCAAGGGCTAGACCTTGTAGTTGTAATCGCAAGTCCCACATCGGTTAGAGTTCCCTCCCACATATGGTTTATAAGCTTCTGGAGCAACCATATGTGTACCACTACCACACATGTGTGCGGAGGTTGTACACATATGGTTGCTCCAGAAGCTTATAAACCATATGTGGGAGGGAACTCTAACCGATGTGGGACTTGCGATTACAACTACAAGGTCTAGCCCTTGGTTGGTCCTGCCCACACTCGGGGACGAGCCGATAAACCGTGAGGGACTGGCTCCCCAAAGCGGATAAATCCGATTAATTGGGGACGTGACCCCACAAATATGTATGCTTAAAAATATATAACATCTTTTTAAACAATTTATGTAAGTTTTTAGCATTTTACATCTTATATTTATAAAATAAAAAAAAATACCAAAATGTAAAAGAGGATCTTATATCCAGAAAAGTAAAATAACGAATCTGAATACATATAGTAAGTTTAATAGTTTATAACTATTTAATATGAAATTAACAATAGGTAATAATAAATTTGTACTAAAATTCATTTTTATTCAATATTTTTAAATTATATATCAAATATTATTATACACTTTTTATATATAATATAATATTTTTATTATATATTTTTTTTAAATGACCAGTATGTCATGTAACTATGCAAGTCTTTCTTGTGACTAGGACCTAAAATACTCTACAACTACCTAATTAATAATAAAATATAAAATGATAAACTCTATTAACCAGGTAAAGTTGCAAAACTATTAAATACCCACCTACCCAACTGTTAACACGGCTCTTTTTCCTCTTTTAAAAAAAAAAAAAAAACCTCTTTCTCTACTTTTTTTTTTTTTTTCTAAAGATTTTAAGGAAGATAAAAAATTGACAAGATAAGAGTGAAAAATATGTTTTTAATGGGTGTTTGTAAACATGCTCATATTTGGTCGCAGACAAGTGGAAGGTCTTCTACACGCAAACAAGGATCCTAGGCACCATCTTCATCACAGGCCCAATCCTCATCTCAAGCCAAATCTGCTTCCCAAGCCCCATCCTCATCTTAACCCTTAGCTTCATCTTAGCCCCCACCAACACATCAGCCTTACACTATGGCATCATCCAACCAAGCAGTAGGGTCACAGCCACCAACTCAAACTCCATGGTTACAACAACCAAGTCAGTGGTACTTTTTAGACTTTAGATACACAGTTAGAGGAGCTCCTTTGTTCTCTTCAAGCCAGCTAGCACCACACACCCTTGCAGAAACATGGGACACTAGAGCACCATCATCACAGGTACTGTAGTTTTATGTTTTATGTTTTATTCATAAAACTGTGATACTAGTAGCTAACATGTGAATTCTTGTCACTATAAGAAATTTGGATTTAGGCGACGTTTATAAAACGTCACTAAAAACCCAAAAAACGTCGTTGTAGACGCAAATGGTCTATAGTGACGTTCAAAAACGTCGCAATAGAGCAGTCAATATAGGTTTATTGCGACGTTTCTAAAAACGTCACCATATCTACTCTTTAATGACGTTCATAAACTTTTAGTGACGTTTTTTAAAACGTTACTAAATCATACAACATTTTTGCATATAATGTATTGAAATGCATTTAGCGACGTTTTTAAAACGTCGCTAAAAATTAATTCCTAGTCCTTTTTAGTGACGTTTTTAAAACATCGCTAAAACCTGCTCATTATTTTTTAAAAAAATATTAAAAATGTTATATAATCCTACTTAAAATTCAACTATAACTAACATAAAATTGTAATAGATGAAATATACCTATTTATCATCAATATTCCACAATAACAAATGTCCAAACTAACATATATGTACATATATATATATATATATATACACATTTAATACCAATACATGTATCATCTTGAGTGGAACAAAGCACTTGTCTATCTACACCCCCCCACAAAAAAAAAAAAAAAAAAAAAAAAACCATTTTAACTATGACAATATTATAAACAAAGTACAATACCCCAAATAAATATGATTCTAACAAAACACTTGTCTACCTACACAAAAAAAGAAAAAAAAAAAAACCACAACCCAAACTAAACTATAATAATATTATAAACAAAGTACAATAATTCCAAAATAATTGTTATTTTTCAAAACAACTATGTAATAGCCCATGAAGTCCTTAAAACACTGCATTTATTGCTATATGCTAGTTTCTTTGTTTATTTTAGTTCATAAAGAAATCATTTTGAGTAACAAAATAATAATTGCTATACTTAAAAAATTTAAACACCAAATACATTCTTAAAACATTAAAGTACCCGACTAGCTTCTGAAAAATTATTTTACCAAAACGTCACATGTAACTAATCCTCTCATTTTAATCTATACCTTCAAGAATTAAAATAAACAAAGAAGATTTTTATCCATTTCTATCCATATCTTCACTTACACAACAAATTTAAAACCACATAGTTTCATAAACATGCAAATATAACAATATAGTGCACATACACTTAAATATAGTGTACAATATATTCAAAACCACATAGTTTCATAAACATGCAAATAGGATTATACATAATCTTAAATATACTAAACAACCATATCAAGTCTATTAATATCCTCATTCATACAAATGAACTAAGTCTTCAAACTCTACAAGCTTAAGTAAAAACCATGGAAGTAGAATTATGCATACACTTAAATATAGTGCACAACATATTCAAAATCATTTAGTTTTATAAACAAGCAAATAAAATTACACATAATCTTAAATATAATAAACAAACCATATCAAGTCTATCTATATTCTCATTCATACAAATGGACTAAGTCTTGAATCTCTACAAACTTAAGCAGAAACCATGCAAATAAGTCTTTACACATACACTTAAATATAATGCACAACATATTCAAAACCATATAGTTTCATAAACATGCACACCATATTCACACAAATGGACTAAGTCTTTAACCTCTTAAGAAACAAGTAACAATCTTCTAAAGAGAATTACAAATAAACTTGTCCTATAGTACATAACCTATGCTGATAAGAAAATAAGGCAAAATTTCCAAATTTGAGAATATGACTTGTAAGTCACACCAAGGTCCTAAGTATAGGCATAAGGAGTCTAAATTTATAAGTAATTTATTAATACATTTGGTAACTAATCAATATCTCTTTATAATTGTCATTTGCATGTTCGATGTGTGAAAAAAATGAAATAATCAAACAACAATTCACCACAAAATAATAATCAGTGCAAGCCACCCGCTTGCTCTAACTCAACAATCCACCACAAAACAATTATCAATATAATAATATAGAATGCTTACAAGTATTGAAGTCCAAAAAGTAATCAACAAATATAACTCAACAAAATCCAAAATTTTTAAAAATAATAAACACTCCCAATATGAATGTAAACTATCTTATAGCACCATGCAAACCGCTCGCTTGCTCCAACATAACAATCCACTCAATACAATTATTATAATCACAAATATAAAATGCTTACAGGTATTGAAAATCAAAAACAAAATCAACAAATATAACTCAATCATATCCATTCAAATTTCCAAATTTAATGAACACTCCAAATATCAATTGAAACAACCTTATATATAACACCATGCAAGCCACCCGCTTGCTTCAACACAACAATCCACCCAATACAATTATCAATATAACATTATAGAATGCTTACAAGTATTGAAGTCTGAAAAGTAATCAACAAATATGACTCAAAAACATCCAAATTTCCAAAAAATAATAAACACTCCCAATATGAATGTAAACTGCCTTATAACACCATGCAAGCCACTAGCTTGCTCCAACACAACAATCCACCCAATGCAATTATCATAATCACAAATATAAAATGCTTACAAGTATTGAAATCCAAAAAGAAATCAACAAATATAACTTAACCATATCCATTCAAATTTCCAAATTTAATAAACACTCCTGATATCAATTGCAATGACCTTATAATACCATGTAAGCCACCCATTTGCTCCAACATAACAATTCACCCAATACAATTATCATAATCAAAAATATAAAATACTTACAAGTATTGAAATCCAAAAAGAAATCAACAAATATAACTCAACCATATCCATCCAAATTTTCAAATTTAATAAACACTCCAAATATCAATTGCAATGACCTTGTAACACCATGCAAGCCACCCACTTGCTCCAACACAACAATCCACCCAATACAATTATCATAATCACAAATATAAAATGCTTACAAGTATTGAAGTTCAAAAAGTAATTAACAAATATAACTTAAAAATATCCATCTAAATTTTCAAAAAATAATAAACACTTCCAATATGAATGTAAACCGCCTTATAGCACCACGCAAGCCACCCGCTTGCTCCAACTCAACAATTCATCACAACACAATTATCAACATCTCAAGTACAAAGTTTTAAACAAAAATTACTTACCATACTCAAGCCAAGCAAACACCTTTCCAAAAAAAATCCAAACTTATCACAATAAATGAGTGCTTAACTTGCAAAATAAAAGAGGACACTCAAATGATGTGGAAGGCAAATAAAGGTGAGAGAGATTGCACATGATCTTGATTTAGACTCTTTGATTGTAGATTGGATCACTTAAAATAAAAAAACTAAAAAAAGGTAAAGAAAAGCATATTGGATCTTTTACATATCCTAAGAGTCAGAGATATCGATTAGCCAGAGCTACCTATGATTCTTCTTATTTCATTTGTTTTTTCTCCCATTGCAAGAACCGCTTGTGATAGAGGGAGAAAAAGATTAAATTTTACAAATAATATATAAAAAATGTGCCTAATAGAATTTTGAATTTTCTATTAAATTTTACTGAGGTTCTAAAGGCCAAGCATGTAGTGCATATTACCAATTATTAGAGGGAGAGACAGATTTTTTTTGTTCAAGGAGTTGAGCCAAACTCAATTTTCTTGATAAGAATACAGCAGTTCTCACATTAATTGCGAGAATGATCTCGTGGTCCATTAGGTTATTAGTGTCGTGTGGGAGATCTTGAAAAACAAAGAGTCAGGTTCATCTATCAATATAGGTTCATTTATCACTTTTCTCTCAAAAAAGAGTCAAGTTCATCAATCACTTAAAAATGACAATTGCCACATTTTTGAGAGAGGATGCAAGGAATTGAGTACATTGCGTCATTGACTGAACTTTTTGGAACTACTATTCATATTTTGTAGCCATTTGGGGATTCATTCACCTATATAAAACTATGGATACAATTTTTAGCACAAAACTATAATTCAAGGATCCATAAGTTTTAATATTATTAGATGAGACCATCAAACTTGAATATATAAAAAAATTTAAAAAGATCTAAAACAGCTTTTGTCTTCCACTTTTTTTGTTGGAAACTCATTATAAAATTTATAGATTTTTGCTCTGAAATGGCGGCCCCCATTTTTCTATGATAAACAAAATAATGACATAAATTAGTTCAAAAACATTATAAGTGTGTCGTTTGTTATTGTTTAATAATTTATATACTAAGTTAATTCTTTTTCCTAAGTACAACTTTATAAAATTTTACTAAGTTTTTTGTTCCAGTTCATAGCCAAATCCAACTTATTTTCACCTCACTAAAATAAAATAAAAATAAAAAAATTTCCAAACTCACTATTAGCAAAAATAAACCACTCCTAACTATGTACAATTCTTAGACCTTTATTATAGTATTTGATAAATAATCAACTTGTCTAAATGAGTATTTCTACAAAGCTCATCCAAGTCAACCACTGAACAAATCTATCAAATCTAACAACAAAACAAATAATAGCTATTTAAATATTGAATAACAATAATACATAAATATCAATAGAAGACCAAAAGATATCAATTTACTCTTTTTGCTGAAAAAAAAATTGTACCTTTCCTTGTCGGAGACGATCTTTTATCGGCGGAAGTGATGAAGGAAGAGAGCAAGATGGGTTGAGTTAGCTCAGAGGCTTTGAGGGCAAAACAGTGTGTTTTGAGAGAAATGGGTTTGAAGAAAGCGATATGATGATGCGAAGTTTGAATCGGTGGAGGTGGGTGGTGGCTATGATGGTGACGACAGCCGCGGTGTGTGGTGGCTAGGGCAGATCAACGGCTAGGCTAGGGCGAGGACAGTGGCGGTGGGTGGTGGCTAGGCTAGGGTGAGAGCGGTGGCGGTGGCAGCATGAGGGGAGAGTGAGAAGATGAGTTATAGGGAGAGAGAGAGAGAGGTGGTACACAAATGAACAAAGAAAAGAAAGACATGAAAGAAAAAAAGAGTGTAGGGAGAAAAAAAAAAAAGGAAAAAAAAAAAGTGGGAAATGAAAAGTTGGGCGAAACTTAGAGCCCGTTTGGATTGGGTTTTTTGATAACTCAATTCTCTGTTTCCATAACTCATAACTCAAAAATGGTGGGACCCATAGCAAAAAGTTTGTTTGGCAAACAATAACTCTGTTTCCATAACTCTGTTTCCCTCACTCAATTCTCTGATTTTTGAGTTATGAGTTACGGAAACTGAAAACAACTTTTGGCTGTTTTCAGTTTCCATAACTCATAACTCAATGGTAATATTGTAATTAAACACACATAGGGGACCTACAGCCGCAACTTTTGACCACCTTTTGACTTTTTTTTTTTTTTCCTGGGTTGGCGTTGACTGTTTGTTTTTTTTTTTTTTTTTTCTAGGTTGGTGTTGGCTGTTCGGTTTTTTTTTTTTTTTTTCTTTTCCTGGGTTGGTTGATCGGTTTTTATTTTATTTTATTTTTTTATTATTAGCTTCGGTGAGTTGGGTACTGAAAAAAAAAAAAAAAAAAAAAACTGTACCGGCTGACAGGTGTGGGACCCATGAATAGTGTGAAAAAATTGAGTGATGAAAATAAAAGTGATGATGCCAAATGAGTGTGAAAAAATGAGTAATGAGTGATGAGTTATGAGTGATGAATGATGAGTGATGGAAATTGAGTGATGAAAAAACCTTACCCAAACAGGCTCTTAGTGCAGGAAGAAAGAAATTTCTAGAGGGAACATATAAAACTTCGCCATATAGTTTTGTTTCTTTTATCTTTTCTACTTGGCAAGAAGGTTACTACAGTGTGTTATTAATAACTATAGTGACGTTTAAAGAAAACGTCACTATAGGCCAAATAAATGCCACTAAAAATGTACTTGTTGCGACGTTTTAAGAAACGTCGCTATTATTCCATGTTATAGCAACGTTTTTTAAAAAACGTCGTAAAAACCACACTCTTTAGCGGCGCTAATAAAAAACGTCACAATATACCACTTATAGCACCGGATTTAAAAACGTCACTAAAAACAACGCCGCCTAAACCCAGATTTTTTGTAGTGTGTACTGTGTAGCTTACAAAACCACCTGCTACTAGAGGAGCTGCTTTGAGAGGAAGGGGTAATGCAACTAGGACACATAAATGTAAAACAAGAGGTGAAAAGGCCAGTTGTGGTGGGGGAGGCATGGGCAGGGGCAATAAGTGAAGATTATGTCAAGACATTTTTTTTGCTGTGTATTAGGGTTATGTAGTGTTATGGTTATATATAATTTGTAGACAATGGCTGGGCAAACAATTGTTTTTTATATATTCTGTTCAAACATTGTTGGGATTTATTCGTATTTTTGTAAGTTTTGTAAAAAAGGACAGGTGCAATTGTTTTGGTTGTTGTACCAAATGCCCTATATTTACTGGTGGTTGATAAAAGACTATTCAATGCCACCTTAAACATGTATACAATTTCCCAACTTTATGGTAGGTATTCAGAATTATTATTTTGATTATTGTAATTGAACATATATGTGTTTGAGTATGTGTATTGAATACATCAGTCGCTTTTGAATACAGTAGGTGTATGTGTTGAATAGCAGGTTTATGTGTGTATTTGTTGTCTTTTCTTGCAAGTTGACAGATAGTTGTCATGCACTTTAAACTTTAAACAATTCACTTTGAACACAAGTATCTTCACACAATGCACTTTATACACAAACCAACACAGCTCACAACATCTAACAAAACACCAACAGCTCATAGCTCACAAGTAGCCAACAACATCTACCATTTTATATAGATTTATTACAATACAATTGAGGACTAGCTTATACATTACAACCCACCAAGCAGACTCATTCTCAGCATTCCAACATTCTCACTTATGCCAAAACATGAAAACAATATAACAAAAAATAAAAAATAAAAAAATAAAAAACCATGACAGAATTAGTGCAATTTTGCACTTTCTCTCTTGCTCTAAAGCTCTCATTGCTATCTCCTTGGCTTGAATAGAGAAAGCTCGAAACTTTCTCTCCTATCTAGAGCAATTTCTACCATTTGGGTAGCTTCTACTGCTATCTGGGTAGCTACTCTTTCCCTTTCATGTGCAAGTTGCAGCTCACTCCGCAGTAAATTTAGCTTTTGTTGCACCAAATGGGCAGCTTCATTCACACATATACAAGTGGGATTATCAATCCATTGAAAGAAAGAGCACTTGGGACCAACCTGTTCATAAATTGAATTGAACACATCACACATTCCAATCTCACTTGAGTCAACTAGATTAAGTAAAAACTATACTTACCTTATATCGGCTACAACCCAGAAACCTTCTTCCAAAATTATCCACTGTCAGACTTGTTCTCAGCACAGAATTCTTATATGTACACATATGCCCACTTGAACCTGAGTAATTTCCACTCGAAGAAGACATCGCTTATCAGCTTCGTGTGAATCAAATTTCCTGTGAATCAAAGTTACCATCAAAACTTGAAACCTTAGTCCACATAAAGCAGAAATTTTGTAGCTGGTGATGATCTACCTTCGAATATTTAACGTCTCAAGACAACCCAAAGTCAGAACCTCACCCTCACTTGAAAGTGTTATGCACCACGATGAGAAAAATTAAAACCCCAGCTCAATACAAGGGTTTTTTGTGTTTCTAGGGCTCATGAGGAAAAGATTCAATGGTTCATGTTTTTTATCCGTGTTATGTTCTGATTTTTAATAAAATGGTGTTTTTCTAATGTCTAAAGGTGAGGTGGGTAACCGATGGGTAACAGATTGAAGTTTAGGTGGGCAAAGTATTAAGTTTTAAACCACCAGTAGGCAAAGTGAAAATGGGTCATACCATAGGTGGGTTTACTGTAAGTTCCCCATATTTATTCCTAAACATTTAGAACCTAACATATATATATATATATATATTAATATTCTTATGTTTCTCAGTTTCTCATATTTTAAGATGTAACTGGTGACTTCAAGTGATTTTTAAAGCCTCATGATTTCTATGAAGTTCTGAATTCAAAACATCTAGCCAACATTTTAGATTCATTCTCCCTATAATATAGACATGGAAAACAAGCAAATCAGGTTGGGTTTGGGTCAAATTAGGTTGAATTTTATTTTTTAACATGAAATTTTTTATAAAAAAGGAAAAATATATTTGTCATTTGGAAAGTCATACAGCAAATTACTTGTTATAAAATGCATTACTTTGAATTTACCACTCGTATCAAGAATGAGTTCAACTAAACAAATCAGTACTTGTTTAATAATTCTAAAATTATACAAAAACTAAAATTATTAACCAAAACAAAATAACACAAAGGATAATTAAAACAAAAAAAGAAGTTTCATTTCTATACAATATCATATAAGAAATTTACAACCTTGAAAACTAATTTTATAATCTAATATCAATTGCGGTTGGCACTCTATTTCAATTTGAAAATATACATTAAATTTTGATTTTTTATTTATTTATATATGGCATATTTTTTGAATATCATGTCATTGTTAACCAATACACACTCTAAGAAATATCATATTTTATTTTGGAAAGCCATTTATTTTGGACACGAATTATTAAAAAATAGGCTTAAGAATCCATAATTTATGCTAATTTCATTGATTTACTTTGGCTTCACTTCTTTCATACTTATGAATGTTTCTCATACATGTATATAATTATATATATATGCTTTTTAACTCTATTATAACCAGATTATCTTGGTATGTACTTTATTATTTGATTATCAAAAAAAAATTTACTCATTATAGAATGTCTCAATCATTCATCTTTCAATTCATTTTCATGCAGTTATGTAAACGTTTTTTTTTTTTTTTTTTTTTTTTAAGCAAGATATAAATTTTATTCTAACATAATCTAAGTGTATATGTGTGCCAAACTCTCTCCTGAAGAGTTGAACCCCAACCCTTGCCCCCCACACCCCACAAGCACCTATACTTGTAGAGTGACCATCGCACCAAGGGTGTGCGATGGTAGAAGAGATCCTGTTCAAGTAAGGTCATTAAGGAAATTGTATCTAAATGACGTTAAAAATATATTTGGATTACATTAATTATCCAAGAAATGTTAAAAAAATTGATGTTTTGTTTTGTTTTTTGTTTTTTTTTTTTTAATTAATAATAATAACAACAATGTCCATTATATATGCCAATTAAGTTTGATTTGTGTGCTGTAAAACTCACAACAAAAAATTAAACTAATAATGTCTTAATTTTATTTTTACACAAAAAAAAAAAAGTTTTAAAAAATAGGTCGAGTCATTGGTTAGTCGGGTCAAGCCATAGGTTAATCCATTTTTGTTTTAGGTAAAAAAATACATTAGGTTGGGTCAGCAAATTTTGACCATGTCTACTATAATTATTAGAGCCAATTAGTATGGAAGGAGAAGAAGGGGAAGTAGAGTAGAGTTGATTGAAAATTCGCTAGAGTTTAGTATGTGTGGGAAGGAGGATTATACAAACTCGAGGGAGTAGTCCATTACTCAAAGGACAATAGATACACTTGTTTCTAAAATTAAATAAATAAAATAAAAAAGATATGGTGGCCATCTTCTATCATATTGGTCTGTATTTCGAAACCCAAATCTTAGACCTCATTCTATTTCATTCACTATTGTTACCTTGTAATAAAGAAGATGTTACTACTGAGTATAGAATGCAGGTTCATCTAAGAGAAACCACAAGAAAGAGAGAGATGATAATAGTTCTATATCTTGGTAGACCAAAGTATGACCAATAACTCTTAGTCTCTTACTTCCTTTTTATTATTATTTTTTTGATGAAATAAAGGAATAACTCTTACTTCCAAACTAAGATGCTAGGGATGGGTTAGCATCATCATCATATAAACAATAAAGACAAGTAGTAGAGTTCATTCATATATAGAAAACTTCCTTAAGTCAAAGCAGTATGGAAGTCAATTTAGCAACCTCACTGGGATGCTCTAAAGATGCAAATATGGCAGGTCATTCTATTGCCCACAAGAAATGCTTTTTATGGTAGCTCTGATCGATGTTGGGCTTGACCCCCTACTTTTGTTAACTCACTATAAAAGGACTCCCTAGGTCCTGCCTTGACCAGGGACTTCTTCCCTTGGTATGTTTTGTTTGCTGTATTTCCTTTTTTCAGCAATAAATGTTTTTAATTCAATAAATACAATTTAAAAAAAGAAAGAAGAAGAGTAAAATAGTGTTCATAGGGAACATCCTCGTATCTGCTAAGAGTTCAGTGGTTTTGTCTCCGAATCTACTAAGGGTCTATTTGGGATGGGATTCGCTTAGTTTGCTGAAACTAAAAGTATGGTAGATAAAAGTAAAAGTTAGCTGAAATAGTATAGTGAGACACATGAATAGTACCAAAACAATAGGACATATGAATAGTATCAAAAAGTGCAGTTGAGCCCATGAATAGTAAAATAAGCTGACTTTTTAATTTAGAGCCCAAGGCATAGTAAGAGTTCTTCAAAAATTGACTTGCATACATGTGATCCTAGATTCGACAATAACAAACAAGAGATTTTAAGTGTGATGAATAATGAAAATCAGTAGACTGAAATGCTTCAGGTTACAGTAATAGCTAGAAATCTTGAAAAGAAAGAAAGGACTATCAAAGGTCACCGGTGTGACCTGGCCAAGGACCCTTTGATGGTTAAGTCAGTTTTTTCTTTAGGACACAAGGAAAGAAAATAGTGAATGGTTAGAACTTACCTTGGGTGGACAAAATTTACTCCTTTTATTGAGAGTTAGGTGTGGGTCTACTTGTTAGGATCCATTACCATCATGCGTAACATTGGCGGTTGTTAAAGGAAATGGATTACATGAGGCATTGTATGTGGAATCTCTTCCACTTATTATGCAATGTGTCGTATTTTGCTTATGTGAATCTCATGGAAGATTTTTATAATATTCACCAAGTGTGAATAACTTTTCCATACAGAGATCATCTGTAAGTATACTCGTCCATGGAGAATCTTTTTCGTGGTGTGACTTGGATGTCTATGGACGAGTTTCTCTATGTGTTCTTGCCTTTGGATGAGCTAACTTAAATTCTCCCATGCTTTAGACAACAACTCAAGGACGAGTTACACTTAGCCCATCACCATCAGTTGCCCCCTTTGTCCTTGTGTTGTCAGCTAATCAGTTAATTAATGGTGATGAGCTAAGTGTAACTCATCCTTGAGTTGTCGTCTAAAATGTGGGAGAATTTAAGTCAACTCATCCATGCAAAGATCGTCTGTAGGTATACTCGTCCATGGAGAATCCTTTTCATGGTGTCACTTGGATGTCTATGGATGAACAAGTATACCTACAGACGATCTCTGCATGGACGAGTTGACTTAAATTCTCCCGCACTTTAAACAACAACTCAAGGACGAGTTACACTTATCTCATCACTATCAGTTGTCCCCTTGTCCTTGTGTTGTTAGCTAATCAATTTTTTTTTTTTTTTTGAATATTCATATTTTTGAAATTCATATTTATTCATAGTATAAACAAACTTCTTGATCTCATCTATGCTAACCTTCCAAACAAGATGCTTTCACTAGTAGTACTTTCTCAGATGCTCCACATTCCAAGGGTGTTCTAACTTTCGTCCATCTAGGGCCTCCAAGTAGTATGATCATCGCCTTTGGAATTGATAACTTTGTATGGTCCTTCCCAGTTAGGTCCTAGCTTTCCATGAGCAGGATCCTTAGTGGCTAAAGATATCCTTTTTAGAATGAGATCTCCAATGTTGAAGTGCCTTGGCTTCACCAACGCATCGTGGTACTTAGTCATTAGATTCTTGTAGCGTGCAACCCTTTGTTCTACGTCCGTCCTTACCTCGTCCATGAGATTAAGGTTTAGACTGAGCTGTTTTTCATTCTCCTTTTCTTCATAATGGGCCACCCTGTAGCTAATTAATCCAACTTCTACTGGTATCACTACATCACTTCTATATGCTAAGTTGAAGGGAGTTTCACTAGTGAGAGTCCTCACTGTCGTCCTATATGCCTAAAGGACACTAGGCAATTCATCTGACCATATCCCTTTTGACCCCTCAAGCCAAGTCTTGATGAACTTCAGCAAGTATCGGTTTGCAACTTTAGCTTGTCTGTTAGCTTATGGATGGGCGGGTGAGGAATAGTGATTCTTGATTCCTAATTGCTCACAAAATTCCCTGAAAGGTATGTTGTCAAATTGTTATCCATTGTTTGAGACGAGCACCCTCGGGATTTCGAAGCGAAAAATGATATTCTTCCAAACAAAGTTTTTGACATTCTGCTGAGTGATTTTTTCCAAGGGTTCAGCTTCCACCCACTTGGAATAATCAATTCCCACTATTATGAACTTCATCGATCTCATCCCCATGGGAAAGGGACCAAGAATGTTAAGTCCCCATTGGGCAAAAGGCCAAGGAGCCACCATAAGGGTGAGATATTCTGATGGTCATCTAGGGATGTTGTTGTAGTGCTGACACTTATCATATACTTTGACATAAACTTTGGCATCTACTTGCATGGTTGGCCAGTAATACCCTGCACGGACTATCTTATGGACTAGTGATCTAGCTCCCGAATGGTTTCCATAAGCTCCTTCATAGACGTCCCCCAAGACATAAAGAGACTTGTCTGGAGTTAAACATCTTAAGTATGTTTGAGAAAAATCCCTTTTATACAACACCTCATCCATGAGGTCAAACTTTGCAGCTCTTATTTTCAGCTTCCTTGCTTCTTCTGCGTCGTTAGGGAGTACTCCGTTTTTGAGATTGGACACAATTGGGGTGGTCCAGTTGTCAACTCCATCTAATTTACTTCGATAATGTCTATGTTTAGGACGTACTACACTTTCAGTTGTTCACCAACTATCTCGTCCGAGGATGCCTTCTTAGCCAAAATGTTAGCTTCTGTATTCTATTCCCTTGGAATTTGCTTTAATTGGGCTGTTGTAAAGCTTTTCACACACTAATTAAATTTTTATAAGGACTTTTTCATTTGTTCTTCTCTAGCTTCACACGTCCCATTTACTTGACTTATCACCAACTGCGAACCCCCTGGATGAGGATTGATTCCGCCTCGAGTGACTTTGCCAATTCAAGACCTTGAAGTAAAGTTTCATACTCAGCTTTCATTATTGGTTTTTTGAAACTGTAGACAGACGGCATACTCCAAATGGTTTCCTTCTGGTGTCTGTAAAATAACCCCAATTCCTCCTGCATGTTGTGTGGACGAGCCATCAACATGAACGACCCACTATTTTGCTCCCTAGACTCCATCTGACTGCTGGTAGGAGAAAATTTAGCAATGAAATAAGCAAGGACTTCTGCTTTTATCACTTCTCTTGGTTTGTACCTCACATCAAATTCACTAAGTTCCACTGCCCACTAGATTAACCGTCCTGCAGCTTCCAACTTATTCATAGCCTTCTTCAATGAGTGATCTAACAGGTTGTTGATTACATGGGCTTGAAAATAAGGCTTGAGCTTCCTTACTATTGTTACTAGCGAAAATGCTAACTTCTCAATTGGTGGATACCATCCTTCAGCTCCCCTCAAGGCCTTGCTAGTGTAGTAGATGAGCTTTTGTACGTTTCCATCTTCCCATACCAAAGCTAAACTTACTACATGGAGAGACACCGCTAGATAGAGATAAAACCTCTCTCCTGGTTTGGACGGACTCAGTAGTGGTGTTGAAGTAAGGTAAGTCTTCAAATCTTTAAAGGCTCGTTAACATTCATCCGTCCGCTTGACTGCCTTCCTTAATATCCTGAAAAACAGTAAACACTTGTCAGTGGCTTTTGAAATGAACCTGTTAAGAGCTGCCACTCGTCCAGTAAGGCTCTGAACGTCCTTGATATTCTTTAGAGGTTCCATGTCTAAGATTGCTTAAATCTTATCAGGGTTAGCTTTAATCCTTCTTTGCGAAACCATGAAATCAAGGAATTTTCCTAATACAACTCCAAAAGCACACTTGCTTGGGTTCAACTTCGTTTTGTATTGCCTAGGTGTATCAAAAGTCTCTTAAAGGTCATCCAGGTGTTTCTTCTCATCCAAGCTTTTCACTAACATACCATCCACGTATACTTCTACATTCCATCCTATTTATGGATGAAACATATGATTGACCAGCCTTTGATAGGTTGCCTCTACATTCTTCAAACTGAAGGGCATTACTTTGTAGCAAAACAGGCCTTGAATGGTAATAAAAGATGTCTTCTCTTGATTTGTTTCGTTCATCCTTATCTAGTTATAACTTGAGAAGGCGTCCATGAAGCTTAGCAACTTATGAACTGCTATTGAGTCTACCATCTGGTCAATGCGTGGCAATGGATAACTATCCTTAGGGTAGGCTTTGTTTAGAACGGTGAAGTCCACACACATTCTCCACTTTCCATTAGCCTTGTTTACCATCACCACATTAACCAATCAATCTAGATAATAGACTTCCCGAATAAACTTTGTCATGGTTAACTTCTGCACCTCCTCTTTGATGGCATTGTCTCGTTCGGGAGCAAGGACCCTTTTCTTTTAACGGACGGGCTTGGAGGAAGGATACACATTCAGACATTGGGTAATGACATTGGGTCAATACCTGGCATGTCTTCATGACTCCATGCAAAAACATCAATGTTTTCCCTTAAAAATTGAACGAGATCTGGCTTTGTCTTATCTTCCATGCTTGTTCCAATCTTGGTGAACCTCTTAGGGTTATTTTCGTCCAAAGGAATATCCTTCAATACTTCAGTGGGCTCCACAACAACCTTTATTTCTTCTATATTCATCGTTTGCACATGCTCATCCATAGTCAACATGGCTAAATAACACTCCCTAACTGCCAACTGATCTCGTTGTACTTCTTCAATACCATAGTTTGTTGGGAACTTAACAGACAGGTGGTAAGTGGACGTTGCAGCTCTCCAACTGTTCAGAGTTAGTCGTCTAATGATGGCATTATATGAAGACGAACAATCCACAACAAGGAAATTGACGTCCTTAATGATTTGCCATAGGTAAGAGCCAACCACAATTGGTAAGGAGATGGTACCTAATGGTAGAACTTTCATTCCTCCAAACCCAATTAATGGCACATTCACTGGCCGAAGTAGCTCCTTATTAATCCTCATTTGCTGAAAAGCTAGGTAATAAAAGATATATGTTGAACTTCCATTCTCTACTAGCACCCTTCTGGTTGTATAATTTGCAATCGTCAAAGTGATGACAATCGCATCATCATGAGGATGGCGCAGTCGTTTGGCATCCTCGTCCATGAAAACAATATCTAGCTCATCTTCTCTAATCATCTTTAGTGGTCTTCCAAACAGTTGAATGTTTTGGACGATTTGCAAGTAGTTCTTCTTAGCTTTGGACGAGCTTCCTATAGACATGCCCTCTATGATCATCTTTATCTCTCCAAATGGTGGACATACTGGTTCTTCCGCCTTACCCTTCATTGGTTGTCTCTCATCCTTGTGATCTCGTCCAAGGAAATTTTTCAATTTTCCTTGCTTAATAAGAACTTCAATCTATTGCTTTAAGTCATAAAACTTGTCTGTATCATGCCTATAATCGCGATGAAAGCGACAGTACTTGTTTTTATTCCTCTTGCTAGGATCTCCCTTTATTCTTTCGGCTACTTCAAAGATGTATCATCCTTTATTTGCATCAACACTTGATCAAGCGAAGTGTTCAGAGGAGTATAGTTGGAATATCGTCCTGAGCACAGCTCTGCCTTCTTGCCAACTCGATCTCTTTTCTCCCCCACTTTAGCTTTCTTTGGACAAGGACCTTGCTCCGAGTGGTGAACATAACTGTTTTCTAGTCATTCACCTTTCTTCTTCTTCTTGGCAATAATGGTGTCCTCCACATTCATGAAACTTTAGGCTGAGTGTATCAACTCAGCCATCATCTGTGGCTTACGATCATACAGCTTATAAATAAATAAGCCTGAACTAACTCCATTGTAGAAAGCGGCTAAAAGGATTTTATCGTCCATCTCGTCCACCAATAAGGCTTCTTTATTAAAACGGTTGATGAATGGGCATAGACTCTCATTCTCTCCTTGCTCTATGCTCAACAAACTGGACAAGGAGTGCTTTTGCCTTCATCCACCAACAAAGTTGTTGATGAACAACTTGCTTAACTCCTAGAACGAAGTTATAGTATTTGGTGGCAACTTTCCAAACCACACTCTGGTTGGTCCTTTCAAGGTTGTAGAAAAGGCTTTGCACATAATTTCATCCAGAACACCTTGGAGATGAATAATTGTCTTAAATGTGGCAATGTGATCGTAAGGGTCGAGAATCCCATCGTATGAGTCTACGGTGGGCATTTTGAATTTGGAAGGCAAAGGATGGCTGGTGATGGACAGTGAAGGGGGAATCCATTCTGTGGACGAGGTCATCTACATGATTCACTATTCTCATGAAATCCTTCATTTCTTCCATAGCTCTTTTCATTTGGTCCATTTCTCTCTCCAAATGTGGTACCATTCTAGTAACAATACCCTTGGAGTGATCAACCTTGGTGTTGTTTCCAACACCTTCACACTTTGAGTTTTGACCTCGTTCTCCACCATGCTGTTAACGTTACCCATTAACTTCTCTAATTAACTCTTGGTTCTGTTGCGCCAGTTCTGCCATTGCGGCTGCCATAGACTATAATTGTTGCTAGACAATCATAGGGGGTGGTGGTGTGCGATTTGGGTGACTAGAGGTGTTTTCACTCTCCTGGTGTCCTGGACTAGTAGCCATTGACCTAGTCTAAACCATGCACACTTTTTTGTCTTGAAAAATGGAAAAGCTAATAAGAACTTTTCACTAAGATTCTCACAGATGACACCAACTGATGAATCATGAAAATTAGTAGGCTGAAATACTTTAGGATATGGTAATGGCTGCAGATCTTAAAAAGAAGGAAAGAACTATCAATGGTGACCGATGTGACCCGATCAAGGACCCTCCGACGGTTAAGCCATTTTTCTCTTTAGGACACATGGAGAGAAAATAGTGAATGGTTAGAACTTACCTTGGGTGGACAAAATTTACTCCATTTATAGAGAGTTAGACGTGGGTCTACTTGTTAGGATCTATTACCATCATGGGTAACGTTGGCAGTTGTTAAAGGAAATGGATTACATGGGGCGTTGTATGTGGAATCTCTTCCACGTATTATGCAACATGTCGTATTTTGCTTATGTGAATCTCATGGAAGATTTTTATAATATTCACCAAGTGTGAATAACTCATCCATGCAGAGATCATCTATAGGTATATTCATCCATGGAGAATTCTTTTCGTGGTGTGACTTGGATATCTATGGCCGAGTTTCTTCATGTGTAGAGCCTTTGGATGAGGTGACTTAAATTCTCCCGCGCTTTAGTCGACAACTCAAGGATGAGTTACACTTAGCTCATCACCATCAAAGGGATTATTTAATTGTGAATGTAGAAAAAAAAATTGCTAAAAAATTTCATTTAAAATCAGTTATAAATGATTTTAGTACCATTAGATACAACTTTTTGATCATAAAATTTTTTTTTCTTAAAAATTTTCTTATGTTTAGCTTGGCCTCCCTTTAGTAAATAATCTTGGGTCCTCCACAGGGTGAATCAACTTTATGGAGCCGAATTCCATGACGCCATCCTCTTTGCATATCCAATACATGGTCTTCAACCCATATCTATGGCCACTATGGGATTGGAAGTACTTTGAGCCCCTCAAGTAGTCCTCCCCAACCAGCCAAATGTGGCTCGAAACGTAGAAAACATGGCTCACGACATTGTTGGACCATGAATATTCTTTGACTTGGAAGAAAGATGTGTAAAACAATTTGTGATCATACTTATTGTAGAGCTTTATGACTGTCGGACTGAAAGTATCCCATAAAAGGGATTTGGATGCTTGTCTAATTCCCAGTAGATACCATAGGTCCAACTCTCCTGGGCCTGCCTGAATTCCGCCTCCACTTGCTGTGGAATGATTCTTTCATTGTTGATGGAGATATTAGGCTCTTGACAGTGAGAAGAATGTTTAGTTTGAGCAGATACGGGTGGGTAAATCAGATTCATGGAGTCGAATTCCATGACATTGTTCGCTATGTGTATCCAAGACATGGTCTTGAGTCCATACTTACCACCCTCATAAGCCCGGTAATAATTTGAGTTGTTCAGGCAGTCCTCTCCAACTAACCAGATGGGGTTCCGAATGCTGTAAACTAGGCTCACGATGCTGCTGGACCACAAATCCATGAGCTGGAAGAACGAGGAAGCCAAGTTATAGTCAGTAAATTTTTGATCGTCCACATTGTATAATCCTTTGACAGGACTGAAAGAAAACCATGAAGGAGATTTGGATGGTCTATCTAACACCCAGTAGATAGTGTAGGACCACCTCTCCTGGGCCTGCTTGAACTCCGCCTTAACTTGCTGTCAGAAGATTCTTTCATTGTCATCAGAGAAATGAAATTTAATTTGGCGCTAGCTAGCTATATTAGGCCCTTGAAAATGAGATTTAGTTTTACTTGAAACATCTTTAAATCCATGACTTGGTTCACTTTCGTTTGAAGTAAAACCTTCGTTTAAAGTAAATTGATAACGATATTGGGCTGATTCAATTGAAGGTAAGAACTGTTTGGTTGGAAGATTGAGGATATGGAATTAGCAAATCCATGAAGTAATGTTTCACTAGATACTGAATTTTGCTAAGAGTGAATGGGTGGAAAGATTGATGTTATGGAATAAGAAGAGAAGTGTTTGCTTAGAGCAGATACGGAACTCGATGGAGAGCAGTCTGGTGGAAAAAAGGTTGATATGGAAGGATAGTCATTGAAGTCAAGAATTGGCAAATGATTATATAATGAATTATCACTACTACTAGACATAGACCTGGCTGGTGAAAAGATGGAATTCGGATTAGAAAATGAAATATGAACATCTGTGTTTGTGTTTGTGTCTGGTGGAAAGAAGGATGATATGGAAGGATAGTCATTGAAGTTTGGAATTAGAGACTGATTAGATAAAGAACTATCACTATTGCCAGACAAAGAACTGGCTGGTGGAAAGAGTAAAAAAGTTGAATTTAGATTCAAAAGTGAAATTCATAGTTCTACGTTTGGAGACATGTGTGCCGGGGCAATGGATTCCAATAAAGAATCCAAAACACAAAAGGCAAGAACACTGTGACTAAGGATGGATTGCACAGTAATGACTATGAGGGTTGCATCATATAAACGGAAAGGAGAAGCGTAAGGAAACTTCCTCACAACCACTGATCTGCGGTTCCTTAATTTGGAAGTAAAAAATCTACTTGGAATTGGAAGAACATTAATTATAACCGCGTGGATTCAATGAGGCTTCCTTAGGAATGCGAAAACTGTGTGGACACTAAGATCATCCAAATATTAGTTCGAAAATACCTTAAAATTAGTGTGCAAAATCAGTACCGGAGTATGTTGGAATATTATTATAAAATTATTATTGATGATGTTGTGATCGTTAGTCGAGTAGGTTCATCCAGATGAGTTGTTAATAACCCTATCCCTATGCCTAAAATTGTCGTGAAAAGCCTTCCCTAGGTGGTCACCGGTGTGGTGCCTGCCACAGAGTCTCCGATGATAAAGTCAGCGTATAAAAGCTTTAAGAAAGTATAAGAGCTTAGAATATCAGAGCTATGGCGTATTTGTATATTAGGAAGTGTGTATGTACCTTGTCTGGTTCTAAGGGGTGTTTATATATGGCTCCATTGCTTCTGGACGTTATGGCCTTTATTGTGGTTTTAGTGCTTTTTTTGTAATGCCTCTGGGCTCATTAATGTGGGTTTTGATAAGCTTCCAACAGCCTGATAGTTAGTTTGTAATTGTTTGAGGTATTGAATCCTTTATTAATGGCTTGCCTTCCTTTATCCACGAGGTGGAGGGGTGGACGAAGGTGCTTAATGGGTTTGTCTGGGCAAGGAGGTTTGTTGGGCCTATCAGTTGCCCCCCCAAGTTTTGTGGTCGTCTTTATGTGTCATGACGACCATCAGAAGATGAAAGGTTTCTTGTCCAGACATGACTCTTGGGGTTCCGTTCCACATTTAATGCATAGTGGCGACACTGTACACATCATGGCCACATGGCACATTATGACTGGTGGAGTTAATACCCCATTCATGTGTCTCTTAGGTTTCCCGCTAATTTTTAGTTTTTTTATGCCTAGTTTTTAAACCTCCTTTCTTTTTTTCTTTCTCTTTCCTTCGCCATTGTTGCTCTATGCTTCTTCTTCTTTGAGCTATTCCTTCAATGATTCCCTACGTTTTTCCTTTCTAGGTTTGCTTTTTCTTGAGGTATGGCTTCTTCTCACCCTCTTTACTCTTCGTAGCATAGGTAATTTGTAAGGGTTTCTGATTTTTAATTTTTTATTATTTTTTAATTTATTATTATTATTATTATTATTATTTTTTTTTTTAGGACTTCGCCCTTCTTTTTTCGTTTCTTGGGTTCCATGGTTGGTAGCTCTTAAGTTAGGATACTTTACCCCTCTATCTCGTTTCTCTTTGTGTGTTTAGGGGCTTCTCTAAGAGTTTCTCACACATTTTCCCCTTTAGTTAAAGGTTTTATGTTTGGGGGTAGTAGCTTAAATGTAGTGTTGGCTAATCTGTTCCCCTTACTCCGTCAATCTGTTGATTGGTTTAAGGAATTAGTGGGTGAGCAAAGAGTGATGTCGGAGGTGATATCCATTGAGCTTGAGATGGAGTTTCCATCTAGCGATGACCCTGTCGAGGTGGAGGAAGACATTGCAGCTTCTGGCCCAAGGGAGGTCAGGGCTTTTTCTGCCCTCAGGAAGGAGTGTGGCTTGGACACCGAGACCCTCTCTAGATTTAGGGATAGGTTTCAATTTCCCAAGAGGGTTAGAATTCATCGTCCTCATAAAGAGGAATGAGCCTACCACTTTTCACCTGGGGAGGTGTGCTTCTACGAAGCTGCTTTCCACTGCAGGCTTAGGTTTCCTGTCCACCCATTCATTATAGAGCTTTTGGGTCATTTCAACATCGTTTTTGGGCAACTTATGCCAAACTTATGGAGGATAGTGATCAGCTATATGGAGATATGGCTGGCTGCCACTGAGTGAGACATGATCAGGGTGGATGAGTTCACTTACCTATATCGTTTAAAGGAGTCCAAAGAGTATAGGTACTATGAGCTACTACCTTGGGTCCGGAAGGTTAGGTTCGTCACTGGCCTGTCCTCGTCTTTCAGATATTGGAAATCCCAGTTCTACTTTGTGTATGGGGATGATTGGGAGACTCCTTTTGATGAAGTTTGGGGTGACATCCCTAGGTTGCTCCATCGTTGGAGAGCCTCGAGTCTAGGTGCGTCGTCTTTCTGCAAGTCCTCTTTCATTCTTTTTTCTTTTCCTTTATATATAATTTTTTATTTTATTATTTTATTTTATTTTTATTATTAATTTTCTTTTTTATCATCGCTACCTTTCCTGTCTATCATCTTTATATAGTTAAGAAGCGTCCAAAGCTCAAGAGCAAGTATAGGCATCCCGTTGAGGCAGCTGTAGAGTACACGAAGACGATTAATGATTTTGACGACCTGGTCTACCCGCGAACCTTAGCTCGTCATTGCCTTGGTCTAGAGCCTTCCGCCTACGTTTTGCGTGCTATAGAGATCGAGGAGAAGAAGAATGAATGTTCGTTCTGGCTAGTTACTGCTTTGGGTTCTCTCTCTTCTATTATTATTATTTTTTTTTATAGGGGATTCTTTTTTGCAAAGATGACGTCAAAATTCAATCAGTTGATGTACGCCCAGATAAAGGCTAAGAAGAACGAGCCACTTTCTAGCCTTGGGAAGAGGGTGGTGCGCGTGGTGGAGAAAGGGGCTTCTGTCACTCCCACTACCTCCATCCTTGAAGTGACGAGGATTGCTTCCCTGGCCACCTTGGTGGAAGAGATCACCCCATGCCCAAAGAAACAGTGCATGGCTGACAAGGGAAAGAGATGGCCGACTCTCGCTCGTTCAGCATTTGGGACAACGTTGGCCTTGCGCTGACAAAGGCAAAAGATGCCTTCACCGTTGAAGAGCTTAAGGTCCTCTCTGGTGTGCCTTCTAACGAGATTGTGGGTCGTCATATCCACAAGCTCGTCCAGGTAATGTACTTGTGCAATTTTACCTTTCCCTTTTCCTTTTGCGTTGTTCTGAAAGTTGGATCTTCTTTTCAGGTATTGGGGGAAACCATTCACATTACCTCAAAGTACTTGAGCCAAGAGGCTATAGCTTCATCAGAGTCCCAGGTGAAGGGTATGGAGGTGAAGCTCTCGAAGCTGAAGAAAGACCTTATCTTGGCCATGGACGAGGCCAATACTGCCAAGGAAAAGGCGAAGGTCTTGTTTGATGACCTAAAGGCAGAGAAGCAGCTGACCTTAGAGAAGGACGAGCAACTCCAAGCTGCAAGGGAATGGGTGAAGACTATTGTCGTTAAGTCTGTCAAGGCCTTCCAGCAAACTGGCAAGTACAATACTGTGCTCTTCAGCTGGTACTACAAAGGCTTCGAGCTCTTGCGATGATATCTCATCAAGCACCTTGCTGACGTGGCCTAGAGAACTTTGACTTCGAGGTCGTGGACAAAGAAATGGCTGCGAATGAGGCAGCCCAAGCTAGTCAGGCTGCTCAAGCCGCTATTGTTACTATTGAGGGAAATGTTCCAGAGCCTACTGGAGCTGATGGTGGAAAGGCTGGCATTTGAACCTGCATATACTTATGTTTTTTTTTTTTTTTTTTTTTTTTTGGGTGCCCAATATGTGTTTGGGCTTTTAATTCTATCTCCAGAACAATATTTGTTGCCTAGTGTTTTTGGGCTTTTGATTCAGATAGAATATATCCATGTTTTACCTGCTTACTTTCCTACTTCTGTTGATTTGTTTTTCGTTATGCTTAACACTTCTTATCTGTATATCGTTCATGCTTTTTGCCTGCATCTTTTCCTATTTACCCCTAGATTAGGCTTGCATCCGTTTGGGTGGAATTTCATTACTTAGCCACTTTTAGGTGTTTTATACCCATTTAAGGGATTGTCACTAGGCCTCGTCAGTAATTTACATCCGTCTAGGTGGAATCTTATTACTTAGCCTCTTTTTAGGTGACTTACACCCATTTAAGGGATCTTGTTTCTTGGCTTTGTTAGTAATTTACATTCATCTAGGTGGAATCTTATCACTTAGCCATTTTTTAGGTGACTTACACCCATTTAAGGGATCTTATCACTTGGCTTCGTTAGTAATTTACATCCATCTAGACGAAATATTATTACTTAGCTAAGATCTTTTATTACTTTTGGACTTGCATATAGTACATTGGGATGTTGGCTGAATAGTACTTTTGTTGCTTTCTTTCAAATGTGGATACAATCGTTTGTTACATTTATTGATGGTACTATTTATTGGTGGTACTTCTTCAAATGCTCAATATTCCACGGTCATGGCAGTTTCTTCCCGTCCATCGTTTCCAGATGATATCTGCCTTGTCTTGAGTAATGAATGACCTTGTAAGGTCCTTCCCAGGTTGGACCAAGTTTCCCCTAGGTTGGATCCTTAGTAGCAGGTGTGACTTTATGTAAGACGAGGTCCCCTATGTTTAGTCACTTGAGTTTCACTCTCTTGTTGAAGTACTCGGTCATTTTCTACTGGCACTTCGTCATCTTCTAGGATGCTCTGTCTCTTACTTTATCCAGGCAATCCAAGTTGACTCTTAGCTAATCGTCATTGCTGCCTTCACTAAAGACTTCTCTTCTCATATTGGTGATTCCCACTTTGACTGGAATTACTACCTCGGTGCCATAGGTAAGCCTAAAGGGAGTTTCTCCTGTTGGGGTTCTTACGTTAGTCCTATATGCCTTTCGCTTCCTCCAACCGAGCTTTGATAATCTTGAGCAATGTCCGGTTCGTCACTTCCATCTGTCCATTGGCCTGGGGGTGACCTGGAGACGAAAATTGGTTCTTGATCCCCAATCTTGAGCAAAAGTCTCTGAAGCTTTGACTGTCAAACTACCGCCTGTTGTTCGATATGATTGTCCATGGTATCCCAAATCTGCAAACTATGTTCTTCCATATGAAGTTTTCGACCATTGCCTCCGTGATGGTTGCTAGTGCTTCTGCTTCAACCCACTTTGTAAATAGTCAATAGCAACAAATAAAAACTTTACCTGTCTTTTACCATAGGGTGGTGGGTCTATGATGTCAATTCCCCACTAGGCAAATGGCCATGGGAAGGTTATTGGCATTAGTCTCTCTGATGGGATGCAAAGAACATTTCTAAATCTTTGACATTTTTCGCATCTCTCGATGAACTCTCTTGCATCCTTCTGCATAGTAGGATAGAAGTAACCTGTTTTGATGGTTTTACTTACCAAGGACCTTGGGCCTGTATGATCTTCGTAGATTCCTTCACGGACCTCTTCTAAGATGTACTTGGCCTCACTTTCGTCGATGCACTTTAGGTAGGGCATGGAGAATCCTCTTTTGTATAGGGAGTCGTTTATGATAGTGAACCTGGCTGCCCTCTTCTTGACTTTCCTAGCTTCCTCAACATCTTGTGGAAGTCATCCATCTTGGAGGAAGGATAGAATTGGGGTCATCCAGCTATTTTCACTCTGGATTGCGTAGGTGAGGATCTCTTCAATGTGGGGACACTTCTAGACTTCCATCTTTAAATCCGTGCTCGTCGGCTCTACTTATGACAATGCCTATTTTGCTATCACGTCTGCCCCTTGATTCTGGTTTCTAGGGACTTGTATGACCTCTACCCGATCAAATTCTTGGCCAAATGCCTCGTCAGCCTTAGGTACTTCTACATCCTTTCCTCCTTTGCTTCATATTCCTCCTTTATTTGCCTTATAACCAACTTTGAATCGCTTTAGAGAAGTAGGTTTTTGGCGCCAACACCTTTCCATCCTTTAGTCCTGTCAGTATTGCCTTGTATTCAACTTCATTGTTAGTGGCAGGGAACATTAGCTAAACTCCATACTTGAGTGTCTCTCCTTCTGAGGTGATGATAATTACCCCTACTCCTGCCTTTTTTTGGGCTGACGACCTGTCAATCTGGATCGTCCATTTTTCTGCTTCATCCAATGCCCCATCCTTGTCCAGGATTGTAAACTCGATTGCCCACTGAATCATCCTTCTTGCATCCTCGGACCTGTTCATTGACTTCTTTATGGGTTGGTCCATCATCATTAGGATAGGATTCGCCTGGAAGTATGGGCGCAGCTTTCATGAGGCTACAATTAAGGCGAATGCAATCTTATCGATTTGTGGGTATTTTGCTTCAGCTCCTTGGAAGGCTTGACTGACATAGTAGATTGGGAGTTGCATTCCATCCTCCTTCCGAATCAAGGTTGCACTCATCGTTGTAGATGACACTGCCAAGTATAAATACAAGTCTTCTTCCTCTTTGGATGGGCTTAGGAGGGGTGGATTGCTCAGATATTGTTTAAGCTCCTGGAAGGCTTTTTCGCACTCTTCCATCCAGGGGAAAGCTTACTTCGGTGTTTTAAAGAAGGGTAGACATTTGTCCGTTGCCTTAGAGACAATCCTGTTGAGTGCTGCTATTCTTCTTGTGAGCTTCTAGACTTCCTTCACAATTTTGGGCGACGTCATTTCTAGTATGGCTCGCACCTTCTTTGAGTTTGCTTTTATCCCTCTCTTGGACACCATGAACCTTAAGAACTTCCCTGACGCTACCCCAATGACACACTTGCTCGGGTTCAACTTCATTTGATACTACCTGAGAGTAGTGAATGTCTCTTGGAGGTCGTCCAGGTGAGCAGACTCTTCCTTGCTCTTGACGAGCATGTCATCCACGTACACTTCCATGTTCCTCCTAATCTATTTGCTGAAAATTTTGTTTACTAACCTCTGATAGGTTGCTCTTGCGTTCTTCAGTCCGAAGGGCATTACCTTGTAGTAAGAGAGCCTTTGGCTTGTGATGAAGGTAGTTTTCTCCTGGTCTTCTTCTGCCATTTTTATCTGGTTGTACCCCGAGAATGCGTCCATGAATATCAGGAGTTTATATCCTGTTGTGGAATCCATCAGCCGATCTAGCCTTGGCAGGGGAAGTTGTCCTTTATGCAAGCCTTGTTTAGGTTCGTGAAGTCTAGCATATCCTCAATTTTCCATTTGCCTTCTTTACCAGGACAATGTTGGCTAGCCAATCCGGGTAATTGACCTCGCAGATGAACTACACTGCTAACAATTTGTTGACCTCGTCCATGACTGCCAGGTTTCATTTTGGAGCAAAGACCCATCGTCTCTAGACAGGCTTCTTCTTGGGTTCTACATTTAGCTTGTGTTGGATGATCTTTGTGGATATGCCTGGCATATCCTCGTGACTCCATGTGAAAATGTCCAGGTTGTTCTTGAGGAATTGGACTAGTTTCTCCTTCATTTATGGGCTCAGAGTCATCCCTACCATTGTAGTCTTCATCAGTTCCCCATCTACTAGTTCTACGGTCTCCAAGGCTTCCACATTCTCTTCCTCCTTCTCCTCGATCATCCACGTATGGTTTTCCTTTGCAGCTAACACTGCTTGGTAGCATTCCCTAGCTAGCACCTGATCTTTTTTTACCTTGCCTACACCATTTTTTGTCGAGAACTTTACCTTCAAGCAATAGGTGGACATGGCTACCTTCCAATGATTAAGTGTAGGCCTCCCAATGATCACGTTGTATGACGAAGGACAGTCTACCACCAAGAAGTCTAGTTGACGAGTCAGTTGTTATGGGTAAGACCCCACTGTGACCGCAGTGTCAATATGCCTTTGGGAAACACTCTATCCCCATTGAAGTTGACGAGGGGGGACTCGAAGGGACTCAGTCTTCTTGGATCCAACTTCAACTATTGAAAAGCAAAGAGGTAGATGATGTCCGCGGAGCTACCGTTGTCCACGAGGATTCTCCTGGTGTTAAACCCCTTTATCATAAGCATTATAACCAGAGGGTCGTTATGTAGCTACTTCACTCCTCTGACATCTTCTTTCGAGAAAAAGATCTCCCTGTCTGTCCATCTCTGCTTCAGGGGTGGTATCTTGTGGATGCTGTTCACCTGCCTTTATTGTGATTTCCTGAGGGATCTGAACAATCCTCCTATTGATGGCCTCCTGTGATCGTCTTTATCTCCTCAATCGCACTTTGTGGACGATGGGACGTATGGTCCTCATCCCTTGGAGAGGCTTCATGCTTGTCTTTGTTATTAACTTTGGATCTGTTGGAGTCTCTTTTCTTGACATATTTCTACAACTTCCCTTTCCAGATGAGCTCCTCTATCTGCTCCTTCAAGTCTCTGCAATCTTCTGTGCAGTGGCTGTGATCCTTGTGGAAACTTCAATACTTCTTCTTATCACGCACATTGGGTGACGAGTGCAATGGCATTGGCCATTTAAGGTAATTCTCATCTTTAATTTGCGCCAAAATTTTATTAATAGGCATAACTAAAGGAGTGAATTTTAGCATTCGAGGGGTTTTATCATCTTTCCATTTGTTCCCGTTAGTATTCTGATGATCTGTCCATTCCCTTTTTTGTCCTCTACGTTCGTCTTCCTTTCTTTCCCTCCCATTGGACTTCTGTACATCTTCAATTATTGCTAGGGTATCTTCGGCGTTCATGTACTTATGTGCCTTCAAGAGCATCTCTGCCATCATTTTAGGGGGGATTCTTCGCGAGTGAGACCACAAACTCCCTGAACTTCAAACCAGCCTTAAAAGTTGATAGTTGTACTTTGTCATCCGCTTCGTCCACCTCTAAAGTTTCTCGAGTGAAACGCTTCACATATGACCTCAAGGTCTCTTTTTCTCCTTGTTTAATGGTAAGCAGGTGGTCTGCTGGCCTTCTCGGGCATTGTCCCCCCGACGAAGTGGCATAAGAAGGGATTGCGCAACTGCTCAAAGTTGTCGATGGATGGCATTGGTAACTTCGTAAACCATTCCCTCGCAACTCTTTTGAGGATGGTAGGGAAAGAACAACATAGTATTTCGTCAAGGGGCTGTTGAAGACCTAGAGTTGTTCTTAAAAGTGTTGAGGTGATCCAAATGGTCTTTCAATCCGTCAAACAGTTTGAGTTGAGGTAGACGAAACTTTGATTGCATTGGGCATTCTAGGACCATCGTTATGAAGAGTGAATCTATCCTCCTGACCATTCTATCCATGCTCTAGTCTGTTTTTTCCTTAATTGGGCTCCTCAGCTCGTCCATCTCCTTTCTCATTTCCTTGAGAAGGTCCGAGCTCGGTCCTTCTGTTGTGGCAGGTCTTCGACGGTCATTCCTTCTGTGGCTATCTTTATCGTCATCCTGGTTGGTCCTAGACTGGTTCTCCTCTCGCTGTAGTCACAGTCTCATCTCCTGGTTTTGTCTGGTAAGCTCCTCCACGTTGGTTATGAGTTTTTGGATTTGCAAGGCTAATGTTGTAGAATCTTAGGGAGTGTTGGACTCCATTTGGACTTTTGAGTTTGAATGGAACTACGCACTCGAACCTCAGTACGAAAATGTCATTCCCACAAATGGCGCCAAATTAATGATGTTGTGATTGTCAGTCGAGTAGGTTTGTCTAGATGAGTCAGCAACCTTGTCCCTATGCCTAAAATTGTCGTAAAAAGCCCTCTCTAGGTGGTCACTGGTGTGGTGCTTGCCACAAAGTCTCCGATGATAAAGTCAACGTATAGAAGCTTTAAGAAAGTATGAGAGCTTAGAATATTAGAGCCATAACGTATTTGTATATTAGGAAGTGTGTATGTACCTTGCCTAGTTTTGAGGGGTGTTTATATATGGCTTCATTGCTTCTAGCCATTATGGCCTTTATTGTGGTTTTAGTGCTTCTTTTGTAATGCCTTTAGGCTCATTAATGTGGGTTTTGATGAGATTCCAATGGCCTGACAGCTAGTTTGTAACTATCCGAGGTATTGAATCCTCTATTAATGGCTTGCCTTCCTTTTTCCATGAGGTGGAGGGGTGGATGAAGGTGCGTAATGGGTTTTTCTGGGTAAGGAGGTTCGTTGGGCCTATCAATTATATATTTATTTCAAATCAAAATATCTCTTTATTTGTGTATGGCATTAACATCTGCTATCTATTACTGTTTGTTATGCCTAAGAATAGTCAAAACATTTTAATTAAAGGGATAAACGGGAAAGTCATTCATCATTCATTGCCTCTTTAAACATATATATATTGGAACGGAAACATGTCATTTAATTAATTAGAAAAATCAACATCTTGATACAAAGCTTCCCTAGCTATTGGAGGAACATATTCCATCCAAAACAAATCTTGACTAATGTTTCTAGCAAATTGAGCTAACTCATGAGCAACTCTATTCCCCTCATGCCTAGTACATTCAATCCTAACCCATTGCAAGTTCCAAACCAAATGATGAATATCCCCAATAACATTCCCGAGCAAAGAAAAATCCTCTTGCAGAGCCGAAATAGCTTTCATGACAGATGAATTATCCCCTTCAATGACAAGTTCAGAAAAGCCAGCATCAACCTTAGGACCCTTTGCTACCATGACTACCATAACCTCACCTTTTTCATTCCAAATCACTACACCAAAACCTGAACTGTTAAGAGCCGAAAACAAAGCTGCATCAAAGTTAAGCTTGAAGATTGAAGGAGGAGGGGGCTGTCAGATGTCTTGAGAAGCTTGCTCTCCTTGTAATGGTCCCATTAGTACAGAAGCAGTTTGAAACTCCTCAAGAAACTTTGTTGCTTGATTATTCAACTAGCCTGGATCATGAAGTTTATAGACTCCCCTAATGTTTGTTCTTTCGCAACCCCAACACTACCATAGTTATTTCTTGATGAGAAAGAATGTGGCCGCCCTCCCAAAGCTCTTAAAGACTCTCCATATTGATAATCCACCTCCCCACCATTCCTACTAATAGCAAAATGCGATGCACAATGCTTTACATTGTGCCCTAAGAGACCACAATAATTGCAGAACGGAGGTAAACGTTCATACTTAAACGTTACCCAACTGTAAGCCCCATCTGAACCAACAATGAAACCTTCTCTTCGCAACGGCTTCCCAATCGGCACAGCAACTTTAACTCTCATAAAATAATTCAACTCATCTTGCCATCACTGCCCTTCAACTTCTTCAACTCTACCAATTCTATTACAAACTTCCCTTGCAACTTGAGGGGAAACCATATCAAATGGTGCACCCCATATTTGAATCCATAAAGAGGCATACTCCAATCGGATATTCCTTACTGTCATCCCCTTCTTCCATCTTTGGGGCAATAATAACTGATTGTCGAATGACTAAAGACCATCTTATAGAATACATGATATATCAAACTCTGTTTCAAACTTGAATTGGAAGAGATTCAGACCCACCTCAATAATCTGTAACATGTTCTCTAATCCCCATGCCATTCTCAATGTAGTCTTTGTTGCACGTTTATTGAATGGTTTACATGTTAAAAACTTCCCAATAAGACTCAAGCTACAACTCTACATAGCCTGCATTCTGCCTTCATCGGAGATAGGGATAATCTCCTCTTCATCAGACGTTAGTTTCATATTACCTAACCCGTCAGCCACATCATCTGCCATACTACTGAAAACACCAAATAATGAAAGGAAAATCAATACCCTTAGACCTAGGTCAAAGGAGGGAAGGCTCGTGAAACATGAGAGAGAGAACTCTACGGCTGGGAGAAAACCCTAGCGTAGAGAGATAATTTTCTCAACTTTTAAGCATATTTTTTAATGGCATGGATTGCACACTATATTATAATTTATAAGTAGGCCTTCATGTACGACCATGTAAAAAAGATATGAAATAGAGATATAATATTTTCTCTTTAGCTTTCTAGCTTTGTTTGTTTGTTTGTATGTTTTTTTTTTTTTTTTTTTTTTTTTTTTTAAATTTATTTATGAGAAATATGAAAATTTTATTAATAAGAGGATAAATAAAAAGCATCCTAAATCACCAAGGACTCAATAAAAGATGGAGTTTCCTCAATCCAAGTTACAAAATTATCAATTCCTTTGGCGTGATGTGCCAAAGTATGAGCTAGTTTGTTTCCTTATCGTCGAACATGTAGCAGTTCGGAACCTCTAAAATATTGCAATTGTGGAGAATGCCGACAATGTTGTCAATGGAAACAAGAGCTAGTGAGAGCACCGTTGATGATGGTTGAGTATGTTTCGATGATAACAGTCCAATATCTTTGGCAAAATAAACTACTTCATCCATGGCTTTTACTTCAGCTTTTAGAGGTCCTAGCGATAGAGGTAAGCGTCTGCTTAAAGCCGCAATTACTGATCCCTCATGATTGCGTACCACAGCATCTGTATTTGAGAAAACAACAGCATCTGTGTTTACTATGTACTTCAGGAAATCTGGGGGGATTCAGTGTGCGCCAGCAGCTTCCTTGTGTTGTGATCTTCGTAGCTGTGCAAGTTTGAAGTCTTCAAGCATGGATTGGGCTTTATGGATAATCTCTCTACAAGATTGTTGTGGAGCCCCAATACGAGATTTATTCCTATTAAAGCACATGCATCAAACGGTTGTAATAGTGAATTCAAGTAAATCCATCCCTACATGTTGAATAAGGATAGGGTGCCAAATAAAGTCTATAGACTCCCTGTATTGTATGCCTCTAAGATCAATTGGTAAACCAGTAACTTCCCAAGTTTCACGAGTTGATGTGTGTGGGTTCTTGCTTTGAACAGTGCCTAGGCCTAATGGTCTGGGGTGATTCTAGGCCTCTAAAGAATGGTGTTGATGGTTAGTGGATTAGGCTTGACTCACCACGGCTTTGTTGGACTGTTTTGCCCCTTTATAGTGCTACTTGGATGCTCCTTAACACTAACCATCATTCTCTTTTGTGTGCTGGGTACCAAAACCAATGCCATATCTGAAAGCTTTGGTGGTTGGTCCCCTACCCTTTTTATTCTTATTTCATTTTTCTAGGTTTTGACAATCTAAAGCTCTCTTGCTAACTTCCTTTTATGGGAGATCCCTTCTGAGTAAGTCAAAATGCTTCTCCAAGGTCAAGGTTTCTTATTCTTTCCCAAGGCCTTAAAAAGGACATCTCAAAGCTCTGAGGCTCTAATGTTGACCTCTCATGACTTGTTTCTTTTCTCAAAATGGGGCGGATCCCTTCTTGATGATAGTGTATCTGGAAAGGCTCTGGCCACCTTCCTTCTTGGTTCTCCTTCTCTTCTTTACCCAAGGTCCTAGGTTTCTTCATCAAGTACTGGTCTCGAAATCACCAGTTGTCCCCATCATTTTTTTTCTTGGTCATGGACATTTGATTTCGACTGGACACACTTCATCTTTCGCACCCACCTTTTATCATGAGCATGCCATCTTGAGTTGTCCACGTCCGGGATTCCTTATGCCAGCCTTTCCTCAGGGATCCCTCCTTGGAGTTAGCAAATCTAGTGCCATTCCAGCCTAGCTTCTGCCTGCCTCCCTTTTGGGCTTCCTTGGATGTCACCTCTTGCTTAAGTCTTTGGCTCATGCTTCCCTTCGCATCTCCTTTCTTTCTAAGGCCCAGAACTTATTCTCTTCTCTCTATGGGCCAGGCTCCTCCCTTTTTTATTTCTAAGGGCCAAACCTTTCTTCCTTTTTCCTTATCTTCATGGACTGGGCCTCTCCCATTTTTAAGGGTCTGGCTCCTTATTACATTTTAAACCACAGTAATGTGCAATCCTGAAAAGGTGTCCACTAGTTTCGTCACTAAGCCTTACAAGTGAGGTTATCTAGGACTCCACAGTGACAAAGATTCACCTTTGTAGGTAGAATATTGAGGCTTGCTCTTCAGGCAAAGGTTTTCAATTTATTTGGGATATTGAGACTCCATATGGTTCACCAGAAAGTACTATAGGTTTGGTCGTTTGATGCTCTAAATGGGTGGGATAGTGAAGATAAGGATAAAGCCACTTTGTATGCACTATTGACAATGAACATACCTTGTGGAGTGTAGGCCCAGATGAGGCGGTCTCTAGCATAATTTTGGCTTCAAGGAATACTTAAAATTGTTTCAACTTCATCTCGTAGAAAAATCTAGCATATCAAGTTAGCTTTCCACTCACCTATGTTCTCATCCAGTAGCTGAGAAACACGTGCATCTATAGGTAGTGTATTTGGAGGAAAAATGGCTTGAAAAATGGTTGGTTTTGAAAGCCATTTATCTAACCAAATCCTCACTGAAGATCCATCACCTATTTGCCATCGATACCCTACCTTAACCACATTTTTGGGCAACCATGATGCTACACCATGCAAAGGAAGGTTTTGGGCCTAGTTGCTAGTTCTGCATGGAGAAAGTCACAGCTAGGAAAATAGCAAGCTTTGAGAACTTGATACACCAAAGAGTGTGCATTGGTTTGTAGATGCTAGCCCTGCTTGGCTAAAAGTGCCAAGTTAAATGCCTTAAGATTACGGAAACCTAAGCCATACCATTTTATTTCTCCCATTGGATTGACTCCACCAAAAGCCCGAACCATGCTAGTCATCTCATCACAAAGCGTATCAGGAAGTTTAAAAATACTTATGGTGTATGTTGGGATGGCTTGTGCCACTGCTTTAATGAGAATTTCCTTGCCTACTTATGAGAGTATCTTCTCCTTCCACCTTGATAATCTGTCATCCAGCCTTTCCTTCAGTGCACAAAAGGTGTTCTTCTTTGATCTATCCACCAAAGAGGGAAGGCCAAGGTATGTTTCATGTTGCTATATAAACATTGCTCCAATACATTCCTTTATCTCTTCCTGGACATCTTGTGGGGTGTTTCAGCTGAAAAATAAAGAGGTCTTCTTACAATCGATTTTTTGGCTTGATGCTTGCTCATAAGTTTCCAAGATTTGCTCAAGTTGATTGCAATCCTCCCCGGTGGCTTGACAAAAAATTATACTATTATCTGCAAAAAAGAGGTGAGAGATTCATAGGCCTTATGGACAAGCAGCGACCCCCCTAAGTGAGTCAGTTGATGTGGCTTGTTGAAGAAGAGATGAGAGGCCTTCTACACAAAGCAAGGAAAGGAATGGGGAATGGGATCCCCTTGCCTCAAGCCCCTAGTGGGGGTAATGCGGCCATGGGGTTTGCCATTTAATCAGATGGAGTATGTAACAAAAGTAACACATTGCATCATGAAATTTACCCATTTAGAATCAAAGCCCATTTTCTGCATTATATTCTGAAGACAACCCCATTCTACCCTATTAAAAGCTTTGCTCATGTCAAGTTTCAAGGCCATCTTCCCAGTTTTTCCACTTCTTTTTTAGTTTAGGTGATGCATAGTTTCAAAAGCAACTAAAACATTATTAGTAATAAGTTGGGAAGACATGAAAGCACTCTGATGTTCACTAATTATATTGGGGAGGAAACGTTTTAGTCTATTTGCAATAACTTTGGAGGCTAATCTAGAGATGACATTACTTAAGCTTATAGGTCTGTATTGTGTTATCTTTGTGGGGGTTTTTACTTTAGGGATAAGGATAACATGAGTTTCATTAAATTTTTAGGGGATGATTCCAAAAATCAAGTACTACTTTAGTAACACACTCACCAGAAAGCAACCAAAAGTGTTGATAGAATAGCAGAGGCATACCATAAGGGCTAGGTGATTTCTTTGGATGCATCTATTTTAGGGCTTTTTGTACTTCCTTTTCTTGGAATGGTTGACACAAAAATTTGTTCATGGTTTCGGTCATAACAGGCTATATTGCCGCAACAATAGATGTTGTGTCAGTGGGACCATTGGACTAAAAAATATTAGAAAAATAATCTAATAAAATCCTTTCTATAATCTGGTCATCTTCATGCCATACTCCATTGTTATCAGTAAGGCCTTTGATAGAGTTTCTTTGCTTAAGGTTAGAGGTATTTTGATAAAAGAAAAAGGTGTTTTGGTTGCTATCAATGATCCACATGTGCTTGGCCTGTTGATCCCACATGGTATTTTCATCATCAAGCCAGCAATTAAGAAATTTACGAACCTCCTGTATATGCTCAAAATTATAAAGTGGGTTTAGTTCAAGAACTTGAAGCTCTTTTTCCAAGTGTGTTATTTGTCATCCAACATGGCCAAATCTATTCCAAGAGGATAGTCGAGCTCTACAACTATCAAGGCAATTTGTGATTTAAGTTCCATCTGGTTTGTACAATCCTTCCATCTGATAGGCCAAAAACGAATTGACCCATTGTGAGAAATTAATTAATTAACTAACCAAGTTTATTAATCAATCAAATTAACATGCAAAGCATGTGGTAGCACAAACAAATCACCAAACAACTAAATATGCAGCGGAAAATAAATGATACGGTGATTTTTTTACAAATGGGGAAAAACCTACGCAGCAAAAACCCCACCGGGTGATTTTCAGGTCACCACTCCCGAAATTTCACTATTATCACAACAAGTGATTACAAATAAAGGAATCCTAGTACTTTATACCAACCTACAGTTGAACCCTTACCCCAATACCCAATTGGACTTGTTCTATTGTGACAATTTCTCTTTTTGATGCACAGCTCCCAAGTACGTGACTAAACAATTGCGCGGATCTCAATATGCGACTTCAATCACCAACTAGAGAAGGTTGTTGGCTGCAAAGTTTTTCAGTTCATTCACACGATGAAGATCTAGTAGATGCTTGGTCACAAAACCCTACGATGCACAAATACATCAACTTCTTCAGAAGAGATGAACTAGGGCGAAACTTTGTCTCCGGTTACAAATTGCTTGAACAAACTTTGCTCAACACTTGTGCAACTTGTATATATTTTGATAGCCCTTAAAATAATCATTTTATATGTCTAGGGTTGTGAGAAAAGAAAGCCCTAACACATAAACATGGATTGGAGTCAAAACAGAACTGGAGTTTTGTTTTTTATAAAACTCAATAAATACCTGTTTGTCAAGATGCTGTCGAGTAGCTATCGAGCCACGGGGCTGGAATAGCTTCTTAAGCTTGATGGATAGCTAGCTATCGAGTTTTAATGAACAACACTTCTTTAGCTTGAATCTTGGACAAACTTGCATGTCTTCAACACTTGATCTTGAAACATAGTTTCTTGAAGTATTAAACACATCCTAGATCTACCCAAATACAAGTAAAGTGCGTTTTGTCAAAGGATAAGCCAATTACAAAAAATAGTGACATATGTTCCTAACAAGTGACTCACATATGTCCTAACATCATCCATGTTTCTTGGACAACTGCAACACATCGTGAATCTTGGAGCCATATTGCTTCAAAGCGAAAAGGATGGCAAGGTGGAGAATGATGTGGTCTAACTATGGGTAGATACACTGCAAGCATGGAGTTGTCAGAGGTGGGCATAGAGATATGGTGAACAATAGCTTACCAAAACAATGATTTCCATGTAGGTGTGGCAAGTGCTTGGTCTAACCGAATATGTATGCGGCCATCAGTAGGGTGGTTTCGAGACCAAGTGAAAGGGGATTCGATGTAGCCCAAGTCAACAAAGTCACAGTGATGAATTGCAGTGCGAAATCGATCCATCTGTCAGGTTGGTCTCAAGCCTCCTCCACTCTTCTTAGAATGGCTAATTATTTCATTTTAGTCACCTAAGCACAGCCATGGGAGATTGTTGGAGTGATTCAAGTAGCGTCCATGTTTCCTCCTGCTTGCTTGTATCAGGATGACCATAGAAGCCAATTAGTCTTCACTTCAAGCCTGTGTTAGTACAAACTATATAGGTGTCAATGAACCAACGAGAAAAGTTCTGGATATGTACATGAGCTTTAGCTTTCCATAGGAGAGCTAGACCACCGCTATGACCGTCGCTTGAAACCACAAGGCCTTGGTTGTAATCCCAATTTTGCTTCATGTTGTTGAGTTGTTCGGTAACGAGTTTGGTCTCTATTAAGAAGACACATGTGATAGATTTTTTATTCATGGCTCTCTCAAGAGCGTTAAATCAGAGGTTTCTAAGCCCTCGACAGTTTCAGCTCAAGATACTCATTGCTCCCGACGGTGTTGCATAGCAGCCACCACCGTACTCAAATTGTCTACCATGAGCTTACCTAAGGCTTTTGTTTCTTCATCCAGTAGTCATTGCTTCTTGTCAATGAAAATACCACCTAGTGTTTCATCCACTAGCTTTAGTAGCATCCGTTGCATGGTTTGGTGGCCCAAGTCTTTTCCACGTGCCATGTTTTAGGCCCATAGAGTTGTCTATAGAGGAGCGTGCAAAGTTGCTAACCTTGGTGTGTACACCTGACATGTTTGGCTCGGTTTGGGTACCCGAGAATCCAAGATTTCCTTTTGTGAAGTGCTTGACCTTGGAGAGCCGTTGTTGAGGTACAATTTTTCATGTCCTAATTTCATTTGCCCACTCACCAAAAATACCCATACAAGCCCCATAAATTATTTTGACTCCTCTATATCTCCTCCTCTTTTAGGAGGCAACTTTTGTTTAACTGTTATAAAAATCAAATCATGAGACATAAATGAAGCACATGTGTGTGTATGCACGCAAATGCATATAAACATGCAATTGATTTTGATTCAACTGTTTTAATTTGACTCAGAATTATGGTAAACAAGCTCAAGAAAATGAGTCCAAAGGTATAGCCACAAAAGAAGACTTTCGTTTCTTAATCTTGGTAATTAAGCTACATATTCATTACATAAAAAGTAAATTCATTCATTGACCTGTGACTATACTTGGGCTACATTACAATAAACTAATACTTTTCAGAGCTAACTCTCATTTTTTACGGTAAGACAATCTCAGGACTCGCTAAATTCTCTTAATGAATTTGTAGGTAATATATTCTGGTTTTCCAGTTTCTTTTTTATTTGGCTCTGAAGTTTTAAACAAGTAGTGCAGGGAAGTGGCAGCACAACTTGAACGGTTCAACTAGTTACATTAAGAACACAATAACAGAAGAATCATTATAGCCTCGTTCTTTCTAATTGAATGAGAATGCAAACATCATATATGGCCTGAACAAACTGTGTCATAATCAAATTAAACAACAACAACCAAGTTTTACTCCCAAAATTTTGGTATCAGATATAGTTTCTTCACAAACAGATCCTGCCACATGTAACAACAAAGATCGGCTCCTGCTTTGCTTTTAGCTTTTTAGCTTATTTACTTGATGTACAAAACTAGAAAAAAAAAATTAAAAAAAAAAGGTTTTCGTTTCCAATTTTTAGAGAAAAATGAAAACAGCCAAAAAATGAAAATGAACAATCGAAAAATAGCTGCAAACAAATCATAAAATAAAAAGAAAAATGTTATTCAAAAAACAGAGAAGCGCTGATCATAGTCTTCCACTTTAGATCACGACGACTATGACAAAATTACTAATAAGAAGTTATAACTTACCAGTGAGAAAGGCGTTGTAAATTGGACTATCTTACTTTCTGTGTCTTAGACACCCAGGCAAAAGCAGCAGGATTTTGATGGTTGAGTCTGACGAGTGCTTCAAGCCTTCAAAAGAAAACGTAATGCATTGGCCGGAGTACTAAGTTAAGTGAATTTCACAACACAAGTATGTGGTTGCAGATTGCATAGCTAAAGCGACTGAGGATGACTATATAAAATGAAAAACTCTATTAACTGGCAAAGTGGCAAATCCATTAAATACCCACCTACCTAACTGTTAACAAATTCATTAAATACCCACCAACCCAACTGTTAACATGGCTCTTTCTCTCTCTACTATTTTTTTCTTAATGATTTTAGAGATGATGAAAAATTGATGAGACAAAAGTGGAGAGTATATATGTTTTTAATGGAGCAAAATTTTTTTCCAAACTAGTTTGGAGGGAAGCTCTTCAAACTTCTCATATTTTTGTTTTTTGGATATGAATTTTGAAAATATAACCGTTGAATTACATATTCATTATGTACTTAACATGCATATCAATTTTCGTTCAAATCGGATGTAATTTACTATTTGATCAAGAAACTTATTTTTTATACACAATTTTAGTTCATAAGAACTTGAAATTTTAATAAGAACATGCAATCAAATTATTAGATTTTAAAATTTTACACTCAATATAGAGATATATGAGAAGTTTGAAGGGTTTCTCTCTAAACTAATTTGGAGAGAAACTTTATTCTTTTTAATGGGTACTTGGTTAGGAGGGAGGAAGGAAAAAAAAAAAAGTTATGGAACTCGGGTTTTTAAGGGCTTTTTTGATTGTGTTGTTTAAATAACAGTTTTCATTGTTTAAACAATACAACACATATTTCTAAAACATTTTTTCGCTCACAATATTTTTACAATACTTAGACAACATTATTAGAATAACATTACTAAACAGCCCAATTTTTTTTTTTAGGTTTGTAAAAGCTGTAACCTAGGGTGAGTTTTTAATTTTTTTGGGTTGAGTTGTCTGGGCAGTCAATGTTGGTGGCTCTTAAGTCCTTTATTAAATTTTTTTTTTTCAAAAAGAATTAAAATAATTTTAGCCAAATCTGTTAACTATGAGAGAGTATCTCATGCGCTTGGCGCATAAGACATCTTGTCAATGAGAGGGATGGCTTATGTGCCGAGCGCATACAAGATGTTTTCGTAGTTTTGGCTGTGTCTAGGAATGAAAAGGCTATAGAAGGAGAGGATGAAGAAATTCTCGAATTTTTAAATTTCTTGTTAGAGAAAACTGAAAAGGGTACACGTGCTATGCAATTTATTTTTTTAAAAAAAATTCTTAAAAATTAAACTATTTGTAAAAATATTTTTTTTATCTTTTTATCTTTACAAATATATTATTTTCTTATTTTGGATTTTTTTTTTCTAGAAACTTGAGCATGTTTGATTAATATTATTCTTGTTCTAAACACAGGAAAGATTAAATCCTAATCAGAGTATGCCCGCTCTAATACCACTTCATAGGTAAAAAATGAATTCACCCCTTATGACAAATTAATTGATTAATTAACCAAGTTTATTAATTAATCAAATTAACATGCAAAGCACATGGTAGCACAAACAAATCACCAAACAACTAAAGTATGCAGCGGAAGATAAATGACATGGTGATTTGTTTACGAATGGGGAAAACCTGACGGCAAAAACCCCATCAGGTGATTTTCAGGTCACCACTCCCGAAACTCCACTATTATTACAACAAGCGGTTACAAGTAAAGGAATCCCAAGTACCTTACCAACCTACAGTTGAACCCTTAGCCCAATACCCAATTGGACTTGTTCTCTAGTGACAGTTCCCCTTTTGATGCATGGCTCCCAAGTACGTGACTAACCAATTGCATGGATCGCAGTACGCGACTTCAATCACCAACTAAGAAGGTTGTTGGCTGCAAAGTTCTTCAGTTCATCCACACAATGAAGATCAAGAAGATGCTTGGTTACAAAACCCTACGGTGCATATACACAGCAACTTTTTCAAAAGAAAGAGATGAACTAGGGCAAGAACTTCGTCTCCGGTCACAAATTGCTTGAACAGAGTTTGCCCAATGCTTGTGCAACTTGCGAACCTCTTGACGGCCCTTAAAACAATCCTTTTATATGTCTAGGGTTAGGAGAAAAGAAAGCCCAAAGACACATTCACGGATTCCAAGAAAATCAATTCTGAATTCTGAATTTCTTAAACCTCAACAGATAGGAGGTGTCGAGCAGGTGTTGCGCAGGTGTCGAGCACACTAGGCTGAAACAGCTTTCTTAAGCTCGATAGATGCAGCTGTCAAGCTTTAATGAATTTGCACTTTCAACTTGTTTTCTTGGACATACTTGATGATTTCAATACTTGATCTTGAAACCTTGTTTCTTGAAGTATTAAAAGCATCCTAGATCTACCCAAATACAAGTAAAGTATGTTTTGTCAAAGGATTAGCCAATTACATAAAATATTGACATATGTTCAAAACAAGTGGAACACATATGTCCTAACAATCTCCCCCTTTGGCAATCCATGATAAAACCACAACAAACAAATGAACATATGAGAGAAGTAATAAAACACTCAACTCATACTCACTTGTTTAATACAATAAAATCTATCCTAACACAAACACTTGGAAAACTTTGCAAGAAGAGAGTTTATGGCAAGTAGACTTTGACAACTTGAATTTCTGAAACATTTTAAACAAAACTCATCAATGCATCTTTGTGTGAAATAGAAATAATAGATTGCATACAAGTGTAAGAAACATGTGTATAAAGAGAGAAAAGAAACAACACATATAAGGGGTAGGTAAAAGAAACATGCATCAACATATATAAAGAAAATAAGTACAATGTATGTGTAAAAATGGTCACAAGACCTAAAGTACAAGAATAATGTATCTAAACAAGAAAGAAAAGAAAAGATACATAATATCCTCACTACATCCCTAAAAAACATCTCAAAATCTCAACACTCCCCCTAACAAAAAGGTCCTATACTAACTCTCCCCCTAAGGATGACTACTCTCATGACCAACCAAAACTACTCCCCTTTTTTGTCACGAGTGACAAAGGGTAAGAATGTCAAGTAGACATCTCATTGGTTCTGCATCAGCATGATTTGAAGCATCATCATCATCACCATCATCATCATCCTCATCCTTAGAATTAGAAGTCACGAGAGGAGGTGGTGAAGTCATCACCATGTTTATGAATCTAGGACCTTTAGCAAAAGGCCTACATTGTGTAAACTGACGATCATCCCAATCAGAAGGGCGTTCGCAGAAAGCAGCCATGAGCTCATCTTTGGACACTATCCGCAGATGCTTACAACTAGGATAGTCAGGAAACTCTATCCTAGGAACCCGAAGCACATCCACAACAAGCTATAGTGTGACAGGAATGCGCGTACCTCGAACGCAAGTAAAGAAGAGAGGTACTAAACAATCAATCTCGTGCATGTTGGAGTAAAACTTTTGAATGAGCATAAGAGGACAAGTGACCGGGACATCACACAGTGACTCCCATTCCCGACTGTGAATGATAGTGGGAAGGTCAATGTTGGTGAAGTCCGCTAGATGACTTGGTGTTCTGAATGAACATCTCGTCTAGAAAAGTTCTCTGAGAATGCCTTGTGGACATCATCATCACAAAACTGAAGAGAGAGAGAGGCAGAATCAAAAGACGAAGAGGCATCGAAACGAAGAGAGTTTTGGGCCGGAGTGGATTTACGCTTAGGTGCCATAGACACGACTATTGTAAACAGAATGAGAGGGAGAGAAAGAAAGACAATCAGAAAAGTCCCAAGCAATGCAAATAAAACAAGTATATTGAAAAGAGGGTACGTATGCATAGGAAATGCATGAACATGTGCCATGCAAAACAAATTGCATCATGGGCTCAGTCCAATCCAAACCAATCAGCACACAAATAGATTGCACACATCTAAATGCATGAGAATACTATTATAATGCTAATGTAATGCAATGCACGAGATTTTAAACTCATTTAAGTGAAAATCCATCCCAAAATTTCAACAATAACTTATCAATTTTGAAAAACCCCAAAATTTTTCAAAAACCCCAAAACCTAGGTTTCAAAACATGAAATGCACGAATACTGAGAGATAAGAAGCTTATCAAGTGAGGAAAATCTTGAAAAAGCTTGAAGAAACCTTGAGGATTAACATTGGAGTGAGATGAAAGTGTTTGGGAGAGAAAAAAAGAGAGCTATCGAGAAAGAGATCGAAGGAAATGAGTTGCGGATCGCATGAGGAGATTATATAGACTTTCAGTAAATCTCAATAGATGCAGGTGTCGAAAGGTATCGAGACAGCTATCAAGAAAGGTATCGAGGAAATGGTCGTTAACAGATATAGGTATCGAGGAGGTGTCGAGGAACAATCCATCAGATTCAAGAATATAAGCTCGATCTATCCACTAGCTGTAGAGAAGCTATCGAGGAGGCAGGAGCTTTCTCGATCTATCCACCAGGTATCATGAAGCTGTCGAGATTGCGATATGAAAAAGCTTAAGGAGCTCGACAGATAGCAAGGTATCGAGGAGGTATCGAGCTAGCTCTTAAAAGCAGTTTTTCAAGAAGAGAAAAACACAAACATGAATGCAATCAAGTATGCAACTCAACCAATGATCCAAATAACATATAAATATCTCAAAAGCAACTCTTAAAAGCAATTTTAAGCACATGGATTCCAAAAACACACACACACATTAAACAAGTCTAACCGATTTTATTTTTCAAAAACAAGTCAAGACAGTTTAGTGAGCATACATTAACACATGTAAAACATTGTGATGGCCAAATCACATTGTACCTGCACATGTATCAAGAGTAGCAAAGAATATTACATGTTGTGTGTGAAAAACATCGCAAGATTGTATAAGTGTATACATGTTATGATGATTTGAGATATGAGAAAATCACTTTAACTCACACACAATCATAACTGCTTGATGGGGACTATCACCTTCAAGGTACATCCTATAACTCCCACATCTCCTATAAAACATGCTTGCAATCATATTTAAAGCATTTTTGATCTTTTTGCTTTTTATTTTCTTTTCATATTTTTATTTAACCAAAACATGCATGGGCATATAAGAGATTGAAAGGAAATACCCATTTATGTTAAGCATTTGACATGGCACTTTTGCTATGCCAAAGCATACAGATGTCATTGACACTGCATTTTTGCTATGCTAAAGCATACAGGTGTCATATTATGATAGGCAGGCAACAGTGGTGTGATGGTTATTTATACCTTTCTCTTAGGATTTTTTAGTCCTTCCCATCAAAAAGAGTGATATGAGTGTTAAGTACAAGAGATAACTTAATCTTACTCATCACAAACAAGAGCCATCAAGCTCACATGCTTAGTTGTGCATAGAGGTGATCATCTAAACTACAAGAGATACAAAGTTTAGAAAACTTTGTTTCAATGGCCATCCAAGGTACACAAGTACCAATGTACACATAACACACATTGTTTTTGTTTTTTCTAATTTTTCATTTTTTTTTTCAATGAAAAACAAAATAAACAACACTGAAAAAAAAAAAAAAAACAAAAACATGTTAAGCAAAACAACAAAACTAGATGCAAATGCATGAGAAGGAAGAAAAGAGAGGAAGATCATCCCATGGAAATAACACCAATGTTTTGACAAAGGAATTCAATGCATTTACTGTCAAGAGATTTGGTAAACAGGTCAGCCTTCTGATCATCAGTGTGAATGAACTCAAGAGTGAAAGTACCATCTTCGACAAGCTCCCTAATGAAGTGATGTCGAATCTCTATGTGTTTGGTTCTAGAATGTTGAACCGGATTCTTAGAGATGTTAATGTCACTGGTATTGTCACAATAGATAGTGAGATGTTCTTGACAAATACCATAATCATGGAGGAGTTTTTGCATCCATAGGAGTTGGGTGCAACAGCTACTGGCAACAATGTACTCAACTTCTGTAATGGATAATGAGATGGAGTTCTGCTTTTTACTCATCCAAGAGACAAAATTATTACCCACATAGAAACAACCCCCTGAAGTACTCTTTCTATCATCAGCATTCCTAGCCCAATCAGCGTCAGAGTACCCAGCTAAGACATCACTTGTGTCCTTACTGTATCACACACCAAACTCAGTAGTGATTTCGACATACTTTATGATTTTTTTTAAAGCAGTCATTTGGGACTCTTTGGGATTAGCTTAATATCTAGCACACACTTCAACACTGTAACTAATGTCAGATCTACTAGCAGTAAAGTAAAAAAGACTACCTATCATGCTTCTATATAGAGAAGGATCAACACTTTTACCTAACAAGTCAACAGTAAGTTTAACATTTGGGCTCATAGGGGTTCTGACAGAACTAGCAGATTCTAAACCAAAATTTTTTAACAAGATTCTTAGCATATTTAGATTGAGATAGGAATATACCTGTATCTTGTTGACGAATTTGCAACCCAAGGAAGTGAGTCAGCTCTCCAATCATGCTCATCTCGAACTTGGCCTGCATGAGCTTTGAGAAACCATGAGCAAGTTCATCCTTAGTTGATCCAAAGATGATGTCATCAACATAGACTTGAGCAACTATCAACTCGCCATCTTCTCTTTTGATGAAGAGAGTTTGATCAGCCTTTCTTCTTGTGAACCCATGTGACACCAAGTATTGTGTAAGCCGATCATACCAAGCTCTGGGGGCTTGCTTAAACCCATAAAGTGCCTTCTTGAGGTAGAGTACATGATCCGAAAAGTGTGGATCAATGAATCCTTTTGGTTGAGCCACATAGACATCTTCGTTGAGCAGCCCATTTAAGAAAGCAGTCTTTACATCCATCTCATAGAGCTTGAACTTCAGTTGGCAAGCTAAAGCAAGGAGAATTCTTATGGACTCCATACGGGCAATCAGAGCAAATGTTTCATCATAGTCTACTCCTTCTATTTGTGAGTATCCTTGAGCTACAAGTCGAGCCTTATTGCGGATCACATTGCCCTCTTCATCAGTTTTATTGCGGAATATCCACTTTGTACCGATGATGTGTTCACCCTCTGGTCTAGGTACCAAGGTTCAGACGTCATTCCTCTGAAACTGAAGCAGTTCATCATGCATTGCTTCAACACAACTTTCATCCTGAAGAGCTTCTTCAACTTTAGTGGTTTCAACCCGTGACAGATAACAAGAGTAAGACACAAAGTTAGCAACACATTTATCAACTGTACGTTTCCTTAATGTGAGTTCATTCAAGTTACCAACAATATCTTCTGGAGGATGATTTAGCTTAATCCTGGAGGAAGGTCCTTTCTCCTCATGGGATTCAGAATCTGGTGAAGTGGTTATATCTGCAGAATCTTCCACAAAACTAGGAGTACCTGGAGTACTAGGAGATGCAGGTTCTTGTTTAACACTTTCTTGAACTTCCCTAGACTCAAGAGGAAGAATTTCTTTAGTGAGTTCCTTAATACCTTTTTCAGAACTGGAATTTGAAGACTCATCAATAACAACATTCACTATCTCCATTACCTTCATGGTTCTTTTGTTGTATACTCGATAAGCCTTGCTTGTAGAGGAATAACCCAGAAATATTCCTTCATCACTTCAGGAGTCAAGCTTTCCCATATTATCCCTATCCTTTAGGATGAAACAAGTACTTCCAAAGATCCTGAAATACTTCACATTAGGCTTCCTTCCTTTCCATAACTCATATGGAGTCTTCTTGGTACCAAGTCTAAAATACACCCTATTAACTGTATAACAACTAAAGTGAATGATGCCATAGATGTTCATTTGGCAAACGGATGCTATTACACACAATATTAGCATCAGGAACCAATCCATAACAGTTGTCAAGAGTGCGAACATCACTTATGAGTTTCTTTCCGGACTCATTCATGACAAGACACTTTCCCTTGGAGAATAGCACCATGAAGTCTTGATCACATATTTGACTTATACTCAGCAGGTTCACCTTCAGACCTTCAACATATAGAACGTTTGCAATGTCCGGTAGTCCAGGTAGAGAGATGATTCCCTTTCCTTTAATCTATGATATGCTCCCATCACCAAAAGTGACATTGCCACCTTTCTTAGACTCGAAAACCTTAAAGAGAGATCGGTCTCCAGTCATGTGTCTTGAGCAACCACTATTAAGGTACCACAAACACGTATCCATCACTTTAAGTGCGGTCTTCATCATAAAACACACTTCGGGCTTAGATGACAAATCAGTGGGAATGGTACTTTCTCTCAACTGCCTTATGCGAGCTAAGCCTTTAACTTTTTCTTTTCTCAGACGAACTCCTTTGCGCATTTTCATTCTGAAACAGTCTAGTTTCTTCTTAGCCAAACTGAGATCTTTTCCAATAGTCATCATAAGAGAATTCGAATAACTTTTAAACTTGTATTTTCTGAGACACTTAAACAAATAGAGGTTAGAAAGACGAGATGCATTTGAAAGCAATGATCTTTTTAAGTCGGTTACAGCCATGACAGCAGGGGTCAATGGATCAAACACAGGAAAGATTAAATCCTAATAAGAGTATGCCTGCTCTGATACCACTTCATAGGTCAAAAACAAATTGACCCCTTATGACAAATTAATTGATTAATTAACCAAGTTTATTAATTAATCAAATTAACATGTAAAGCGCATGGTAGCACAAACAAATCACCAAACAACTAAAGTATGCAGCGGAAAATAAATGACACAGTGATTTGTTTACGAATGGGGAAAACCTGACGGCAAAAACCCCACCGAGTGATTTTCAAGTCACCACTCCCGAAACTCCACTATTATCACAACAAGCAGTTACAAGTAAAGGAATCCCAAGTACCTTACCAACCTACAGTTGAACCCTTACCCCAATACTCAATTGGACTTGTTCTGTAGTGACAGTTCCCCTTTTGATGCACGGCTCCCAAGTACATGACTAACCAATTGCGCGGATCCCAGTACGCGACTTCAATCACCAATTAAGAAGGTTGTTGGCTGCAAAGTTCTTCAGTTCATCCACACGATGAAGATCAAGAAGATGCTTGGTCACAAAACCCTACGGTGCACATACACAACAACTTCTTCAAGAGAAAGAGATGAACTAGGGCAAGAACTTCGTCTCCGGTCACAAATTGCTTGAACAGAGTTTGCTCAATGCTTGTGCAACTTGCAAACCTTTTGACGGCCCTTAAAATAATCCTTTTATATATCTAGGGTTAGGAGAAAAGAAAGCCTAAAGACATATTCACGGATTCCAAGAAAATCATATCAAAATTCTGAATTTCTTAAACCTCAACAGATAGAAGGTGTCGAGTAGGTGTCGAGCACACTAGGCTGAAACAGTTTTCTTAAGCTTGATAGATGTAGCTGTCGAGCCAGCTATCGAGCTTTAATGAATTTGCACTTTCAGCATGTTTTCTTGGACAGACTTGATGACTTCAATACTTGATCTTGAAACCTTGTTTCTTGAAGTATTAAAAACATCCTAGATCTACCCAAATACAAGTAAAGTGCGTTTTGTCAAAAGATTAGCCAATTACGTAAAATATTGACATATGTTCATAACAAGTGAAACACATATGTCCTAACAATGTCTAATAAGGTTTCTAATCCAATTATCATTGTGTTCCATTGTCACAAAGCTCATCAATGCCTTCTGCGGTAACAAATTCAGCAACTCACTCAGCAAGGCTATTAGGCTAATTTAGATGGTTTCTACAACTACTGAGGAAATGCATCCTATAAGGCTATTGCGTAAAAAAAATAAAAATAAAAAACTATTTCAACCTCATGGTGCTACGTTAGACAACAATTTGATTTTTTGCCTACTTGGATTACCTTTGGCTATCACATATAGAATTATAAAAAAAATATATTAATTTTTTATAATTTTTTGTAATGTTTAAGTGCTATAATATATATATTAATTCGAGAGTTACAGTAGGAAGGGGATTGAATTTTGGTTGTCTCCTTTAGAAACATTAAGAAGTGTCAATTAATTGAACAACAAGACTCTTGGCTATGTACTATTTAATATTGATTATGTAGATGTTTTACACAATATACGTGTTATATATGTTTTGAATTATACAAGAAATGTTAGTGATTTTTTGTGCATACCAAACACCATAAAACATTTTAAGCTCATTTTCAAAGTTAGTACCAAGCATAGGAAAATAAGATGGTTTTCTAGAAAATACTCTTTAAAAAATGACAAATTTTCAAGAAAATGTGTGTGACGAAACAAACATAGCGTAAGTTTGAATGAATTGAATGACGTTTGTGAAAATTATGGCTCCCTAATCATAAACTTTTTCGGTTATCAAAGTGAAATTGCATGGAGATTTTATCGAACTCAGAAATGGATGTGCCACATGCTAGCTGTTGGAGAGCTTATAACTCCTACTTTAAGAACGTGCTTTGGTTGGAGTTTTTTGTACATCAATTTTGGAAGTGACGGGCCTCTGAAATTTTTCTAGAGTTTCTTTGTGTGAGATATATGTTAAGTTTTAGACCAATTAACACAATATGTTTAACCTAATATTAAGCCAAGTTGATTAACAAGTTTGTTATTCAAGTCTAGGTTAAACAATTGTGAACATAACAAATATAATGCAGAAAGTAAATAACACAAAGATTTGATAACCCAGGAAAACCAAACCGGTAAAAAACTTGGGGAGGATTTAACCTAACTATTTTCAAGGTAAAAACAGAATTACTATGAAATAATTGAAGTTTGTACAATAGGACTTAGACCACTAATATCCTAATGCTACCTTGTGTAGAAAACTTACTACCAACGTGACAGCTCCGAGTCCACGAACTACTTCTTTCCTTAAATCTGCACCAAACACAATTTCTCCTACTTGTGACTTTGAGACTCCACTCAAAGGTTTTGTACTTTGAAGGATCTTTGTGCAGCAACTGAATTACCACCAAATCTTGATTGAAAATCTTGATCTTGGTAAAGCTTTTCTTGTGTTTTAAGGTAAACTCCTCTCAAATCTCACACTAGAGAAAACACAAAACTATTTAGAGACTTCTAAAATGTCGCTAGGGTTTTTCCTTTTATACTTGAAGTAAAACACTTAACCCTACACATCATATGGGCTTGGGCTACATTTTAAATTTCTACAGAGTTTGCTGATCCATGATTCCCGATCGATCAAGCCTTATTTTCGATCGATCAGGTCTTGCAGATTTACACTATAAATTCCTGCAAAACACTTGATTCAAACTTACACTTAAACACGCTTTGAGCACTCCTAAACCTAGAGTCATTGTTTTAATCATGGTTTGCCAACATATACAAAATGAAGTTCTAATACATTTAGTTCCTAAAGTCTTAGAACCTAACAATCTCCCCCTTTGGCAATCCGTGACAAAACACAATTCATAAAAAATAAATTGCTCAAAGTTTAAAAAGCCCAAATACACCTATCAGTTGCCCAACCTATACAATTCAAACTAACTACTACCTATCAGTTGCAAGTGTAGATAGTAGCTTCGAATGAATCAACCTGTAAATTCCTGAAATATTAAACAAACCATAAACGCATGTGTGGAAGATACAAGTAAACCAAAATAGAACTATTGATTTCACAAAACATAAAATAAAACATATTATAATGAATAACCATCATATAATGAATAAACATCATAATATATAAACCATAGTGTATCAAAGTTTGTGGAAAAAAAAAAAAGAAAAAAAAAAGAAAAAAAAAGGAAAAAAAAAAACATCCAAAAACTACTCCTCCTATCTCATAAAAAAAACTACTCCCCCTATCTCATATCTCATCTATCACACTCCCCCTATCTCTATGCACTCCCCCTTTTTGTGATCTATTGCCAAAGGGCAATCATGATTGATCCGGGGGTGGAGAGGCATCTCTAGAAGCAGCTAGATCGGCTCGTAAGGCAGCAACCTCATATATCAAATCCAATAACAGTTGTCCATGTGCAAACTGGACTGTAAGCACGGTCTCTGACATAGATCTAGTAGAAGTATTAGATGTGGGTGGCTTAGGTTCCATAGCAATAGTGGGATCCACGTACTCCTCAGCTGGTGGATCACCAGAAGGAGGACCTCTAGATGCATCACCTATAGAAGACTCGACTCTAGGGCATTTAGAGCTAGCTTTTAACTGAGCTACTCTTTGCCTAAGAAAGGTGGCACCTATGGGAGCTATGATATGGACAGGCATAGAAGCGGGAAAATCCTCTAAACCTAAATCAAGGAGGATCCTATGAATGAAAATAGGTTAGAACAAACCATGGGATTTAGCACTACTCCTATAAACCTTTATAACAAAATGAATAAAAAGAGTAGAAAAACTCACAGGAGCATTAGTGATGAGAGTGTACAAAAACGCACATCTCTCAATAGGAATTGTATGGATATGAGAGATAGGCCAGATACTATGACAAGAAATCCTAAAGAACATATAATTGAGCTCAGTAAGCTCATGAGTAGTAATCCTAGGAATGGTAGTACCAGTGAGAAGTGACATGATGTCATCAATGGGAAGAAACTCTGTGTAAGGATACACTAGCTACTGTAGCAAAGGTACATTGAGAGTTGAAGCCAATACCTCAGGAGTAATGAAAAACTCTTCACTCCTTATCCAAGTCTTCACAAAGTGAATATTGGAGTCATTTATGTGAATAGAGAGGTTTCAGTAAAACTCTCTAATCAATGTAGCAGGAGGAGGATGTTCAACATCCAAGAGAGGTAACCAACCTCAACTCTCAAAGTTCCTATGGATTTTCGGATTAATCTCATCTAGTATAACCTTTCTCTCAACCCAAACAGACCTAAAAATGTTTAACTTTTCATAGGCATCCTGACAAGACTTAGACTGAAACCTAGTGCTATCTACATTAGAAGCAAATGAGGAGGTAGTGTTTTTCTTTGCTCTAGTTTTCCTAACTATGATTCTAAGAGTAGTAAGGAAAAATAAAAACAAAAACAAAACACAACACAACACAAAGACCAAGGGCAGACTGCATTAGAAAGGGTTAGAGCACAAAAATATCAAGAAATTGACAAACTATATGATGCATGTAATGAATGCACATATGTTGCATGCTCTAATGCACAAAAACTTGTTCAATTTTACCAAAATTACCACTAGCTAACTTGAACAAAAGAGTTTAAATAAAAAATAAAATAAAAAACCCAAATTTTGAAAAAATCCACTTTTCAAAACCACAACAAATTGATCAATTAAACATTATATCAATTAGAAAACATGTTTAATGTACTAATTAACCAAAATCACAAGTCAATTTTAACCAATTAAGTCCAATTGAACAAAAACCCCAATTTTGAAAATTTTCAAACCCTAGAATTTCCAATTCTTCTCAAAACACAATATTAATCAAATTAATGCATGGGAAACATGTATATATCATCTAAGAACAAAAACCCAATGATTAATTTTGAACAAAAACAACCCAAAAATCCACAATTTCAACAACCTCTTTGTTCGACATTTTCAAAAAATCTCATAAAAAATGCATGAAAAATGTGAATAAATTGAAAAAGGGAGAGTATTTAGGTTTTACTGACACTTGAGGACAAAAACCCTTGAAGATTTGAGGAGAAGAATGACAACAAAATCTTGGATTGGATCGGTTGAGAGAAAAAGGGACAAAAAGAGAAGAAAAAGTTTTGAACACATGAAGAACATGTGAGAAAAAAGCTTTTTATTTTTCTTCCTTTTCGAAATTTGATCGATCGAGTAACTATCGAGCTAGCCAGAAAGGTTCCTTTAAAAAATCTTAAGTTTTCAATAGGTTGAAAAACACATTTGATCGATCGAAATTCTAATAAGTTGAATTTTTTGAAAAAAATAGTAAAAGATTATGCAGAAACAACTCAACCTAAAGTGATTTCATGAATGAAATGCATGAGAATGGGTTTAGAAGTTTTTCAAAAACACGAGTTTTTAACCTAGAATTTCAAAAAAAGAATTTTCAAACTCTTTACTCCAAAATCTTCAACCCTTGAACATATTTTGTATCAAAATCATAGAATATATAATCTTGGAAGGCCAAACTAAATTCACACATAATTTCATGTACTAATTTTAGCAAAGAATAACTTGTGAAGTGTGTGTAACTAGTAACATCATGAGATACATGTGAGGTGATTTGTAGATAGTAAATATTGGAGTCATTGAGGTGATTTGTAAACAACTCACGCAAAACATGCACTACATAGCTAAAACTAGCAAAGTGCAAAAAAATAAACTCATCTAAGCTAAACAAGGTACACAGGCATGTTATGCAAAGATAATAGGCCAACCTCAAGTACATATCCATGATGTGTAATACAAAACACATGCTTCCACTTTCCACTTTTCCTTTAATTTTTAAATTTATTTTTAATTAAAAATATAAAAATAAATAAATAAATAAATAATAAATAAATAATTATAAAAAAAAAAAAAAAAAAAAAAAGGCCACAAAAGATTTTGAGATGAAGTGCAAGGACCATAAAAAACACAGATGACTAGGGACAATGAATAACACCAATCACTTGACGAAGTGTGGAGGGATCACAAGAGAGTGACCGTGTTCCATGACAGCAAGGGTCAAGGATCAACTCTTAGATTAAGAGATCTAACACAAGAGCTAACTTGCTCTAATACCACTTTTTAAGTTTTAGACCCCTTAACACAATATGTTTAACCTAATATTAAGCCAAGTTGATTAACAAGTTTGTTATTCAAGTCTAGGTTAAACAATTGTGAACAAAACAAATATAATGCAGAAAGTAAAGAACACAAAGATTTGATGACCCAAGAAAACCAAACTGGTAAAAAACCTAGGGAGAATTTAACCTAGCTATCCTTAAGGTAAAAACAAACCCACTATGAAAGATTTGAAGTTTGTACAATAAGACTTAGACTGCTAACATCCTAATGCTACCTCATGTAGAAAACTTACTACCACAACCACGTGACAGCTCTGAGTCCACGAACTACTTCTTTCCTTGAATCTACACCAAACACAAGTTCTCCTACTTGTGACTTTAAGACTCTACTCAAAGGTTTTGTACTTTGAAGGATCTTTGTGTAGCAACTGAATCACCACCAAATCTTGATTGGAAATCTTGTTCTTGGTAAAGCTTTTCTTGTGTTTTAAGGTAAACACCTCTCAAATCTCACACTAGAGAAAACACAAAGCTATTCAAATACTTCTAAAATGTGGCTAGGGTTTTTCCTTTTATACTTGAAGTAAAACACTTAAGCCTACACGTCATATGGGCTTAGGCTGCGTTTGAACTTTCTGCAGAATTTGCTGATCCACGATTCTTGATCAATTGAGCCTTATTTTTGATCGATCGAGCCTTGCAAATTTACACTATAAATTCCTGCAAAATACTCGATTCAAACTTACACTTAAACATGCTTTGAGCAAGCCTAAACCTAAACTCATTGTTTTGATCATGGTTTGCCAACATATACAAAATGAAGTTCTAATACATTTAGTTCCTAAAGTCTTAGAACCTAAGAATATATTATGTAAATTTTTTTAAGAATTTGGTTGCCTATAACTGACCATGATAAATTTAAACGCAAAAGCTTCCAACCATACATGGGATCAAGTGATTTGAAGATCAACATAGTCGGGTTTCAATCAAACCCTAATTCTAGCTGGGCTAAGATTTCAAGTTTGGAAAGTTTTATCGTTTTTGCAACATCTCATTCATATTAAGTTTGGTTTTGTCTATCGTTTCTCTCAGAAAAACAAAAAAAAAAAAAGTTTGGTTTTGGTAATTCACCTATCATTTTAAATGGAATCAATTATCTATGCATTAGGAAAAAGAATCGCTTTAATCTAACTGTTGGATTTTGGTCAAAGTTTTGTCAAATTTGGTATTTTACTCTAGACTCTTGAATTTATGGTTTTTCTTGATATTTTTTTATTTTATTTTATTTTATTTTTTTGCAAGGGCGGTGAACTTGTAAGGTCAGTTCTATGATAATTCCTCTTTATTAACATGCTAAAAGGCCGGTTAATTTTCAATGTAAGTGAGATTTAAATTAGTCATTCCAACACTACATTATTTTATTTGTTTTGAACAGAGTAAAAATAAATAAATAAATAAAAGAGGAAAAAAAGGTTCATGTACCCATGAATAGACTGTAATAAATAAGAATTTTAATCTATCATGTACTTTATATGCTCGATTGAAATAACTTAATTAGTTATATTGGGTAAAAATACAACTTTAAGCTGAACATAATCAAATATGTGTGATTGGGGGGATGGGGGAACATGCCACGTACGCATGGACAATGATATACAATAGAAATAGTTACTATGATATATATATATATATATATATATATATTAGAACAAAGATTTTATTCTTTATGTGAAAAAACAAAATGAGCACAGGAGAGAGAGAATCCACTAGTGATGGATTGGATCCACTGTATATATTTAAACAAAGTTGTGTTTTGGTTATAGAGCAGTTTCTTTTGTCTAGGGGAAGGAAGTCATGTAATCATCCATTATGCTTGGTAAAAGCATTTAGGACTTGTGCATTGAATTTCTACAGCTTTCTAAGCCCAGGCCCTTCTTGATAATGTGCGAGTACTTTTGCTTGAGCGAGCTTAAGGATGGCAATTTTGCCCTGCCCCGTTTAACCCGCCACTCCCCGCTTCGCCCCACGTAGGTTTTCCCCACCTTGCAAAGGTGGTGGGGCGGGGATGAGGCAAAATTTTAGCCCCGCCCCTCCCCGTCCCTACCCTGCCTTGTTTTGCTAAGGGGTTATAATTGTAAATTTTTCATACCCTAAAACCCTACTATTTAAACAAATATATCAATATTAGCTTATTTCATTCTACCCAATGTTGTTCTTTGCCTTTATTTTGTTACTAGCCTTTAACCCGTGCAATGCGCAGGGTATTCCACAAAGTAACTTTTATTGTAGTCTTTTTTTTTTTTTTTGGGTAACTTTTCTGTACTTTAAAAATGTCAATACTTTTTATTCAACCCAATTCAAATTTTATGTGTTTTCTAGTTATAGATATCAAACTATAAACCAATCCCAAATCTAATCTTATCGTCAATTATCATGGTTAGCACTTAGCAAACTATATTTTATTTTTATTTTTCTCCTTTAGGCAGCATTCAAAATGGCTTGATAGTCCTACAAAATGGTTACTTCATAAAACTTTGCACTCTCAAGTCTCACCCTCCAATACACCTACCATTTTTACTAAAAAAAGCATTATGTATATTTAGGAATAAGTGACATTGTGTCTCAAATTTAAGTAGAGGGCGAGGTATGAGGGGTAAGGGCCAAGATTCAAGTCTCTAAGAGGGAAACTCACACACATATAGAAAATAAATAAATAAAAAGAAAGTATCAGGCAGGGTACGTATGACTAAACAACCAATTTATAGAAATGGAAATTTTGCTAAAAATAAACATAATGAACATTATAGCATTTCATCCCTATAGCATACCTCATTCTGATTTAACAAAAATAAATAAATAGTGTTGTACTGGTGCAGTCTTTCATTGATAAAAACAAAGATAACATAGTTTTCATCCCAAATCCACAACTATGAGAGAAGAAAACACCACCACAAAAAAAATTGCATGATAACACATTATATCAACTTTTGGTTATTCTCTCCCTCTTGAAATCATCCTGTAATGACCAAGGCTATTAAAATAATAATCCATAATTCAAGCATATTATAGCAACAAACACAATTCCAAGGACATAAGAAAAGAATCACTTTGTTAGAGAAAACACATATAGGTTCTTGGAGTCAACAAACACAATTCCAAGGACATGAGACAAAATTCGCTTTATTAGGGAAAAAACATATAGGTTCTAGGAGACAATTATGGTGCAAGCAAAGAGAAACTAAGGAGAGACACCGAATTCAAACTATAGCAAGCAAAAAAAAAAAAAAAATCATTTTTTTAGTGCAAACATTCAAATCGCTATAACAAAATGTAAGCAGAGTGATGCATCCAAAAGAGTAATGGCATAGAAATAAGGAACCAAGCCAGCAAACACTTAGGCATATGATGCCCAAAAAAATATACTTATACATAAAGGGTTCATTCTATTACTTTTATTTAGTAGCTTACCTTCTTTGCCATTTGAGTTTACAGCTTATTGGCATTTTTCAATTGCCTTCCACAGCCTTAGGGTGCTATTTTTTAGAAGCAGTGGCCATAGTAATACCTTTAGCATCTGTATATATAGAACAACTTTTAACATTGATATTGCAAAGATGCAGTCATTGAAAACTTGACCATTAGAAAGAAGAAGCAATTAGCGAACAAAGAATAAATGAAAAAGCTATCTTTAGAAACCAAGTAGGATTAAGAAAAAAAGGTATAATATTATAACTAAATTGCTTTAGACATACATTATTTTTAAACAATTCAAGTCAGAGAAGTCCCAAATTAAGGTGCAATAGTTAATTTTGGCATTTCTTGGAAGTAAGAAGCACTTTAAATTATCAATCACTATATCTTATACCTTTTGGGTTGATGACACCAACAAAAGCAACAACATCAATAACAATATTTTGCATAATTTAATTTCCTAACAATGGGAAAAGAAATACCCTTTCTTTATCTTAGATTTAAGCTTCTTATAACCTTCATTTTCCTCTATCTATAACAACAGCAGCAGCACCTTTGCAAATAGTTGGATGTCTTAGTTGTTGGCTTCTTAGCTTTAGGAGCATGATAATTATAGAATGATTTCTAGTCCCAAGCTAGCTCCTAGTATTCCTTCCAAACATTTCATATTAACCTAGAATGAAGGACTTCTGTTATTAGTTTTTGCATAAGAAGATGAACAAAACATTAATATTGAAAAGCACAAATTGAATTAAATTATAGAGAGATATTTGAGAGAGAGGACATGGAGGTTAAGTATAGTACCAGTTAACAATATCTTTTTGGTTCTTTGATTTGGCATGACCAAACTCCCAACTCTTTAAAATCACCATTTATCATTAATAATAAATTTCTATAAAATAAAAAAATGCAGTTGTATATGCAATTGACATGCATTCAGATTTACAGAAATAAACCCAAATGCATAGGAGCACTTTATGTATTAGTCATGTTAAAACATGTAAAGTTTGTTAATCATATGAATGCTTTCTATAAAATACAATAAAATTTTAGTAGGAAATTACAATTTAATTGTGTGTGAAATCAACCACAGATAAACTCGAATTATATAAATGTTATATCGTATAAATCGTCTTAACATAAATGTTATATCATAGAAGTTTAGCAATAACCACCGCACACCCTTGGTGCGGTGGTCACTTCACAAGTATAAATGCTTGTAAGGTGTGGGGGGAAAAGGCCCGGGTTCAATTCTCTAGGAGGGAACTTCACACACATATACACTTAGATTAGGATAAATTAGAAATTCTATCTTGTATATATATATATATATATATAAATAAAAAAGAAGAAGAAGAAGAAGTTTAGCAATAAGTTGCTCTTGAACCCTATTCAATTCTTTTCCTTATTCGATGCATTCTATTTAGTAGCCTTGTGACGTTTATAAAGCATTTGGCAAACATATATGCTACTTTTATTTGCTAATTTGAAATGGGGTTCTTTAATTGTCCCACAACAACATTTTTTATTTCCTGTAATGATTGACAATTTAATTAAATGGTGCATCAAGAAGTGTCTAAATATATGCATATTGCCCAAACATCATAATGCTATTTAATGATCAATATCAAATCAAGATGAAGGCATCCTAAGCAATAAAGTTTTGTGTTTTGTTATATATTTTTGTAACATAGACTTTTATCTAGGATGAATACATATAAACATTAAAAACACCAAGACAAAGGAAAAGGAAAAATATAGAAAAAATGTGAAGTTACAAACTTTAGATAAAATAAGATGTAAATTAGTTAGCATGTTATTTGATCCATTGATATCTGATTGGATGCATGTTCAAATACTCATAATTTAGTAGTTCGTACCATCGCTATCACTGTTTAGTAAGGTTCAGAGTTCATGCTCTTCTACATATAAACATCCACAATAATAATCTCTAAGAGAATGCATTAGTTAGTTTTTTTTTTTTTTTTTAACACATTTATTCAAAATCTGCCAATCTTGCCAATAATGGAGAATTCAAAGGTTGTCTCAACAGGAATGTGTCAAATAAATTTTTATATTAAACAAATCAAACAAAAACACATACTGCAAAATTCCCCAATCATAGATAATTCAAAGTTTTTCCTAGATATAACTCTCAAAGTAAATGAATTTAATGGGTTATAGCATGTTCTTATCTCGAAATTAGCAAATATGACAAACATAATATTCCTACATCTATTGAAAGGAGTAGATTTAGATGTACTTCAATGTGAAAGTGATGACAATTAGCCTTACTTATTATGTAATCACCTTCAAATATATCAAACATAGTATTTCTAAATCAGTATAAAATGTGCATATGTCTCAGCCATAAAAAAAGAGTGTTCTGAATGTTAGCCAAAAAATAATTCTTTACTTGAAAATATCAATTACATAAAACCAAGAGCTGGACGGAAAGATTTGTCTTTACTACTACACATGTCCAAATTGCTTTGTAGGAGAAACTGAAAAACTTTCAAACTTCAGCATAAGTTGAAAGTAGAGACTATTATTCCTTCAAAATTAGGACAAAAGAGCTCTAAGTAGTATGGATTCAACTTTTCACTTTGGTAAGCTGAAACAGAGTTATCTAGATGTTTAATTGTTAATTAATTATCTTCATTGCTAGTAATGTAAGATTCACTAGCTTCAATGTCAAAAGACAACATAAAATATTATTTAGATCTCACAGAGTATGAAGCTGCTCAAGCAAATGAAGACACTCACGCAAAGAAAACCAACCACAAAAAAAACTAAAATTTTAGGATAAGATTATTTGCATTCAGAGACATGATATAAACAAATTAGCCAAGCTCCTATCAAAACACTTTTTTTTTTTTGTTGGTTACATTTAAAAAAAAAAAAAAAAACTGAATAAAGAAACTTGAAAGAAATGCAAATTTTATTTTTGATAGATCAATATAAGTTTATAGTTTCTTTTAGATAAATGCCACTAATTAGAGGTGTGCAACTAAAACAACCAAAATAATTTAAACTGATAGGACTACGACAAACCTTCCATTTTACCCAAAACCCTTTTCACAAATCCACCTCAACTTCACAGAACATACCAACCAAGAGGACAACAATCTACAACAAACCTTTCATATAGTTATACTAAAATCCGTTGAAGTTAAAAGGGGGTAAAAATGAAGCTATTTTATTAAACACTTTGCGTGCATATAATAAAAGGCAAAATTTGAGAGACAGAGAATGGGGTGGTTTTCTAGAGATTCTATACCCATCTAATATTCATGTAGACAAAAAGAAAACTATTTAAAGAATAAGGAAAAAAGAAAATAAAAAGGACAAAATACCTTGACCTTGAGATATGATGAGATCGGGTGAGTCTTAAAAAAACTGTTAATCTGGTTCATTGTGCAACGCAGGAAACAAAACAAATAAGCTGAAAATTATATAAAAGGGGGAATTCAAAAAGCTTGCTGTTAATTTGCTGATACTCATCGTAAAGAAATTACTTGCCTCAAACAATATGATCTATGAAATCTTTGTCATTTATATGACAACTGCAAGAAAAGCTTAATTAAGAGAGAAAGAAAAACCTTAAATAATTTGACAACCACAAAAAAGAACATAGGAAACCAAAACATAAAGAAGAAGGAATTATCTATTATTTAAATTAAAAACACATAAAAGAATGGCATGAATTTATGTTCTTCCGCAAAAAAACTTGATTCAAAGCCTAATATTAACCCAAATACCTAATCAAAACTAAGCTTATCAAAACCTATATAAAACACAATTATTTATTTATTTTAAATAACTGGCAGAGGTTTTAGAAATCTAAGAATGATGGAACAGTCTAATGTTAATGGGTGGCGGCTTTCATAGGGGTGACCCTCAGATTTCTCTATGAACCTTAGGGACTCTTATCTCTTAAATAAACATATCCATTTAAAACAAAAAAAAAAAACAAAAAAAGACAAAAAAAAAACTGAAATCTACAAATCATAACAGAAAATCCCAAAACATCAAAGCAAACATCTAAATCTATATCTATCTAACCAAAATACCCAAAAATTAAGTCATATTTCATAACCCGATCTAAGAAAGGGGGAAAAAATTACTGATGGCAGTTTTGGTGATCTGATGATGGCAGGTAAATGGCTTGATCGACGGAGTTAATGACACTTAGATTTCTATTCCTCTTACAAACTCTATCTCACGATTTGGGTTTGCGTAATAGAGAGTGGTAGCGAGAAGAAAGACAGATGAGAGAGGGGATAGGTTATGTGCAGCATATGAGTAAATTATTAAAAAAATCTAAATATAAATCTAAACCAATCCAACATAGAAATTCAAACCTAAATTATATTCAATTCCCAAATTTGAAAATGAAAAGGAAAAAAACAAAAACAAAAGCAATAACTTTACTGGTTATGGGTACACGGCCTGTCTCTCTGATGGTGGCAGATTTTTCTCTCTGCCCAATCTCCACTCCATGCCTTCTTTGTTTACCGTTCTGCCTAGGTTTTGGGTCTGTAAAATCGTTTTTTGAAACTTTTTGATTTCATCGCCTCTCTCTTTCTCCATGTCCTCATCACCTCTCTTTGTTTCATTGCCTCTCTCTATTTCTATCTTGGTTTGCAGCTAATTTTAACCAGTTATTTATAATGAGAGGCTTTTAAACGATGTTGTAGCATTATCAAATAATGTAATTTATTGCTTTTTAACTTAAACATGGCTGAATTTTAGATGGACATTTTTTCTTACATGGTAGCACCTCCTTAATTGCAAGGAAAAGTTTATGCTATTATATATAGTATATGATGTGTTATACTATGAGTTTTTTTTTTTTTTTTTGATTGCCTTGTTAAACACTTGGATATATTATTCATTTTTTTCTAAAAATTTATGCTATTATATATAGTATATGATGTGTTATACTATGAATTTTTTTTTTTTTTTTGATTGCCTTGTTAAACACTTGGATATATTATTCATTTTTTTCTAAAAATTGATTTGATTTGATGGGATAAATTTAGATGTAATTCCAAGTATATTTTTATTAATGAAATAGGTTTCATTAAAAATATTGTCCTAGTTCTAGGGCAAATTAACATAAAGTAGAGTTTTACGAGATGAGGTTGGGCTTTGTAAGGCCCCAAGGGGCGGGGATGGGGTAACAAAGTTTTCTTTATCATGTGGGCCGGGGCAGGGATGGGACAAGACAAAACCATACGGGGCGGGGATGAAGACCACATCCTTCAGCCCCGCCCCATTGCCATCCCTAAGCAAGCTTGATGAGAATGCAAAATGTCATATTTTTCTCCATTAATGTTTAGTATTTTATACTTATTTGGTGCCTAAATGTACTCATAATTGTTATATTTTGATTTAGGATGCAAATGGAGGTGTTAAGAGCAAAACAAAGTTAATTGGGCGATTCTGGACAACTTTGACATTGCTTTGTAATCTGGGCATAACTCTCTCATCCGAGCTCCCGATTAAGATGATTCAAGATGCATGGAATGCCAAGACAAAGCTCTACAACTTTCATGTTTTGAGTTTTGAGAGATACGGGCCGCATCAAGGTCGAAATCGGGCTTGAAGTTGCTGCACCTGCATTGCTGACATTCTAGAATGTTCCTTTGCCTGAAATTCTAATACGCGGATCTGATGCGGTTTATTTTCAAAAGTTTCCGGATCTAGTGCACGAAATTTCCAACTGAAAACACCACTTTCCTAGTTATATTAGGACTCTATTTTATTTATTTTATATTTTTCTTTAATTAGTCAGATTTGGATGTTGTTGGCTTGGAAAAGGGGGAATTAATGTGTATAAAGGGGAAGGAAAAATCAGACTTGACACACGCCTCTCTCTCCTCTCTTCTCTAATTTTCTCCTTTGAGTTTTGTCATGGCCCTACGTGGCTAAAACTTTTATACTTGGTCGAAGGAAACTGAAGCCTCGGAATCAATAAAACTATGAGATCTAATTTGTTTTTATTGTTCAATTTATGCTTTGAATATCGGATGTTCTTTTGTGCCTATTTTCATGATTGCCTTGTTTAAGTACTAGGAGGCCTACTAGTTTATCATTCGTTGCAATCTACTGCTAGGTTAGATATCAAATCAGTAATTCTTTGATCCCTCTAATTTGTGAAGCAACCAAGATTTAATGATTTGCTGCATTAGAAATTATTAGATTTTAGGAAGAGCGCTCGACTAAATTAAATACAACCGCTTATGCTTGTGTTGTTTAGTTTCATCGATCTCTCTAGTTCTTAAGGCTGCTACTAAATTAAACCTTTAGCGATTGTCTTGGGTTGTTTAGTAGTTAGGATTTATTAGATCACTTGTTTTCTAATTAACTGCGACTAAGAAGAGATAGGAAAATAGTTCCAACGGTTAATATTCAAAGTGTGAATTGATATATACTTGCATCAATGATCAGTTGTAAAATTCCGATGATGGATGTTGACTTAGACCAAGGTTTGTTCTCTTGATTGATTTTGATACTTTGATTTAAATTGTTCCTTAGTTGTTTTTCTTAAAATTATTTTCCTTATACTCAAACCTCCCCCCCTGGCCCCCGCCCCCTCTTCTTGTTCACGTAGCATAAACTAGGCTAAATACTTTCTGTAGGAACAATCCTTACTCATACTACTACATATATTTTTAGGAGTATAGGTTTTATTTTTAGTTGCCTGCAACAGCACACTAAATTTTGGCGTCGTTGCCAGGGAGTGATTCTAGTTGATTTTTGTGCTTCTTGTGATCCTTATTTCATTCTTGAAATTTTCAAAAAGAAAAAAAAATCGTTAGTTTTCGATAGTTAGGGTTTTGGCAGAATTCTGATTGCGGTAGAACTAGGCCTTGATGGTATAATTTTTTAAAGGTAAACGATGTTCTAAGTAAGACTAGTTAATCCTTTGGACTTCTAGCCCCACCCTCTCGAGGCCAGAGTCCACTGTTTTCTAGGGATTTTAGGCATTTTTTTTTTTAGCATAGAATTTTTATTTATTTTTATTTCTCTAGATTTTTCCTAGTTTGTTTTTCATGGTTTATTAGCGTTTCCTTGATTGTTTATGACTGTAACTCAATCTTCTAATCAAGGTGATTTGCGGTACAATCTAAAAATAGAGAGAACTTTGCATAGGTTAAGGAGGGAAGCTAGGAAAAATTCTAAAGAGCACAATCTAGTTCTTGATTCCGTATTTGCTAGCGATTCTAATTTAGAAGAGGAGAAAATCATGGCTGGAAATCA